>BTHU01000011.1:19619841-20134841 GCA_036184795.1 Tokudaia tokunoshimensis
CTGATATGTTTGTCTCCTGAGAGGCCCTGCCAGAGTCTTATAAATACAGAGGCGGATGCCTCTTAGTTTGGGATCCCCAATGGAGGAGTTAGAGAAAGGACTGAAGGAGCTGAAGGGTCTGCAACCTCATAGGAAGAACAACAATATCAACTAACTGGACCCTCCAGAGCTCCCAGGGACTAAGCCATCAACCAAGGGGTACACATGGCTCCAGCTGCATATGTAGCAGAGGATGGCCTTGTCAGGCATCAATAGGAGGAGAGGTCCTTGGTCCTATGAAGGCTCGATAGACGCCCCAATGTAGGGGCATCAAGGACTGGAAGGTGGGAGTAGATGGGTGGAGGAACACCCTCATAGAAGTAGCGAGAGGGAGGATGGGATAGGGGCTATCCAGGAAAGGGGGGAAATACTGGGAAAGGGGATAACATTTGAAATGTAAATAAAGAATATATATATATACATATATATATACATATATATATAAAGATTTATTTATTTATATGAGTGCTCTACCTGCATGTATGCCTGCATAGCAGAAGAGTATATCGGATCCCATTACAGATGGTTGTGAGCCACCATGTGGTTGCTGGGAACTGAACTCAGGCCCACTAGAAGAGCATACAATGCTCTTAACCCCTGAGCCATTTCTCCAGCTCTTCTTGAAGCTTTGTAACAGTTACTCTGAGGTGTATCTACATTCAAGCAGCAATATGCTAGGTACTTAATATTAGTGGCTTATTTACCAAACCAAATGAGAAATTCCTAGAAGGCAGAATTTATGTCTTGTATTTTTATCTTTCTTCATGGTCTAATGAATTAAAACATTCCTAAAATTTGTCCCTTGAATTCAGATTTAAATTTAGAATTGCAGCCTTTGTTATTCCTACTGGGAAAGAATAAGACCACTACGACAGTTTTTGAGCCAAATTCGAGCAAGTTGTATTAGATACTGGCCAGGATGCTGGATAATGGACAGATCAATACCTGAGATTCCCAGAATATGCCACTAAATTACATTAGTCAGGGGATTATAAAGGCAAAGCCCATAAGACTGCATAATTCCCACCTTCGTCCAATCAGGGACAATCATAGATCCTGATATACTTCCTGCCTGCTTACATGTGTACCAGCATGTATGCATGGAGTACCTACATGTGATCCAGCACATTCTGTACATTCTTGGAAACCAAGCTTGTTTACCGATGTGAAAACACGTGGTTTGTTATCTTGCATAAACAACACCCTCCAGCTTTCCAGGAAGTTATCTGTCCTTGAGCGAATGGGACTTACAGGTTAGAAGCATATTTGTCTAATAGATCTCTTAAGCATAGTAATTTAAACTTAAAACATATTAACATTCTAAAAAGATCATCTAGGAATAAATGGAGTTCATTATTTTCTGGATAATGCAAGGTACTTTAGAATATTTCCATTTTTACAGCTATAGAGTTGGAGATGTGAGAGACTAAATAGTTTGTCTAGAATCCTCCGTGTAGGACACTAGAACCTAATAACATTTAAAACGTAGAGGTTTCCATGGTAATTAAAAAAAAAGATCACGTCTATGATTGCATTCTAATCTAATCTACATTCGTGAATTGACAGTGGTAAGGTGATACGTGTGCTCTCTGATGCAGACAGCACTTGAGGACTGAACCACAACATCTATTGTAAGTCCATTCAAGGGTCCAGGGGAAAATCACACAGACACAGCGCCCTGCTCAGAGCCAGGCACCAAGGAGCGATAAAGGTTGCTGAACATTTGATATGAAAGCTGGTCAATATTGAGTCTGGGGCCACCAGAGCCTAAGAAATGGAAAGAAAAACAGAAGATCATCAGGGGTGTAAGAAAGAAGAAAGGGCGATGTGAGAAAGACTGCAAGGAACAAACAAGCAAGGAAATATATAGTAAACATATATATGAATACATATATATATGAAAAGAAAAGATATAATTATGGAGAGGAAACTGAATGACCACAACAAATGAGATGGAGAAAGGAAATGGTATCAATGTTTAAAGTTCACAAAAGAAAACATACCTACTTTTAATCAGATCATCTCCATTTTCCCTTACAGCAATGTTCCATTTGCCTGGGAAGCTCTCTAATGGATTACATATTCCACCCTCTCTGTAAATTTCCTTGAATTATCCCTGGTTTAAATATCTTTTGGAAAAGTTCAGTAAATGAAAATATTTTTTCTCCTCAAGTAATATCAACTATAATTTTAAATATTTAAAGATTCAACATACTATTGTTTTGTTTTATTTTATTTCTCAAAATGTTTTTGAAGCAAGGTTTCCCACTGAAGCCTGAGCGGGCCACAAACTTGCAGTAATCATATCTTACTAAGTGTTGAGATTACTCATAGGAGACACCATAGATGGCTGAAAACAAAGCAAAGCAAAACAAACAAACAAAAAACAATAAAAACACCTCTCTTTTTAATTGCAAATAAGTAGTTTACACATAAATTTATACATAATATCTTATGGTCATCATCTTTGTTCAGTAGTGAGTGATGATTGCATCCTCTGTCCTGAGCTTTGCTTCAGAGGTTTAGCTTCTGCTTAGTTTCGGTTAAGTAGCTTTAAATGTTATCCACATAAACTGTCAAGAAGCATTTAAAAAAAATGTTAACAGACTATTCTGTAGTTTTAGATAGACAGAAACATTGAGAAGATTTTTCAAAGAGTCCAGGGTAGACGTTGCTGTCTCCTTCTTTGCCAATCTTGCCTACTCCTGTGAGGCTTTTGTTATAACAGGGATTCAGTATTTGTTCATACCATGGATAACTCCCACACTTCCGCTTCACGGGTGTGTCCCTAATGTCCAGTTCTCATTTCCACTGTGTGCTTTAGGACACTAGTACACAGAGACATCCTTTCCCTCCTCCTTGGCTCTCATATAGTGTCTCAGACTTTTCTAGGTTTTAGGGACTGACATTTTTTTTTTTAATGAGTACCAGGTAAGTAATTTTTGGAAAGTGTCCTTATAATCTAGAAATGTGCAACTATCTGTCTTTTTTTTTTAATATCAGAGAACTAAGTGGATTTCTCTAAATACTATATAACAGGAGGTGTTATGGATTGAACATTGATGTTTCCTTACTCAGAGTTCACTTGTTGAAATCCTGATCCCCATTCTGATGGTATTAAGAGGTAATGCTTTCAATAGGTCCTGAGCACCGAACCTTCATGGATGTATTGATATCCTTCAAAATCATATCCCAGAGAGTCCTCAAGTGCTTTCTCTACCATGTGTGATCTATGGTTTACAAGAATATCTTCATTAGAACAAGATACTGCTTTCATCATGACCCCTAGACCTTAGACCTCCAAATTTGTGAGAAATTTTTGTTGTTTAATCCATTGACTGCATAGACATTTGTTATAGAAGCCCAAAGACGTGAGATTGATGATGCAGTATTTCTGTTATCAACCTTCTGTATTGACCTCTGTCAGTTGACTGTGGTAATTTGCTAGGGCTTATATGGCTTTGGACTTTACCTGACAGGGTGATGATGGAATAAAGAAAAGACAGACACATGTACAGGAAACCTGGAATCAGGTAGACCGTGAACTGATGGAGATGTGCCAGTAGCCTGGAATTATATGCCACTTAGCAAGGAGGTAGGTTTACTATGTATAGCTGATTGACGAGGTAGAGACACCCCAGATGGCCCTCAAGCACTTTCTCTACCATGTGTGATAGACAGTTGAACCAGGAAGACAAGGGCAAGTTAATCTTTGTAGGAGGTCTCTGTGGGTGAGCAGTTTCAGGGTGCAGCCACCCAAGTCAAGGAAGCTATGGTTGATAGTTTCTGCATATACTTATTTTAGCTAAATGTCAATCAATTGGAACATCTCTACCTAGACTTGAGGAAGGCTTTGCCCTTCCTATGGGTCTGAAGCACTGAGGTCTTTGACATGTATGTTCTCATCTCAACATTACACAGTCATTCAGCTCCATATCCTCTCCCCATAGCTACACTTGCAGGCTTCTCTGCTGTAAAGTTAATATCTTTATTAAATACTGTATTGGCATGACACTACGCCATGACCAGAGCAACTTAGAGAAGGTGCTTCTTAGATCTTACAGGGTCTAAGGATGAATACATGGACATTGAAGCAGGAAGAGTGGCAGCAGGCAGGAAGCAGGCTATTGCTGGGAACAAAGTGACCATGCTGTATCTGGAGAAGTGCACAAGACTCTGAGACTTTGGGCTAGGAAAGCAGTTGAATGCTGTAAGAATGGCTAAATGGGGGCTGGAGAGATGGCTCAGTGATTAGGAGCACTGACCGCTCTTCCAAAGGCGCTGAGTTCAATTCCCAGCAACCACACGTTGGCTCACAACCATCTATAATAGGATCCGATTATAGTGTCTTTAGACACTCTTCTGGTGTGTCTGAAGACAGCTACAATGTACTTATATAAGTAAAATACATAAATCTTAAAACAATAAAAAGAATGGCTGAATGGGCCATCCTAGTAGGAGCTTGGAAGACAGTGGCTAGATAGCTTAAAAGCTTTGGGCCCTGGAAACTCTTCTAAAGTGGTTTGTGTGTTTCATCTTCTATGTTTTTGTTTTCTTATTTAGTTTTTATTCATAATCATAAACTTTGCAATCCAGCTAGACTTGTAGGGGAACAAGGAAAATATGAAACCCAAAGAACTTCAGTGAGAGCAGAGATTACAGGGTATTGCGAGCAGATGGGGTGGAGGCTCTACAGAGCTAATGAGTAAAATGAGTAAAATGCCCGAAAGTCAAAAGAGATTAGAGTTGTCCACAGTCGGAAATGGTGATCTTCTTGCTGGTCTTGCCATTCCTGGACCCAAAACGCTCCATGGCTTCCACAATGCCCATGCCTTCTCTCACCTTCCCAAAGACCATGTGCTTGCCATTCAGCCATTCAGTCTTGATAGTGCAGATAAAAAACTAGGAACCATTTGTGTTTGGTCCAGCATTTGCCATGGACAAGATGTCAAGACCTGTATGCTTCAGGATGAAGTTGCCATCCTCAAATTTCTCTCCGTAGGTGGACCTGCCACCAGTGCCATTATGGTGTGTGAAGTCACCACCCTGGCACATGAATCCTGGAATAATTCTGTGAAAGGAGGAACCCTTATAGCCAAATCCTTTCTCTCCAGTGCTCAGAGCATGAAAGTTTTCTGCTGTCTTTGGAACTTTGTCTGCAAACAGCTCAAAGGAGACACGGCCCAAGGACTCGTCATTGGCTGAGATGTCGAAGAACACGATGGGGTTGACCATGGCTGCAGCAAGCAGCGAAAAGTGACAGTGGCGTCTATAAAGCCTCATCTTCTACATTTTAAAAATGGTTTTACTGTATAGTCAAAGCTTGTCTGTGACTTACAGTGGAGTCATAGGCATGGACATTACATGTCAATCTGCTCCTATGTTCTCTGAAATGACCCAAGTTTTTAAACATTAGGTTTTGGTACTATTGGATGCTATAGACTCACCTGGCATAGTTCCTCCTACAGCTTCAGAATTAATCAGTTTTACATTGAGCATTGTCTCCTGGTATCATAAAGACAAGGAAGGAGACATCAGTATAATGTGCAAAAGACTCCAGCTCTGCTTTTGGATGATATCCTTTTCAAGGACAAAACTGGCTTTGAAATTGAAGTAAAGCAAAGAGAGATTTTTTTTTTCCTCCCTCTATTGCCAAATGCTCTTAAGATAATTTAAGGACAAGTTTCTTCCTGAACAGTAAGCAGAGAATTAATAAATGTTTGGTTAGATGTTCAAAGGGAATATTACTTATTATTTGAACAATTTAGAAAGATCAGTGGGAAAACTTTTGTTAATGTATTAGTCTTACCAAAAGAAATCTTTGCAAATTCAAACCACATTTGAATCTTCAGAATTACTACAATCTTTACCATCATCCGTTCTCCTAACTTCTGAATGGAATAAAGAATAAAGTAAAGATGAGGAGAAAAAAATCTCTGTTATGTGGTTTCCATTTGTAAATTATTTATTAGATCTGCCAATATTTTAAATATTGAAATAATAAATGGACTTCTCACTTATTGTCTACTATTCATTCTGCTAATTACTTTACACATTCATTCTTACATTTTTGAAGGCATTATAAGAAGTGGGCCTGGATATGCAACATATTTATAATTCAATAAACCAAACCCATGGTGTGCAGAAATGACAGCAAGAACAACAGCCAAGTCTTCACTTCTACCGTATCCCAGCTTGTTAAAAGCAAAAGGCACATGCCAGATGCAATCCTGTTCAGGTTGAGAAAGGTATTCATTTAAGGAAGAATATACAGTAGAGGAGTGTTTAGAACAAAATACAACTGTAGCATAAAACTTAGAAGTGTTTCCATCTGAAGAAAGGCTGGAGTTCTGGAGTTAGAGAGGTTTCCCACATCACCCTGTTGCCTAGTGACAGGATGAGTCTGGAACTTTGGGTTCCTAGGTTCCCATCTACTGTACTTCCCCTAGTTCTAATCCTTAAGGTCAGTAGCACACATAGATGAAGTGGAAATGTTACAAGAAAACAAATGCCAACAAGGGAGACCTAAGGCCTGAAGACCCAGTAGACAGATTGATGGGACCTTCTCCCAGCTGGGCCAAGCCAGCACTGTTTCTATCAAAGATGGGCAACACTGCGAGTCAGCGTGAAGTGAATGGTTTCCTTCCTACATATGCCCCTTATCTCATCTGCTTCCCTTTCCTCTTCCCTTTTCTGTTCTTCTTTCTCTTGCTTTTGTTCTTATTGGGACATAAGGACATAGTTGGGAAGAACAAACTAAAATTTCAAAGGTGGTAAGTAATTTCCATTAATTCCTGCTCTTTCTGACCAGTGTTTGTGTGTGTGTGTGTGTGTGTAAAACAGTGCATTCTTGCTCATGTACCTCTTGGGTCATTAAAACCATGATCATTTATTATAAAAGGCCTTTAAATATGACAGTAAATGTTGAGGTACTGGGTGATAGATCGGGCACAAAAACAGGGCTGTGATAAAGAAATCATGATCCTTTGAAATGATAACTCTTATTACAGCTGTGTTAAGATTGTGTTTTTAGAAAATAAACACGTGAACCTCGCTTGATATCAAACAGGCTAGACACTGTAATTAAAGATTCACTCCTTTGTCTGCTCAACAAACGCAGTAGCACATGCACTTCCGGTGCGTTGGCTGTCAGGGGTGCTTGCCTTCCTGTGCTGAGAAGCCATTTCTTGGTTTCAGAAGGAAGGACGTTAATATTGTTGTCTATAAGAAGTAACTCAATCTGATTGAATTGACCTACTAATAGATGCTAATGCGTTAGGGCTGCATAAGGATTGATTAAGTCCACTTACAGATCCGGGTTTGAATCACTGGGGTGTGTAGCTCAGTGGCACTGTTTGCCACGGGAGGTCTGAGGTTCAATCTCCAGCAGCAGGGATGGGGTGGAGACATTAGGGTTTGACCTTCTTAGCACTGCTTAGCAGCAGGATTTCCTTCTGACAGTACCTGATCAATTCACGAAGAGAATCCTGAAGTGGGGAAGTGGGTCACTCCACCCAACAGACCATATAAACTGTGACCTGAAGTTCCCTGGTTGTGAGAGGAAAGGTCTTCCTATAGCCATGAGTACTGAGGTACAAACCATGCCACTGATCTGTCATCGTATGTCAGTGCAATCATACAGTTCGGATTCTAAAATGATTACTTCCCTAACCACAGCACTTGCCTGATAATCCAGGCCCAGTTCTAAGTCATTTGACTGCTAGAATTAACTCCTCATGGTACAAGGAAGGGGTTGGGATCTTCTAATGTCTCAGGTAAAAGCGCCATGGAATCTTGTCTGGAGACTTGTACATAGAACTTAGGAGTTCCCGTATACTGCCCAATGATGCTATGATCCATGGGATAAAGTTATACTTGCTCTTTCTTCCATTCTTGAGAATATACTCAAAGTAGATGTTGTACTGGCAGCCAAGGTCACACATTTCTTGGCTATTTGCTAAGTTTATATATCTACTGATATCAGCAAGGCATAAAAACATAATGATTCAAGAATAAATCTTACAAGAGAAATTAAACAGTTAGAATATGTCAGTTTATAGCACATTTGAGGAGGCTATGAATATGGTTCCACTTATGAGAGCAGAGGAACCAAGAAAGCATTCTGCACCTATAATCTGGTAGGCAATCAATTCACCTTCTCTTTAGGGCAATCAGTAAGTGTTGCCCAATTCTACTGGTGAATGATTTGGAAAAGAACAATGGGATTACTAATCTCCTTTCCTCATTCTAACAGTGGGATGATTATTAAGAAATTACTATGTCAGAACCATAGCTGTGCACTGGAGACACAAAGATACTTCTCAAGTGAGTAATGTCAGTTAAGGACACATAAAGATTAATTGTGCCCCTCCTCCATTTGTGTGTTGAAAACATAATCTTCAGAGTGATCTGATTAGGAGACAGAGCCTTTAGGAGGTAATTAGGTCATGAGGGTTAAGCGCTCACTAATGAGATTAGTGTCTTTACAAAAGGAAGCCCAGAGAAGACTAGTTATCTGTCTCCTGTATGAGGATAAATGAAAAGTCTTCATTCTGCAACCACTCTGAGAACCCAACCATGGCATCCTGATCTCAGATATTTGGATTCCAGAGCTATGAGAAATAGATTTCTGTTGTCTGGGAACTTCCTAGCCTGTGGAATGTATTATTACAGCCCTAATTGATCAGAGATCAGTAAGGGAATCCATGCTATAAGGCACAGTGTGTGGAAGCACCCCCCCCACACACACACACACAGATACCAAATACTGTTTGAGAAAAGTCTGAGGAAACTTCATAGAAATGGCATTTGAGATGTGCTTAAAGCAACTATGTCTTCAGAATATTTGTGAACACCTCATTCAGGACCCTGTCAGCTGCATTTGGTTATGATACATCTGTTTGTGTTTGACTTGTGACACTTTCCTTGAAACCTGGATTTTATATATATGGTTCCCTAGACATTTGCAAAGGAAACGTCTTGAGACTTTCCAGAATGCCTAAGTTCACAAGAACTAAGTTGCAGAGGCTAAATATCAGGCCTGTTTACTCACTGACTGAGGAACGTATGAGCCACACAAAAGCACACACTTACATGCTCACTCTCAAAGGTAGAAAGTAAAAATGTTGTTATAAAAAGCCCTTTCCTAGATAAGGTTACAGCATTATTTCAGTGTTCTAGGAAGATAGTGATGATACAGGCTAGAGAGTCATGGTCTTCCAGGAATATGACTAAGGTCATGTGGAGGCTCTTGCTGAACATTTGGTTACTTGGAAGACAACTTAGAAGGTTTGAAGAAGACTGATGTCTGTTTTCACACAGTATGACCTAATGAGAGATCACAGGTCACAGTGACTTCCTACAGCTGGTAAGAATTAATCAGTATGTGTCATATACTATTGCTGATTGAGTGCTAAGGATATCACAAATGCGTGTATGCTTCCTTTCTCCCAAGCCTTTGGGGATTAGGTATTAAGCTTTCCCCATGTCTGAGATAAGGGAATTGAGCTTTGAAAAGTTAAGCAATGTACTTGAGACCACACAAACTAAGAGGTCACAGAAGGGGTTCATCTAGGACTGCCTAGCCTTAGAACCTTTTGTTTTTTAACTTTTTAACTCTTCCTCCTTCTCCTTGTCCTTCTCCTTCTCCTCCTCCTCTTCCTCCTCCTCCTCTTTCTCCTCATGTTAAAGACACAGGGGATACAGTAGAGTTTGTGTAGTCAGGTAATAGGCTGATGCTCTTGAGAAGCGTGTATTGTCTAGGACATGCTCCTGGAAGACATTCTTCTCCATTGTTACAGGATAGTGTGGTCTATGACAGGAATGACACACAACAGGACTGGGTATGTTGCTGGAAATTGATTACACCAGGAAACCAGATTTGCATAGTTTAAATAGAAGCAAAGGAACTTGAAGTAAGATGCAACACTCTAATCTGTGGCTGAATCACACTTCAGAACTCAGCCTCCTGATTTCCTTCCTCATGTTGCAAATGCATGCCTGTGAGTCACCTTTTCTAAAGCCTTATTCCCTTGTATTTTTTCTTATCTTGTTATTTTCTCCAACATTAGTATCTTTTCATTTTCTAGCAAGATCTTATTGATTATAAAAATTATTAAAATAAGGTAGAAGATCTAGATTTTCAGAAATAAATATTATCTAATCCTGGTTGTTCTATAAAGGCATTTTTTTTATAATCTAATAACTGATGCCAATAAGAACATTATCAACATAATTCAATTCAACATTTTTAAGAGTTTAATTTTTGCCTGGAACTTTGCTAAGTGTTAGAGATATAAAAATAAATAAGGTACAATTTTTTTCTAAGGATTAAAACTTTAATGGGTTAGACTGAGACATTTAGAGAAAATGCTAACACAAGACAGTGTTATGATAACAATCTATACAGTTTAACATTGCTGTACCTCGTCCAATCAATGAAAGTGTGTGTAGGAATTATAATCCACCTATTTGTCTGTTCTTTCAAGAGATCACATCCAAAGACTGTCTGGGTCCATATGACCAGGCTGGAATCCAGACACACCCCTAGTACACACTTTTTATCTCAAACAACAAACGTAAGATAGTTTGTAGAAGGAATCAGTCATGTTTGAAAGTGACATTGAATTGAGATGCAAATCAGAGAAAGATTTGACAGAATGAGTCAGAGAGAGGACATCCCTAACTCTTATGAGAACAGACAAGAAAGAAAGGTTACTTAAGAGATAGATAGGTAGATAGATAGATGATAGGTAGACCGGTAGATAGATAGAAGGAGCAGTTTAACAGAGATAGTTTTACAGAGACAGGTTACAGAGAGAACAAGCGAGACAAAGGTGAAGACAGAAAAAGCCAGAGAATGAGAATCAGCCAGAAGATTAGTATAGATTACTAGAGTTAATTTGGAGCCAAACAGAGCAATTTGGTCAGAAGCCAAGAGAAGTCAGTTTGAATCAATCAGCTTGGAGAGGAGTTTGGGCCAGAACAACTGAGTTGAACCAATCAGCCAGAGTTCAGAAAGAAATAGAAAGGGTGAGTTTATTCAGCAGTAAGCCTCTAAGATGACAATTATATCTGGTAAATAAAAGTTACTTTTACAAAGTGTTTGAAAAAAAAAGTTGACATCTGAGTTCACACATTAATGTTGAATTAAAAGTATTTGGGAGAAAAATAGAGAGGTAAGAAAGGAAAAGGGATTTCAAACTCAGAGAAACCAGTATATGAGTAAAGATACAAAAGCACCAATGTGTGAGTACTGTAGGCAGGGACATGTTGCTAGATGTTAAGAGTTTGAGATGATAAAAAGCTGGGTTGCCAGTTAGGACCATGCCTGAGACAAAAGACTGTTACATCTGTAAGGGGACAGTAGGATTGTGGCCTAAAAACATCCTGCTCACATAGTATTTGCATTTCTGAATTGTCGTCACTTTCTCTGAAAACTCACATTATTAGGATAGATCATGCTAGGTTTAGCTGCTTGGAGATGGGGGTGGGGGAGGAGTGGATTATTGTACAACAACTTACAGTGAGAAGATGAGAGACAAAACTTTTTTTTTCTTTTCAATTCTTTTGTTTTTTTCCCCCCTGTTCCGTCTCCCTAAAAGCATTCTGTTTTTTTTAATTATTATTTATTTTATTTTATTTTTTTAATTTACATTCCAAATCACTTCCCCTTTCCCGTTTCCTCCCTCCCCAAAAGTCCCATAAGCCCCCTTCCCTCCCTCTTTTCTCCATTCAACCCCCTCTCGTTACTCTGTCCTGGCGATCCCCTACATCCAGTCTTTCCAGGACCAGGGGTCTCTCCTACCATCTTTTTAGAAATCTATTGATATGCGGATTGTGTCTAGGGTATTCCGAGATTCTGGGTCAATATTCCCTTATCAGTGAGTGCATATCATGTGTGTTCTTTTGTGATTGGGTTACCTCACTAAGGATGATATTTAAAAATATATTTGTATGACTTTTTGAGAATTTAATACAATGCATTTTTATCATATTTACCCCCCACTCTTTCCCTAACTCCTTGAAGATTTACTGCTGCCTTCTCACCCTTTCCACCCCAAGGTTTATTCTTATTTGGGAGTTTTTCTTCTAGTGTTCATCTATGCACACATACTTGTATCTCACATGCATACATGTGACACATGTGCTAGAGGGTTTCCATGAGCATGCAGTGTGCCTGACGCTCACTGGCTGTGACATCCTGAATACCAGACTGAGTTAATACCAGACAATGGGAGACTGTCTGTAATTTCACCAAAAATAGTTTGTGAATGAGCAGGAGACTCTGAATGAATGTTTTTTTTTTTAAAAGGCTTTTTCTAGATGTGATACAACTATTGATACAAAGGCATTAACTCTCAGTGACTCGAGCTACTTAAGATCACCTTAAGCAACAGTAAGTCCAGGAAATGGAAAGAATCTCACAAGGCCCTGTCCTTTACCTCTGAGTTCTTTGCTATTGAGAGATTCTGGAAGAGGGTGAATCTCTGTTTTTAGTTGCATATCCACCGTTGAGCCTATGAGGCTTCAGTGGATAGTTCCACAAGGACAGCCCTCATTAATCAGTGGGTCACAAAAAATTAACAAACATGAACATCATAGTAATTTGTGGGGGAGAAAGTAGGGTACATGGGTAATAGGGAGATGGGTGATAAGAGCAGTCAGTATATATTGTACATGTGAGAGATTGTTGAAAACAAATTAATAAGGCACAAAAATTTTAAGAAAGGATAATAGCCAGGCTTGGTGACATACACTCCCAGCAAGCACTAGGACAGTAGACGTAGACAGATCTCTGAGCTCCAGGCTAGCCAGGGCTATATAGTATGACTCTGTCTCAAAGCCGAACCAACCAACCAACCAAAACAAACAAACGACATAAATTATCTGGCAGCATAATGAACACTTTTTTATTAACAAATAAAATGAAATGAAAAAATGACAAATCACCATAGGATTTCAATACCACTTGTACTACTTAACACTATCTGAGCTTCCAATCTCCTGTGTGAGTCACTGAGGAGAGTCGCTCCTGCTTCTCTTTGTTGCATGGAGATTATCAAATCCTCCCACAAAAACACCCCAGACTCTCTAGCGCATGCTTAAAGCAGGGCCCTGGGCACTCTCTGTTGGGGGAAAACCCGAAGGCCATTCTTCCCAAGAGGGAGATAAGAACAGCTGTGACCTGCCAACAGGTCCCGTGTGCATGCATTTATACAGTTTCAGAGTGACCAGAGATTGAATCAGTTGTTTTCCCTAACCAACAAAAAAATTGAGCTATTGATGTGATATAAAAATGATTTGGAGTGAATGCTGCATGAGTGTGTGTGTGTGTGTGTGTGTGTGTGTGTGTGTCTGTGTCTCTGTGTGTGATCATTTTAAAATAATATGATAGGAAGAGCTATATAATAATGTAGCCATTTGGGAACTATAAGCTTGAAAGTCATTATAAAATGTTATCAAAAACTCAAATACTGTCATTCAGCTGAGGATGCTATTAGTATTTCACCAACATAAAGTGTTAATCTAGTTAGGGAACTCTCTTCAGGAACAACCCACTTTCCATAGAATTTCCTAATCTAAGAGAGTTTGGAAACAAATGGCGCAGATCCCACCGATGTCACTCATTTGCTGATGGACACAGCCTCACTGCCGTCTTGTCCTTAGCTCAGTGCTTACTAGAGCTGTACTAAGCTCTGGCTATTGATAGATGTTCACTCTAACTGGGGCTCCTAATTTTTTCCTGCTGAGAATGAAATCTGTTCTCAGAGGAAAGCGCATCCAACTCTCCCTAAGCTGACAGACTGTGAAGACTGTGGTCAGGTGTTTTGGAAAACTGAATGCTTCTGCTTACACTTGTGGTCTTTCTCCAAATCCATCTCACACCCCACACCCTGTGGGTCTAGGATCCCTTTCAGAGGAACTGGAGCAGGACAAGTGTATGGAAAAGGTGTCCACAGCCACTGCCCTTCTTGGACCTCTGAGTCAGAGTGGTGAGTGCCAGGGGAACCTCCCTGCTTTACAAAAAAAAAAAAAAAAAAAAAAAAGCTGACCTGCAGAAATACCTGAATTTAATTTGCTTTACAAATGGAAACCTTTTCTTCTCTAGATTGGATACAGAGGATTTTTTCAATGTTTATAATTTAATAATTGCTTAGAGCCTTTCATCTGAAAGCAATTTATATACGTTGGGCTCAATTATCCTAACATGCTTAAAGCTTACCAGTACTTTTCCTCTCCACCCTGAGTGCATTTGTCTTCTTGGATAGGGTCCTCATGCCCACAGCAAACCTCAAAGTTAATCATAGGGATGTTGGATGGATTAGAATACAAGAAGACTTTACTTATTAATGAAGTAAAGATATCTTGTAAATGACAGTGTTCTTGTAGATTCCTGCAAAAAAGAACATTTTGGGCTTTGAGCTATTCAGGCAGAAGAGTTACTGAGGGATGAAGCCACAGGGTTTTATTTGACACGAGGGTGATGTGGGCCACCTCATGTGTGCTCTGCATATTCTGTCTTCACCGTGTCCCAGAGCTGTCTCTACCCATCTGCTCCGGCCATGTATGGCTGACTCACACTGTTCACTAAAGACATGTTTGTTTGCTGTGTGTCAGGAACTGTGCTAATACTGAAGAGAAGACTGGGAAAAAGCAAGATACATCTCTTCTGGGAAGCTTATAATGGATTTTCCTTTTGTCAGAATGTGAAAAGTTCATATGACTCGGGGTTTCCAAATTGGAGTGTGGAAGTGCTTTCTTTTTAACCTCCATCTCACAGGAGGCAGAGACAGGCAGATCTCTCTGAGAGTTTGAGGCTGTTATTAGCATAACTGTTAATATTCATGATCATAATTTTCTGTTGCCTGAAAATGCCATTTAAACTACAAATGAAATAAAATTTCATTATTGAAAGATTGAAATCATTTTGACTTTTGTAGCCAACTTATCTCATGTGAAAACTATTTTTTTTTTTTTTTTTTACTTGAGACTCGGTTTAACTATGTGGCTCCAGCTGGACTGGAATTCACGATGTAGACCAGACTGGCCTTCAACTCATAAAGTCTGCCTGTCTCTGCATTTCTTATTTCATAATAAATCACATTTCTTATAAATACAAGAAAATTTTTTTTTGGTGATAGAAAACTCCAAGGTCATAACACATACACACACACACACACACACACACAGCCTTTGTAAAAAGAAGTTCATACAAATATATATGCCAGTTCTCTGGATTATGGTCCTCCTTTGGCGCATGTACTGAGGTCCCTTTGACTCAGACTTGTTCTTATAAATTGAGAAAAGAATATATGCAGTGATTGTGTTAATCTCAATAGAACTATTGTTCAGATAGAAAAACATCTCATTGAGGCATTGCCTGGGGTGTCGGGATTGATCTCTTATTTGTTCTTTGACTATTGAACTTACAGGAATATCAATTTGCTTCCTCCAGATTTTGAAATATTCTGAAGTTATGTTTATCCCAAGGAAATATCAGCTAAAGTGTGTAGTTAATGATGTTCTAAAGGCCAATAATTTTGTTCCTTACTGAAGTCCTTCAGATTGCGCATATACAATCAAATTCTGTCTTCTCTTATTTATGTAAAAGAATGTCCAACTAGTGTACATCTCATATCTACCTCTCCACTTAACATATTGGAGTGCTATACCTCATATGACCGTTGAAAAGTCCCCTGTGATATTACTAGGAGAACACCTCCCCCCCAAAGATACAATCTGATTAAAAGAAATTATTTTGACCTGAAGCCCACTGAAATACTTTGGAGACAACCAAGACTTTCCTGGACCATTTTTGAAAACGGTTGCTCTAATTATTACTTCGTCATGGTGCCTGTTTCATCGACAAATGTGAGCTTTCCAAATATGAAAAGTACCATCTATTGACATTTCTCATTTATCACCGACTCGTCCTAATCCATAATTTATATAACATATTAGTGAGCTTCCCTCTCTTGTTCCCTCTGTCCCTCACTTTCTAACTGCTTGTCATTGTTGGGTATAAGTTTCAAATCCAGACACCCATGAAATATATGCCCACATGTGGTTTTGCCTAGAGTGAATCCTTAGAGAGTTCCAGGCTTCTACAAGCCTATCATCAGCATAGCACAGCCTTGGCCCTAGAAAGTGCATCATAATTTGTGTCTTTTCTTGGCTGTGTACTTTTAGAATAGAGTCATAAGGAACATGGAATTTCCTGAATGACTCTCAAGGGCTTACAATGACTTCAGCCAAATGTTGAGTTGGGAGCGTTTCCCAGAACAGTGTGAGAATACCCACAGCACAAACCCTGGCGCAGCGCAAGTACTCGCTTTTGTTTTTTACAAGTCATAGTTACCGCTGCCCACCCTCGCGCAGAGGAGATTGCAAGGTAGAAACCCGGAACTCCTTATTTTCTCCTCCTCGAGTTGTATGTCATTTCCATCTTCCAGTTAATGTTATCACCAGACCCGGAGTCCTACAGATTAGGCGGTCAAATGTACTTCTCTGTCCTTTGATACAGGACGCTGCTAATTTCTTCATTTGTGACTCCTACATTTGCGTGCTCCTTCTCAAATGAAGCTTCTTATGAATTTCCACCGACACTACTGTAATTCTACGACTCCCCGATTGAACTCAGTACTGAGCAGCAAATATTTGCACTGTTGCCAGGAAAATCTTCCAAACTCATATTTCAGATAATGTCATTCTCTTGTTTTCAAAGTTTGCGCAGTTTTTTTTCTTTGTTTACCCAAGCGCATTTAAAGTCAGAAGCTGGCATCCATTTTAACCTACCTTGCAACCTTTTTGGATTGTTGTTACCCTGTGTGTTTTATTTTTCTTTGAGTTCATTTTCCTGTTCCTTCTCTACAGCACTGTTTCTGCACATCCTAACACAATATCCTCCTCTTTGGATATAAGTTCCTTCTCGGGAATTTTGAACTCAGCATTTAATGATTGGATAAAAGAGGGAATGAAACTATCTTTTCTTCCTTGATTATATATTTGTATAAGATGGAGAACGATAAGTTTGATGTCAACATAATTAGTAGATTTGGATTATAGAAATATTTAACCTAGAAGTAACTGACTGTCGCATCTCTGCAAAGCCGAATTGAATTCCTTGCCTGCTCCCTAATCTCTATTTTTCTTCCTTCTCCCAGATTAAAGGGGTCTCCGTCACGGTACATTTTCCTACTTACCTTGCAGGAGCAATATGCCTAATCTATTAGTTGTATACAACTTAGCTGTATGCCTGAGTTTGGCCAACAATTTGCAAATAGACTTAACGGGTCCCATCTGTGGGTTTTTCTAATATGTGCTGCTCTAGTCTCTACTTTCTCCTTGACACCTGGAAGGTCACGAAACTGGAGCCATCTTAAGTCTCTAAGGGAACCATTGTTGATAATTATAGACACACCTACTTGCCTCAGACCATTTTTCTTTAATTTCTCTTATTTTTTGAGACTTTCATACCTGAGTATTGTACTTACATCATTTCTACCCCTCCACTCCTCCAATCAACCCCCTTATGCCCACATTCTCTCTCAAATTGACAACTTATTCAGTTATCTCACACACACACACACACACACACACACACACACACACACTTGCACGCTACTGAGTCCATTTAACATTGTTCATATATACATATGTTTTAGGCTGAACCCTGGACTGGATAACTTATTAGGGGACTGTCCCCAAAGAAAAGTGATTATCCTCTCTCATTAGTTAAAAGTCTATAGTTCTTCACCTAGGAGTGTGTGTGGTCATGCGAATTTCTTTTACCCATAGTGGCATTTCTTTCTCTTTTTTAAAGATGTATTTATTTATTATATGTAAGTACACTATAGCTGTCTTCAGACACTCCAGAAGAGGGCGTCAGATCTCATTACAGATGGTTGTGAGTCACCATGTGGCTGCTGGGATTTGAACTCTGGACATTTGGAAGAGCAGTCAGTGCTCTTAACCTCTGAGCCATCTCTCCAGCCCCCTATATTGGCATTTCAATTGGTAATGTCATAATGCAGGACTGGTGTAGGTCACCATGTTGTTGAGATTTCATGGGTACAATGTCCCTATCCCATCTAGAAGACATCATCTCACATCAGGAATCCTGTCTCTTCCTTTAACTTGTACACTCCTCCTGCTCCCCTCTTCTCCAGGCCTTAAGTGTAAGGGGCACATTGTAGATGTATCAGTTGGGGTTGGGTACTTCCCACACATTTAGTTTTTACATTGTTACCGGTTATGAATCTCTGTAATAGTCTCCCTTTGTTGAAAAAACAAAGCTGCTTGAAGGCGGGGGAGAAGCTATACTTATGTATGGGTATAAGAATAACTATTTAAAATACAGTTAAAATCAAAATAGTTTAGAAAAATGGTGGGGATAGGTTCTCTCCCCCAGGGCCTTTGTCCTCTTCACCCACAAATAGTTGGCTTGGTTTATTTATAGTAAGAGGCTTGAAATCCCCTCCTAATGAATGGGCCTTAAGTCTCCTTCAACAGTTATCTTCAAGGTTAAAGCAGCACTCATGCACCACTGGGGATTTCTTGCCAGGCTACTCATCGTTGTGGTTTACATTGGACATAGACTATTGCTTACCTTCCTCCCTTGGCACCTTGCATAGCACCTTCTGATACCACAAATGCTGGTTCTCAGGCAGGAGGCTTCTGAGTCACCATAACATTTTCTTAATTGTAGGCTATTAAATTTCGATAGTTTGGGGTTGTTTATTATATAGTCCCTGAAACTTTACCATAACTTAACATTACTTGGACCATCCAAAATTATCAATCTAGTGAATGAATTCAGACCTAATGAGCCTCCCTAGGCTACCTACCTAGTTATTTTTTTTTCTATTCTGGAAAATTTAAATAAAAAAACCCAGTAACAACAAGAACAAGAACAAAACAACGCATTATTATAGACCTGGCACACACTAAACAGTTAACAAATTAATGAGTAAATAAATGTTTAAAATAATTGTAGAATATTTAAAATTTTATACTTAAAAAGATAAATTATTATAAATGAACACAATGGGGAATTATTTTAAATTGATAATCATATTTGTTAATGGTTATTTTATAATAAAATTAGGATACATCTGAAGATTCTATATTAAAAAAGAAATTTAGGGGGCTGGAGAGATGGCTCAGCGGTTAAGAGCACTGACTGCTCTTCTAAAGGTCCTGAGTTCAAATCCCAGCAACCACATGGTGGCTCACAACCATCTGTAATGAAATCTGACGCCCTCTTCTGGTGTGTCTGAAGACAGCTACAGTGTACTTAGATATAACAATAAAAATAAATAAAAAAAAAAAAGAAATTTAATGCTAGCCCAGCATTGCACTAGGACCAGTCTTGACTTCACTTTGTTCCTCTTCTCTGTCCTTTCCCCAGCGGGTAAAAAACTGTAAGCGCTACAAGGGAAACAAATATATAACGGCACAATTAACAAAACGTGAAAATCCATCAAACACTTAAAACTCTATCAGGTAGGAGTTAAAAGAAATAGAAAATAAAGACCTAAATATCGAATCAAAGTCTCATTAAAACAGAAAGCTCGAGGACCCTGACACATATACAGCAGAGGACGGCCTGCTCTGGCCTCAGTGAGAGAAAATGCACCTAACCCTTGAGAGAGACTTGAGGCCCCAGGGAATGGGGAGGTCTGGTGGGATGGGAGTGGGGTTGTGGGAACATCCTCTTGGGAATGTGGGGAGAAGAGGTACTGGATGGGGAGGGGTCAGGGGCGGGGAACCAACTGGGAAGGGGCTGAAGACTGGATTGTAAAAAAAGGATTAAAGAAAACAAACAAAAAACCCCAGAAAATTCGGGGAAGGGGGAGCCTACAGGTTGACTCCAGAGGTGTGCCAGGGCTTTCGGAAGGAGAAAGCTTTTTTCAGCCACACAGAAGAGTTGTAGATGCAGTCTCTGTGCCGTTCTGCAGATCTATGCCTTTCATCGCCCCTCTCCCCTGGCACAGGCAACAGAGTTCAGAGAGTTACTTTCAATCACAAGTTCTCTGGCATCCATCTGCAGAGCTAGGTACTCATCTGACCTCATCCTGAGTCTATGAAAAGTCAGAGTGCTTCCTGGAAAGACAGAAACCTCCAGACTGGTCAGCTGCCAAATAAACAGAGCCTGAATCTGTTGTACCGTGAGAACCTGGGCCAGTTTGATATCTCCACAATTGAAAAATGGACAGGAACCCTTACTCCAGATCTTTGTCGAGCTCTTATTGAATCATTTCCGTCAAGAGGGTTTTGAACTTGTGACCAGAATGCTCTTAGACCATCTCACTGAATTTAAAATCTATAGATTAAAGATGAAAGGCTGAGAATTAATAAATGATGTGTTCTGCTCAGGACTAAAAGTTTGCCTTTCCTTCAGCCACCAGAATTCCTGGAGTTATTCTGAACTTTCACTTTTCTGTTTATAAATTATAACATCTTCCTCTAGAAACCATGCTATGGTTCTCCTCGGGACTTGTAAAGTGTTACCTGTCTTCTGATTAAATCATCAGCAATGATTTGTTCTGTCTCAGTGATAAGGGGACTTGCAGGATGTCCTTTACCGGTGATAGTGGAAGACAAGGCAGCAGCAGGGACTCACTGATTAACTCCACTGGCAAACCAACTTTCCTAACCCTTACCAGCTCCATAACCCTGGCCTTAGCTCACCGCCCCCCCCCCAACCTCAGGGCACTACAATTCTTTTCTTTCTAGCTATTTGTTAGTTTCTCATTGTTACATAATGATTGACACAATTCAGAGCAGAACTTATTATCTTGAGTCATGGTTTCTAGGATCATTTGGCTTCACACACGTCAGCAAAACTTGATGGTAGTGAGAACATACGGCTGAGGGCTTCTCTGCTTTGTGAACAGGGACCAGAGAGAGGAAGTAACCAGAGCCTAGCATTCCCCCAAGGCATACTGTAGCGACCTTCATCAAGGACTCACCTCCTAAAGTTTCTAGAATATCGTAAAATAGTGCCCCCAGTCAGAAACAAGGTTTTTAACACATGAGCTTGGAGGAAACAGTTGATACATTTTAAAGCATTGTGCTAGATGTGATAGATGGACTGTTCAGTGAAGAATCAGACTTAGTCCCCATGTTCAAAGGAGTAGAGTCTTGTGAGGGTGAAGAAGAGGGCCCTCCAGGTAGAGGGGCAAGCACAATTGAGAGGTGACACAACTATTACAGAGGCACACAACTGGCACATGATCTTGTGTAGAATCTATAGAAGTTCCTCGAAAAATGGAATGAGGTTACTGGAGTGTACCTGAGTGGGTAATGGGGAGCCCGAGATGTGGGGCAGGCTAGTGGGATCCCTGTGCCTTGGATTTTCCCTAGCCTATAGGCATATGGATGTACAGACTATCTCATACTCCTGCTCTTGGGTGAACAGCTTCTCGGGGCAGTGCAGTTACATGCATGCATTTTTATTTAGGCCTCCTATCTCTCAGGCTCAGCACAGGTCTAGAACTGCTTTAGCTCCTGGCCTCTGTGCCCCAATCCCTTGTTGCAAAAGAGGATTTAGGTTGTCTAGATTTCCCACCCAGTCAGTGTCCCTCACTTTGGGAACCGAGTTTTGCTCTCTTTCTGCTATTGGTGGGGGTTGGCCTCAACACCTGCTGCACAGCCCACCCTGATATTTCTCTGGGCTTCTGCCCACACGGCTTCTGCACTCTGGTTCATTCTCCAGCGCTGTTGGCAACTTTCACCTATTTTGGGCTCCAGGGATTTCAGCTGTCTCCTAGTTTTGCTGAAAATGGAGTTTGCAAATTTTCGTTTCCCGTCTTCTTTGTTGCGTTTGGATGGGCTCCAGGTGGGGAAGGAGCTGTACAAACTGCTCGGGCCAAGTTCACACCGCGAGTTGCCTCCTTCATGGCTCTCTACGTCTGTAATTTTTCCACAGTTGAAGACTGTAAACCTAAAGTTAGGAGACCTCAGATGAGGATGGCTAATAACATGATTAGGAACGTTGTCATGAATGAAATGTTATTGGAAAGACAATGGAAGAGACTATTAATGCATCAATGCTATGAACCTCATTTGACTAGGCATGTCCAGCTAGACTACTGAGACCCCTTTTTTCTTTTCTTTGCCTTGGCAAATGTGAGAACTATGTTGTTCACTTCCTCTATAGACAACAGATGAACACAATGAACATCCTACCACAATACTCCTAACCCTCTTGCACGAATTTAATCCATCGAAGCTCGTACTCATTGTGTATCCTACATGTATCAATTCTGCATTAAAAATTGCTATTCATGTTTCACAGCTACTTATTTATGTGTTGGATGTCTGGGGGTGTGTTTGGCACAGTGCCTTTGTGTAAGTTAGACGGCAGCTTGTAGGAATCGGTTCTCTCCCACCACACGGGTTCCAGCGACTGAACCCTCTACCTACTGAGACATCTCACCCAAGAACGGGTCATTCTAAATTTATTTTTTGTATTCCTGAATTACTAAAGAAAAGTGGCCACCCTTGCCATTGTAATAAGATATGCGACAAAATTGAAAGCAAGAATAAAAAAGAAAGGATACTTCAGATTAATAATTGCACCAGCATTTATTTTAAAGTAATTCATTCCATTTCGTTGTCAAGAGTTTTAGATATTGACCCTTTCGCAGAAGTTCTACTGTGGAAGTTAGTATCTCCTTCTACTTCAGATTGTGTACCTTTTCTAAGAGAAACAATGAAAGTTTCTGAAATTCTCTCAAAGCACTCAGATTGCAAAGAAAACTGTGTGCACTACCTATCCAGTTGTCCCGAGTGTGGGACACAAAACCTACCTTCTGATTTCTAGGTAAACATGGCATGCATGTTTGCACCTGGACATTATTTTAAAATTTTTATCAGTTCCTTCCCACATTTAATCTTATTTGGATGAGAGATACATTCTCATATACTACTTCTTTCTTCATTAAAGTGTGACTATAGAAGCTAAGCGGTTGAGACAGGAAAGAACCATTTTGAATGATGCTAAATGATATTGATATTGAAATTTAACAGCCTTCACCTCTCAATCCCCCATAATTCCTCTCATGCCTTAATTATGGCTTGTCCGACCTATAATTTGGCTATAATTTGCTTCTCTGAAAAAAGTTTAAGGAATGAATCATTTGTTTTTAATCCTTATTAGTGAATACCTCCTCCCCCATTCATTTTCCCACCTTCTAATTTTTGAATACAAAACGGTGAATCATGAAGTCACTGGGATTTTCCTAAGCGTGTTTGGCGACCTCTTCCCATCTCTGGCCTATGAAGAAGCCTAATTTGGGATTTTTATTGCAGGAAGAAGCCATTTATTGTCTGAACAAAATTGTGTTGTTGAGACATTGAGAAGAATGTGCTTACGGTGCAAAGAAAAGTTCATATTGTCATTTTCGCATACTTTTGGGTAGCATCCTATCTTGTTTTATGTGGATATTGCAGTATCTCCATTATAAAGTATATCTAAGTCAAGGCATAAGAACAAAGTAAAACAATCCCTGCTACGGTCAGTCTCAAAATTACCTGTTACGTGATTGCCCAGGTTAGTAATAAAGCAAGTAAGTGTGTTTCTCTAAGGAGGTGTTCTGAGCTTTGATTAAATTGTGACTACAGAAGCTAAGTGGTTGAGACAGGAAAGAACCATTTTGAATGATGCTAAATGATATTGATATTGAAATTTAACAGCCTTCACCTCTCAATCAGTGGTATTCAGTGGTGCATGATCTAATGAGCAAGTGAATGAAGTGTTTTAATCTAGAGAAAGTGGGATGCTCACCCACCCAGTTTGCCCAGGCTTGCCCTGCTTTTAAAACTTGAACCCCCTTTTCCTGTGAATCCCTTCAGACCCTGTGGTCTGAACTGTTGATTTCACAGACAACAGACCTCGCTTTCAATCTTGTAGACCTGCTTTTGTCTACCTGAATGCTGGCTACAGTTGGCCCATTTGTGTAAGGATATTTCTCATCTCTGTATTCTCTATGACTGTTTCACATTGCAGCAGAATTGTGTACTTGCATCAGCCTGCACGGTCTACCGAGTTGGAAATTTGTTTTAAAGGTGTTACACATGGCTCCAGTGGCATAGGCAGCAGAGGATGGCCTTGTTGGACATCAAAGGGAGGAGAAGCCCTTGGTCCTGGAAAGGCTCAATGCAGCAGTGTAGGAATACCAGGACAGGGAAACGGGAGGGGGTTGATTGGGGAGCAGGGAGAGGGGAGATGGCTTATGGGACTTTTGGGGGGCGGGGAACCAGGAAAGGGGAAATCATTTGAAATGTAAATAAAGAATATATCTAATTTAAAAAAAAGATCTGTAGTTTCATAGTTTAATATAAAATTATACATTTTACCTAACTACGAAAGTACTTAACACTTTTGCAAATTATCTTAGGACTGGCGACATAGCTCAGTAGGTAAGTGCTTATTGTGAATCATGCAGACTAAGTCAAACTGCAGGTGGTGGTATGTACTTGTTGTGGTCCCTGTACTGGGGAGGTGAGGACAGGGAGATCCAGCCTGCCCCTAATCAGCAGTCCTCAGTTATCAGTGAGAAAGATCCTGTCTCCAAAACCAAGGTGAGTTGTTCCTGCAGAATTATACCTGAAGCAGGCTTCTGGCTTTCAGACATATACATGTACATGTGCACCTGCATGAACATGTTGCCCTCTCCATGTATACACCAAAACAAAAACTATCTTTGAAAATGTGAAATTCAAGCTTATCATAGATATCACCAATAATTTATGAGGTTTTTTTTTTTTAATGCTTTGACATGCTGTGGTTTTCTATAACATACCAGCCACTATAGTAAGTTTTAGAAATAAATACAAAAACAAACAGGACACTCTCTGCACCTTTAGGGGAGTTTGTTCCTGTAGGTGATGCTGGTAAAATATAAATAAAATGTGCAACTTTTCAAAAGGGAAATGTTTAGGTCAGGTGGGTTAATGAATTAGGACAGCAATCAGGTTTTGAACTTTGACCTTTCTCTTTTGTCTCCCATTTCTGCTGTCAATGTAAGGATAAAGCAAAAACAGAGGGAGAAAGTGATTCTCATTCTTATTGACTTTTAAATTATTGCTTCCATGGTAAAATGAACCAAGTGACTGGCACAGAAGAGAGTTTGGGTTTAGACTTCATGTGAAAAAGTAGCACCTTGGAATCAAAGCTCCTAAGGCTCTCATTAAGGAAAATAGCATAAGGAGAGAAAGGGAAAGGATTGGGAGAGAGAGAGAGAGAGAGAGAGAGAGAGAGGAAGAAGAAGAAGGAGGAGGAGGAGGAGGAGAGAAGGAGGAGAAGAGAAGAAGGAGGAGGAGGAAGAGGAGGAAGAAGTAGAAGAAGAAGAAGAAGAAGAAGAAGAAGAAGAAGAAGAAGAAGAAGAAGAAGAAGAAGAAGAAGAAGAAGAAGAAGAAGGAGGAGGAGGAGGAGAAGAAGGAGGAGAAGAAGGAGAAGAAGAAGAAGGAGAAGGAGAAGAAGAAGGAGAAGGAGAAGGAGGAGAAGGAGGAGGAGGAGGAGGAGGAGGAGGAGGAGGAGGAGAAGGAGGAGAAGGAGAAGGAGAAGGAGAAGGAGAAGGAGAAGGAGAAGAAGAAGAAGAAGAAGAAGAAGAAGAAGAAGAAGAAGAAGAAGAAGAAGAAGAAGAAGAAGAAACAGAAGCAGCAGTTGCAGCAGCAGCGATCCGGCTTACATAAATAGCTCTGACAATGGTTAAGGATAAGAGAAGATTATTAAAGTAATACTAGATGCTGGCGAGATGGCTCAGTGGTTAAGGGCACTTGTTCTTGCTGAGAACATGGATTGGGTCCCTAGCACTACACGGTGGCTTGTAACTACTCCTAATACCAGTTCCAGGGGATGTGACACCCTCTTCTGCGCTCTGCAGGCATAATGCAGGCATGTAGTGCACATATACATACGCAGGCAAGATACTCATAGACATAAAATAAAAATACATCTTGGACAAAAGTAAAACCATACTATGTGCTATTGTTCACCTTATAGAATTAACTAAGCTAAAACTCTAGGCTTGGGCATTTCAGGAATGTGAAGCTTTGAAATCCCATTTCTTCAATTTCAGTTCAAGGTTCTAATCACTTGTAACTGATAAAATCTCGACCAATATGTAGAACAAAAGTCATTGGGAATAGTAGAGAAAAAAAATGTATCTGTGATGACTTAAGTACATATCTAAGAACTACAACGTGTGTATAAAACTTCTTTCAAATGTCTATTTTTGTTTCAAAATTACCGGGAATTTTTTTTGTCATTTACATTGTTTCTTTTTTTTCAATAGGGTGGGGGAGGAAATGCATTCAGAAAGTAACTGAAAGTGGAACTTTACATGTGCACTTTACATGTGCACAGCATTTAAAAAGGTTAAATTTGAACAAACTTTAAACAAATTATTGAAGTTCCACAGAACTAGTACAATTTGCACTATTATTCCCATGCCATAGACAAAGATTATGAATTTTGGTGCGATTAAACTATGTATTGAAGGTTATAGTACTATAGATTAAAAGGACAACATTCAAATCTAGGTTCAGTTTAAATCAAATGTAAGCCTAGTTTCTGTAACGTGCATGTGGATTTGGAAGGACACGGAGCCTGGGAGCGTCAGAATCTAAATATGCCAGACTAATTTTAAAGAAACGAACACAAGGTTAAATATAAGAATAACTACAACAAAGCTCTGCAAATAGGGGAGGGGAGAACGCCATTAAGTATTATGAACTAAAAAAAGCATAAAGAGAAAGCTGGAAGCCCCAGGAAGGAACTACCAAGCTAAACACGTAATATAAGCTCGTGCAGGAAATTAACTCCAGCTGTATATAGTTTATATTCCCGAGGGACCCTGGGATTCCAGCGAGCCTTGTATTGCCACTGAAACCTTTGGTAAGCTGAGCTGCAGAAACAGTCTGGTGTGATGGGTAGCACAAGAGAGCTGAGGAAGCTAATTGGGAGGTAGAGGGCACTGTCTTGGGAAACTACTGAATCCGGTCCTTCACTGTGAAACTTGTAACCACAGGAAGAACTGCCGTAGACTCTGACCGCAGGTATTTTTCTGTTCAGCTTCATAGTTATTCAAACTTTGAGTATTGTAGCCTGTGACGAGTTAGCTGAGGGTCAGTTAGAAGTGTTATGAGAATTGTTTTAAAGATAGGAGTATACATTCAAAGTTACTTTGAAAAATAAATCACAGGAAGATGATGCAGAATTATTTTTAAAAAGTTCCTTTAAGCTGGGCAGTGGTGGTGCATGCCTTTAATCCCTTTAATCCAGCACTTGGGAGGCAGAGGCAGGAGGATTTCTGAGTTCGAGGCCAGCCTGAGTTCCAGACCAGTCAGGGCTACATAGAGAAACCCTGTCTCGAAAAACCAAAAAAAAAAAAAAAAAAAAAAAAAAAAAAGAAAAAGAAAAGTTCCTTTAATAGGAGTTAATATGCTAATGTTATGCATATACATTCTGAAATCAAGCAGTGAACATCTAG
Source organism: Tokudaia tokunoshimensis (assembly GCA_036184795.1). Classification (NCBI taxonomy): domain Eukaryota; kingdom Metazoa; phylum Chordata; class Mammalia; order Rodentia; family Muridae; genus Tokudaia; species Tokudaia tokunoshimensis. The sequence goes on from BTHU01000011.1 coordinate 19,647,384, forward strand.
GATGGATGGGGTCAGGCTCATGAGTGCCCATTTGTAACTGAGGAGCTATAGTCAGTGTTAGCCTCAAGGGCAGAGAAAGTGAGTTTTCTTTAGGATGTGGCTTCTGGTAGGTCAGTCACTCTCCAGTGGATGTCCTGCATCCGACAGGCCATGAACAGCAAACATTGAGGCTTATAGATTATTATCATTTTCACATTAAACTCTCAGCGAATTAATAAGAATATTAATTTAATACCTATGTGTCTATGCGGTAAAAAGAAACACAAAAAGTTAGATATTACTCCTTTAATAATCCGTAACTGATAAAAGGCATGGAACTCAAGTTCTGGAGTGATTTATTCCTGTTTTGTGGAAAGGGGAAGGAACAGCTGACTTAATATCTTGCTCATTCAATAACGACAAACATTTATGTGGCCCTTTGCTGTTTGTGACTCTCTCATCTCTGTTACCATATTTGAATATTTGAATTTTCATTCAGCATCTCTCTCTCTCTGCACACCTGTGGGATAGAAGATGCATTTGATGGCTGGACTGGACCAAGCTCTAGCCTTCAGGCTCAGGCTTGTATCTAAAAACAGCTACATAAAACTATGGGCAATTGTATTCCTCATTCTCTTTCATGGTCTGAAACTAGAACTGACCATCACCATAGACATGTTTTAAAGTGCCAATATAATCCCATGGGAAATCAGTGTGTTTCCTGAGGGGAAACTCTCAAATCTTCTGGTTGGCCACATGTAAGTATACGGAAACTAGAACAGTACTGGCCATGTCTCTTGGTCAGCTGCCACAATCCTTTTATGTGATTTGACTCCCACTGGGAAGCCAGAAAGACCTGGCTACAATCACACCCCTTTAAATAAACCAAAGTCAAGCGCCAGGGATTTAGGGTACCCACTAGAAAGCATATTGCTAGCAAAGGCTGAAGTTATAGCTAAACCCCAGCTCTGTGACCAGGTCCAGTTCTTCATTCGCGATCACCTCACTTGCTAAGGTGCAGGGGCTAACGGACTGACTTTCTAAACCAAGCCAAGATGTTATATGGAGAGATGGTGGGATGGCCAGAGAGTTGTAGATCTGCTTCTGGTTGTATGTCTCACAGTAGTGAACAGCTTCCAGTTCTTCTGAGTTCTTCACACCACTTGTCACATTGTACCGTGTCATTTTGTAATGATCATCTGAGCAAGTGTGAGATCTCATTGTGGTTTTGACTTGTATCTCATCTCCCAAGTGACACATACTTGGATAACTGAAGACATAGCAGAAGTGTCCCAGGAGGAGAGACTGTGATATAGAGTAGCATCCTTTTTTGCAGATGGACCATTTGTATATCTTCTTCTGAGAAACGTCTCTCAAGTCCTTTTTCCCAAGTTTTATTTATTTATTTATTTTTTTGTGATTGCTAGGATTTCTTCACACACTTTGAATAAAATTATCAGATATATATCTGCCTACACCACTATGACCATTGACTTGTTCACTGTAATTCCAAAGTGTGAACAATTTTCATGCTGTTCATCAGCATAATAAAGAAATGTGACTTGTACAAACAATGAAATGTTCTCCTATAAAAGGGAGTCCTATAATATCCTGTCATTTGGATGAAACTCGAAGACATTATGCTAACTATAATAAGCTATCACGCAAGGAAAAATACTATCTGCTTATATTTGAGGTAAGTCATTGTTTTAATGTTAGTGTTACTAATGCTGTGTAGAAACACCATGGCCAAAGCAACTTGGGGTGGAAGGACTAACTTGACATATACTTCCAGATCACTCTTCATCATTGAAAGAAGTAGAGACAGAAACTCAAACAGGACAGGAACCTAGAGACAGGAGCTGATGTAGAGGCCACGGAAAAGTTCTGCTTGCTGGCTTGCTCTTCATGGCTTGTTCAGTTTGCTTCTTTTAGAACCCAAGAGGTGACCCCACCCACAATGTGCCCCACCCTCCAAAATCAATCATTAAGAGAATGCCCTACCCGCATGTCTACAGCTCAGTCTTATAGAGGCATGGTCTCAACTGAACTCCTTCCTCTCCAATGACTCTAGCTTGTGTTGAAAAAAAAAAAGCCAGCATGGTTATCTAAAATAATTAAGCTCATTAAAACTCATCAAATAAGAAGGTAAGAGCCGTCCCAGTGGCTAGGAGCAAAGGCTCGTCTTCCAGAGGAGCCTGGATTTGACAACCACCAGCCACATAGGAGGTCCAACCATCTGTGACTCCAGTTCCCGGGGATCTGATGCCCTTCTGCGGCCTCTGCAGGCACCATGTATGCAAGTGGTACACAGACATACATGCGTACAAAGCACTCATGCACGTAATATAAATATTTTTTAAAGGGGGAGGAGGAGGGAGAGGCGTGGTTACCAAGACGTGGGATGGGGTATCCGTGTAACGCTTATAAAGAGCAATGGTACAGTGTGAATACATTCTAGAGATTTAGGCTATAGTTATTGTAATCAAAACTGCATTTTACACTGAAAATATTTGGGAGGAAGTCTAGAGCGGTGGCTCAGAGATGGAGTGCTTGCCTAAGACGGGAGGGTCTGGGTTCAATCCCTAACCTCAAAAAAGGAAAGAAAGGAAAGAAAATATGCCTAAGAGAAGAGATGTTTCATGCTTTTTAAAATCTCAATTTTAAAAATCTTAAAAACACAAAAAGAATGAGAGAACTAATAATAAAATCTACTCAACATATTCAATATAATTTTTTTTTCAGATAATTACAATTCTAGTCATCACTTGGTCAAGTCTTGTTCCACTGGTAGGATCTAAAAGAGACCAGAGGAAGAACCCTGGGCCACTCCCCTTCACGTGATGGGAAAGGGCTCTTCAGGATTGTGTTCCCAGTACATGTCCCTCTCTGTGTGCCCTCCCACCGGCTCTAGCTGGCCTAAAGTCACCTCGTTTAGGAGCAGGAAAGGAGCTTAGATGGTTGTTCAGTTCTGACCTTGAAACAAGTTGGGGGGAAAACTGCTTTGCTTTGCCCGTCTTTGTTTTCCTTTCCTTTTCTCCTTCTTGATTGTCAGGGAGCTCTCTGGTTTAGAAGCATATGAACTTGGGTACACTTTCAGCTCCAAACGGCTGGCTGTTTTAGGAAGTACAGAGGGCTAGGCTGAGAGGCTGGAGGACTGTGGAAATTCTGATGGGGAAGGGGAGGGCCTGGCAGAGGGAAAGCGTTTCGGTGGGTCTAATGATTTTGGGAAAATCTCTGCAAGGCTGGAACATTTTGCCACACGTAAGTGGCTATTTCCTTAGCCTCTTCTGCATTCTCTGAGAACTCCGTGTAGCTGACCAGAGAGACTGAAAGAGCTGCAAAACAGTCCCAGTGTGGGTTTGTCAAGAGAGATATTCAATTTAGGTTTTCCAAATGTGTTGCATGTAACAAAAGCCCGTATTTCTTTTCATTTCAAAAGAGATCTGCCTCGTTCTGGTTCATTTGATTCTTGGAAACATAGTTTTATATGTCCAGAGAGCCCTTTGAGCCTTTGAGAGAGTCTGGCAAAGGCTGCCACCCCCCACCTCGCCCCCCCTTCTCTGGAAGCAGGAAATCAGTTCTGCCAAATGCAAATGAGCTCAGACTCTGACCGGGAACGTGTCAAAGCACAGAGTGCCACAGCGTTTTGAGAACGCATGCCTTACACAACTGCCTTACACACATGCCTTACACAACTGCCTTACACACATGTCTTACACAACTGACGCTTGCGGGTCTGAAAAACTACAGGAAGTCACACCGACATATTTATAAAGTTTGCCATTTCAGAAACCCAAATGTGTCTAGATCTGCCTTAGATTTATGTTAGGAAGTCAGAAGCCCTTTCCTTCCTTTTTTCTTTTTTATGGTGGTTTCAGAATCCTAGGGGACTTTATCAAAGTCTTCTGACTCTGGAGTTGTCCGTGTGGTTCTGGAACCATGCAGTCACAAATCCTAATTGGTCTGACATAATGCTGACCAACCGTAGGATGGCTTGGACCACGGATGTCCTTCCAAGGGTTAACAGAGCTGGTTCCAAAGGAGTGAGGCAACCACAGAAACAGGATAATAAATGTGACACTCTCAGACTATCACCAGCAAATATTTGAGCTTATCAAATAACGGAGGAAGTAGTTTAGTTACAAATAAACCAATCTCTCATAAAACAAGTTTTCACACAGGGTCATTTCATTGAGCTGGAGACAGCTAGAGGCCACTCTAGGCAGAACTCCCACTCTGTGTACACTTCGTAACAGCCTCTCATGATTAATGGACAGCGAGGAGGGGTGGGGGAGGCTGGGCCCTGGAGCTCGCTGAGCTGGGTTTCCTATCAGCCAAACAGCCATAAACAGCAGGTCAGGATTACTGCATGGGAAGTGCCCGTCCGCTGGGAACATAGCTGGACTTGTGCTCACTTCCCCTGCCGCCCGCCTGCCTTCTCTCTCACAGCGCGCTCTCTCTCTTTCTCCCTGTATAGCAGAGAGCATCGTGTCCTAGAAACTATAGTAGATGTCACTGCTTGGCACTTTCTGTGCAAAGAGGACAAGTATGTGGGCGCAGGGGGGTGGCGGAAAGCTACTCTTAAAGCCACAGCGACTGCGTTGGCTAGGGACTGGAGGGAGGCTGTTTTTCTGGAGCCTTTGAAATCAGCATGGCGAAAGCATCTAATTTGGATTCCAGAAAAAAGCACAGGCACTGTTTGAGGGTAAGGGGGGGATGGGGTGGGAGGAGTGAACACGGGGAGCCTCTTGTTTCAAAGAGAAATTCTCATTGAGATTAAGAAGGAATAAAAAAAATATTCTGGCATGCTTACAGCAATTCAACAAGTAAAAAATCAAGTCAGGAAGTGGCAAGAGTTTCGGGTTGTGAATGTTCATTTCTGGTGAAATAGAAATATGTCCATTTCTGAATTTTAATTTGTAGAAAATTTGTTTCATTCCCCTAAAGGATAATAAAAAAAATGTGAATTAGATGACACATAGGAAGAGAAGTATAAAAATAGAAACATTCAGGCAGAGCACCGCCATTCAGAGCAGGCATTTAATGTGTTCTACCCATCTTTCCAAAAAATCTGTTAAAAATAGAATGTTGAGACCTTCACCATATGGAGAATTTTGGACTATTTTAATTCAGATTCTAGCATAGTCATGGCCCTATGGTGTTAGCCAATTTTTTTTTGCATATATAATTTTGGAGTTAAAAAATACTAATTTTTGCAACTTAAATCTCCATAGGGAAGCTTTAGAACCCTTGACTATTCCTGCTACAAAGTAGTGTTTGCATGCTCTGCGTTTCAGGTGTGTTCATTTACCTCCCGAGTCCATGTGATATGTTTTTAATAAAACTTGGAGAGAAAAAGGCAGAGCTATTATCCTCATAGCTATCTCATTAGCTTTTATATTTAAAACAAACGCTCTGGAGATTGCATTTTCCACGGATCTGGGAGAGAATCAGAGCTGTCTCTTGGCTTTATGATGTACTTAACTCTGGTAATGCTCTTTCCAAATGCACAAGCCCTGCCTGATACAGTCACGTTCCTTTAAGCATGCAGGAATGGTACTCGCACTCGCCCGGTCCCCTACCTGCCACCTGTGACACCTGCACATGATGCACTTTGTTTATACTGGGCATCTGGAATTACTTTTCATAAGCATTATCTTTTCTGAGCCTTGGACCTGGATCTATTTTCAATCATTGCAAACCTGAGTCAGTATTCACTACACACAGTAATTTCTCTGTACCTTACCAACGGTGTTTCTGCTGTTCTCTTACCTAACCCCAACAAAAGTTATGTAGGGAATGTGCAAAGAAACAAGAAACATGACTCTTTTATACCTTCTGGAGTACTGTGTGATAGTGTCCACTAAGGGTTAAAGCATTGCCTTAGCTGGTGTGTGTGGGTGGGGCTAAGCTTCCTGCTGCTGAAGCCAGTCACAACCTATTTCCAAATGGAGTTCTTTCAGCACTGACTCCCCCTGTCTGGCTGTGTACCTGTAGACTAAACTCCCTTTTCTCTTAGTTTCTTCGTCATTCTGGTTCCCCAACATGTTAACTGTACATAATAAATTGCAGTATTACAAAAGTAGCCAAAAGAGAGAATTTTAAATGTTCTTAACCACAAAGGAATGATAAATATGTGATGTCAACGGATATTCAAATTAGCCCAAATTGTATACACAAAACATCACCTTATATCTTATATGTATATGCAATTACTTGTCAATGAAAAATAAAATCAAAATTAAAAGATTTTCTTTAAAGTGACTTTTATTTTGATCATTATAAGTGTTAAAGGGAAGAAATGAGTTCCTTTTAAGAGTCACATCCAGATAGACCTAAAATTATTTTCTTGTCCCTGTAGAGATATAATTTAGAGCACTTTGGGTGTTCAAAAGCTGGTGCTTTTGTGTGGGATCTAAATTGCATATTACTGGGCTTCCAAACATCACTAGGAGCTTCTTCAAAAGGTACATCTCAACCATGGAGAGGGTGGACATTAATTATAAGTTAACACTTTAGCTTGATGGCTTAGAGATTTTTCTTTAGGTGAATGAAAACTCTTTAAGCACATCTGTGAGAGAAAACAACTATTTAAACTATAGACACGAGGAGATATCAGTATTCATTTACTTTGTCTTGTTACCTTCAAAGCATTTTCAAATACGCAACAACAAAGACTTACACTGAATAAGTACTGAGTGAAGATATACTATCTGGGCATCTGGCCTTCATGAATATTTAATTTAAAGTGTCTCACTGCAGCACAGGACTGGCCAAGGATAGGCTATGAATGCAGTCCCAAACAAAATTTCGAACTGACTTGAAACATCGTAGTTGTTTGTGTATATGATCTTTTTTAAAAGTCTCTGTGTGTTCTTGTGTATTGACATACACGTGCATTTGTGGGTACTCCTCTTACATGTGTATGCACATACCTGCGGAGACCAAAGATTGCCCTTGGATATTTTCCCTGATCACTATGCACCGTATACTCTGAGGCACAGTCTCTCCCTTGAACCCAGAACTTGACTATCGGGTTGGCCTGTTGCTCTAGGCTTTGCTTGTCTTTGCCTCCTGTGTGCTAGAATCACAGGTGGCCACAGTGCCCGCCTGGCATTTATGTTGGTACTGAGGACCCAAATTCTGCTACTCACACTTGTGCAACAAGTACTGTATCCAAGGAGCCATTTTCCAAGTGGCCCAATATTTTTGTTTGCTTATTGCTTTTTGTTTTTAAATATTCCTTGATTGGATGGGTCTTAGATGTGAACTTTGTAGGGGGGCAACAATATGTTGCAATGTCAAAAGCTGACACCCTTGCCAGTAACTACAGTCTTTTGCAAATGTGCTGCTGTATTACTCTTCTAAGCTAATTAATTAGCCTCATACAACAGAAAATCTAGTCATTTTTCATCAATGACAAAAGAGAGTCCTGCACTGTGCCTCTGACAGCACACCATACAGTACTAAAATGTAAAAAAGAAAACAAATCCAATCATGGAGAGTTCTGAAGGCCAAGTCATTAAAGGCACAATATTATTTCCCTTTCCAGAAAATTCAAAATTTCGGTTTCCAAGACCTGTAGAATGTTCAGTGGCTGAGATAATATGTGTTTCTGAGGACCATGGATGGAGATATCTTCAGTCCCACAATCTGAGCCAGCTTCTTGTCTTCTTCTGACAAGCTAATTCTGTCCGTTTTTCAATATCCTGTTCGCTGTCCTCACTCCTTGCTCAGTTCTTTCTGCAGAGCTAAACCTGCCTTCATCATTGGAGCAGAGTCCATACAGAAAAGCCAAACAAAACTTGGAGACATCAAGAGTACAGGGTGACTCCTAACAGTTGTGAGGTAAAGAACCCAACAGTCTCCACTCCAGATGTGAGGAGAGATACCCACAGCAAAGCTGATGCAAGTACCTCTTCTAATTTTCTCTCCAGGGAAACTGTGCTCAGTTGTAAGCATCCTATTGCTTTGATTTCTTGGAGAAGCTGAGAAATTCAAAGGTTTGATAACTAACAAACATAATATCTAGGAAGTGCAAAAAAAAAAGTATTAAACTCAGATCTGCCTGTTTACTTTAACAAGTGATCATGGTGTTTTCTCACAGTTGTGACTTCTGAAGAAGACACTGATAAATAAAAACTACAACAGCCTCAAAGAATCAGGTCTTTTGTGCGGCAGAGGGCCCAAGGTTATCCCATGGGCCTTTTCCATGGTTATCTGTATGTGCCTTTTGCTCTAGGTGTTGAGCATGATCCGAGAGGTTGTGTCTACATGTGCATGTGTGTGCACATGTGCATGCAGGTGTATGTGCTGTGTATGAACATGCGTGTGGAAGCCAGTGGCTGATGTTTGGTGTTTGTGTCTGTTGTTTTCTATCTTATTTTCTCTTTAAAGATTGATTTATTTTTATTTATATGTGTGTTTTGTCTGTGCGTCCATAAGTACCTTAGACACATGCCTGGTGCCTACAGAGTCCACAAAATGGTGCTGGACCCCCTGAAACTAGAGTTCTAGAGACAGTGGTAAGATGCCATGTGGACACTGGGAAGTAAACAAAGGTCCTTTTTGAGACATGGTTTCTCACTGAACTTGGAATGTATTTACTCAACTAGAATCAAGGGCTAGAGCTTGGCATGGTGTTGCACACCTTTAATCCCACCATTGGAGAGGCAGAGGCAGGCAGAGTTCTGTGAGTTCAAGACCAGTCTAGACCACTTGGGAGTATTCTAGGCTGACTAGGTCTACATGGTAAGATCCTGTTTGAAGAAAAGAAGAAGGAGGAGGAGGAGGAGGAGAAAAAGAAGAAGAAGAAAGAGAAGATGAGAAAAGGAGAGAGCTTTCCTGTTTTGATTGTGAAAACCAAGGATTCTGAGACATTTCTCAAATTCTTATAGTGTCTAAGACCCTTTTTCCAATATTGATTATTTCTTCTAGCTGAATAGTCCATTAGGTAGAACTAGCACAGTTCTTTGAAGGAACAAAAAAGGTATCTGGTGAAATTGAATATGTAATCCTTTACATAATCCCATTTCTCCAAAGTTTCACAACGAGCATTGTATTAAAATAGGCAAAGGATATATCAGTAAGAGAATGGGCAGACAAATGCATGCTCCCATTGAACTGGATCCACTCCCTGACTTCTTCAACTTTCAGGAATGGTGGAACCAGCTGATAGCCTTTACATACTGTTCTGAACCACTAACAAAACTCTGGGATAATCAGGAGTCAGCAATAAGTGTTTTGTTTCATGTCCGAGTTGCATCTGTTCCTGAGTACCTTAATCCTTTCTAGAATTGATATTGAAAACAAATCCCCTGCCTGTAGTTCTTGCATTAACCCACAGAGACCAATTAAACTAACATCTTCAGGGATTGAAGAACACCACCAGAACTGATGGAAATCTCTCTGGGTTAATTAGAATATGCAGGGATAGTTGAGGGTGACTTTATTAGCGGCAAGTTGCCATTGTCATATGGCGGCAAGCGGTTTTCACTTCTGGGCCTTCCATCTAAGTCGGTGGCACACAGGTTTCCACTTCTTACTTAAAACCATGACGCTTTGAGCATGGAAGGCCATTTCATCTACAGAAGGATGCAGGGCTCACTTATTAATCTTCTTTAAAGATGTTGTGATAGCAGCACAAGTTGAGATATTCCAGAACATCACACAGTAAGCATTGTATTTAACCCACACTTGTGTTCGGGTATTTTGGAGGAAGGGTGAACACAGGAGTTCTCAAATGTGATCTTCTTGTGCTCAATCATGTTTCGTGGAGTAAGGCACCACTGTATGTTGTAAAGTGTTCAGAATCATTCGAGACTTTCACTCGCTTGACACAGATGGCACTCTCCTTTCAGTTGTGACAACCAAATCCAGACAAAATAACATCACAGTGTCCCAGATATTTCTTTAAAAGGGAGAGGTAGCAAGAAACAAAAGTAGACAAACAGTAATCCTGGAGGTTAATCCATTAGAGTCAAAACCGCTGTCAAGAGAAGTAAAATTTCCAGTCTAGTCATCCTTGACAGGTGCTTCCTCTTGAAAAGCTTTTCTTTCTCATCATGACTGTCACTGGTTTTAAGGAATGCAACTGTCTGTAACACAAGAAAATTGAGGTGTCAAATTAGGAGTTGTTTAGATCTCTGTCTATGGCCTGGAAAGAAGACATGAAGGTAAGTGGAATCACCATGAGCTTTAGGTTTTGGAATCTTTCACAGCCTCTTTCTCATTCCCCTTTGCTTGCCCTGTTTTTCGATGCCAGACTTGTGTATGGTTCAGACTAATCCAGCTTTAGTCCATTCCGTGATTAATCCCTTTAGAAAAGATGATTAAAGTCAATCGGTGTGTAATATCCTGCAAAGGTGAATGGAACCTTGTGACTCTGTGAAGACAGTGTCTTTTTGGTGCTAATGGTCTTTTGTCTTGGGCTATTAAAATTTTGAATAGAAAATCTAACACAGCTACGATGTAGTACAATGTGGAAATGTGGATGTGTTAGAGGTACTTTGGGAAGTCAACTGGTCCAAATGCAGCTAAAGTCCTAAATATAATCGTAGTTGGAGAATCCATGATTTTTATTGTGAACTTACAAACTGCTGTCTAGTATTTGAGGTTGAGAACTTGGACTTTGGAGATATACCCCGATGCTCAAATTTACTCTTCCACTTAGCAGCTTTTTATGCACAGACAGATCACTGATATTTCTGTGACTAATGTTGTTCACGTGTGAATCGTGTCTCTCATTGGGATACTGTAGAGATCCAATGTCTCCCACTATTTGAAGAAATTCAAATGAGCTTTGAAACTGTGTGAAAAATATTAACATATAGCTTGGTTTTGAATATCTTAAAGCTCTATGTTAACTACATCATTTATTAATATGTTCACCACCTTTAAGCTCCCTAAGGAATATTGGTGTCTACCTGGGCCTTGGATGAGCTTGAAACCCATTGGTTTCCTCTCCTTTTTATGATGCTAGACACAGACATGCCCAAGAGAGTTTTTAGAAAAGAGAGTGGGGAATTCAATTCTGAATTTAGGTGAATAAGTCCTTGACAACATGATTTTATTTTTTTGCCTTATAAATTCAACATGTCACCATTTATAGACACTAGACTTTTTTTTCATGCTTAGACATTTCTCTTTGTACAGATTTGTAGCTTGTTGCTTTAAAAAGCAATGTGTCTTTGAAGCAAAATGTCTTTAAAAAGCAAAATGTCTCCTTGACACATTATCTTAGAGTCTTGACCTAAAGTCATACAATGAATAAGTATAATAAAGCAATATTTAAACAGATCCATCTCAATATAATTTTATCACATCTATAAAATTCAAATCCACATACTTAGTTGTAAGATACTTAACTCTGACTTTTACGCTAGTTTTTTTTAAAGACAGTTTTGATTTTCCACCTATAAAGCTATCAAATCCCACATTGAAAGCAATTAGTCTCACATAGGAAGACAAAGATAACTGACAGATCAGGCAAACCTTAGCAAGGTCCTTGACATTCCAGGAATAGTCTGGAGCAAATCTCAGTAACCAGATTCCCAAGGCTGACAGGCTTGGAATTTTGGCTCCTAGATTTCTGCTGAGTCACAATCTCATCCATATCGGATACACCACAAATCGGATACACCAAATCGGATACACCTTCTAGAATGTACCAGATTTTTGTCTTTGATTTGATGTCATTCCAACTGGAAGACCAAAGAACAGCTTTGAAGTAGGGATGTGGGATTTAAGTTATAGCTGTTATGTGCTGGGTAGCCATATTACACAATGAACTTGGACCTTAGCATCAGACCAGGTAGGGTAGATAGTAGACCATAAATTTTGCTTATAAACACTGGGGTTCATTATTATTAATATCTATAAAGAAAAAGAGCCCTCTGCAAAACATGAGGCCAGTGCTTTTAGATACAGAGAGAATCAATTTCCCATTCCTGTCTTAGGAAGAGATTTAAACCTGTGAATGGTGACACCATCACAGTCAAATTTAAATTTCAGGAAAGAGGAATATGACTCCAGGAACCTCTTTCCATCCATGACTGACTGGTGAGAGGCTTACATTGGCCCACTGCAGGCAGCCACTGCTGCTGTGTGCTTATGACTGTATTGGCTATGCTAAGCTCAGGACATAGATAGCACCTCACTGCCTTTCTCCATGTCTCTAGACTCTTACATACTTTCTGTCCCATCTCCAACAGGGCACTGAATCTTTGAAGAATGCTACCAATGTTCCCTTTAGGGCTAAACATTAACTACTCCTTATTCCAAATCTTGAGCTTTTTGCTCTTGATTTAATTTAGAATAGTAATTTGAAGATATGAATGGAATTTTATTTCTGTCTTGGGAACACTGTGCCTCTAAAATTAAAACAGATACTAAAAATTAATTAAAAGTAGCTTTTATTGGACTTTAAACAGCACAAAATTAGGATTTGAATTGCATGCAGTTTCATTTTAAGAACCATTAAAATAAAGCACATGTGATCTTGAAATTTCTCACTGCTTCTGCCTGCAGTTATGATAAAATGCGATAAGAGTTGAGAATAATTTAGTGTCATTTAGACACACAAAATTCCATGTGCTTGTGGTGTGATGACTGGCACACTTACATCAAAACATTTCTTACTGTTTCTTACAATCAAGGGATTGTTTTGGAATATTATAAGAAAAAAATCAGTCAAGTATCTATGAACACCGAACATCTATGATTACCCACTGTTCTTCCAAACTCACAAAACACTATACTTGTGCATTTAGTTTGATCATTTTATTCCTTCTTCTGTTGCTATTTACATCATCATAGTTCCCCTAAACATTTTGAGAGAATGATCTTTGCTCCAACCACTTATAATGCCCATAAATTAGAAATTAATAAGTGAGAATGACAACCTGATCTCCATATCAGTTTTCCAGAATTATCACCAACAGACTCACACTAGCAGGGCACAGATCTAGGAAACCAAATTCTGTGTATGTGGAAGTCCAAAAGAATGACATGCAGTCTTGCCCCAGGAGGGAGAGCATGTGACTTCAAAGCCACCAACGGAGCTAATGCTTTCTCTGGGATCAAGGGTCCTGTGTGGATAAAAGGCAAAGGAAGTCCTTCACCTTGAACAAAAATATTTTCCTAAAATAGAGTCTTGCTATCTAAAGCTTCTTTAATTCCTTGGGTTTTGCCCTATGAAATCATTTTCCTTGAAGTTAAATCATTTCAAATCCCATAAGAACAATTTGAGGGAGAGCTAGATTGCCATAGAAAACATAAGAGCATGGTAGAGTTCTAAGTCTAGCATTAAGGAGATTTGACCTGGTTAGGAAATCCATTCATGAAAGCAATGTGGTTAGAGTTGGTGGGGAGCCATCCTGCCGAAGGCGCTAAGGGCATGCGGGAGAGTGGCTTTCCACAGCTCTGTGCTGTTGGAACTGGGGGACCAGCAACTATCATACCTGGTTTACTTTAACTGAAGCAAACTTTTCATACATGCAAATCTCTTATTTCTGTTTGTATGTTTGTCATTAGAAAGGAAAGCCGAGTCTGTGGGAGAAAATATCCGAACTGTTCTACCCGCCCGTTTCTTAGAGGAGGAGAACCCTGTAATATAATAGAGTGGGGCTCGGTTGCTGATTTATGTAATTGCTACAGACTTTCTTCCTGCACTGACCTTCTCTCACTCTTTGCCTCAGACTCCACAGCTCCAACAGGGATCGTGGTTTCTGTGAGAAAAAAAAAAAGATTAAAAAAAATGTAAATATATCTACAAATGTAAAACTTCAGAATTTCAAAATGTGATAAGATATTTTGTCACCCTATAGGTTTGGTTTGATTTATTTTAAAAGCTTCACCGTTCTCTTGATAGTAGCTGACAGATCCATTCCTATTCCCATATGCTTTCTGCTATTTTAAAGGAAACAGTACACAATTACCTCAGAGGAGCACCATGTGTTTCCCAAGTGTGGATCTGAAAACTCTCCATCTGGCCGTGCTGGCATCTTTCTGAATTGTATGTGACTGAAAAAAAAAATGTATCCAACACTTTGAGACTCTTTGGCTAGATAAAGATGAGAATAAGACGACTTCCCTCCCTCCAGTTACCGAAAATCAAATCTGGTCCCTCAGTTTAGAGTTCATTGCCCACCCTACCACCTGAATGGTCCCCAGGCACCTGCCAGGACACCCACCACGCCCCGAGTGAATTCCCCTGCAATCCAGTCTCCCTGTTTGTACTGGTTTGATTAAAGCATTGTTTCAAAGTTGCCTCTCCTGAGATCTGTAAGAGCCTAAGTCGGAGACTGATGACCCACAATGCAATTCAGCTCTTAAAAGTGTTACACGGTGTTACAGAGACTAACCTAGGAGAAGCAGAGTCATTCCCCAGCAAAAGGAAAGAAGGCTTACTTGGTAGTCTCGGTGGGAAGATGGAAACTGAACAATCAATCAAGATGCAAAGAAGATGCTGGTAAGGAGAGAAGGTAGCAGTCTCTGAAAAGTACATTAAATGTTGGTCTTATATAACATAAATATTGAAAATGATTTTCTAGATTGCTGAAATTATTATAGAAATTTCTTTAGAACTTAAAAAATACATTTATTTATTTATTTATTTATTTATTTATTTATTTATTTATGTGCTGGCATGAATGTGCTAGGGCAAGCCTGTGTTGGTCAGAGGCAAACTTGTGGGAGCTGACTTTCTCCTTCTACCATGTTGGATACAAACCATCAGTCTTGGCAGCAAGTGCCTTTACCCACTGAGCTATCTTGTCATCTTGCTGGCCCCATTGTTCACGTTCTTATGAGAATAATACTCACTTATGAGAGAGTAATCCCTACACTATGGGCTAGGCATAATGCCACGAGTCTCTCACTCCCCAACTTCTCTCAGCTATCATTTGTTATCTCTATACAGTTATCTATCGTTCTATACCTTCTTTGTTGTTATTTTATTACAACAAAATGTTACTTGAATTAATCCTATAAATAAAAGCTTTTTCTCCCCTCAAAATTCTTTTGGAAATAGATCATTATAATAAACAGATATAGCTTCAAACAGGTTACATCAAACCACCAATCAAATAGTACTAACAACTTCATGGTTTACTGAGAGATTTAGACATTTTTCTAGAAAATGTTAAGGGTAGAGTGCTTTTCCATGGGTTAGCCATGTTAAAGATACAAAGTCTCAGATCAAGGTGACCCAGACTAAGTGTATTTATTGTGAGTACTCTCTTGATGTTTACAGATTGTCCTCCTCTCATTGTATCCTCACATGTCAGAAAGCAGAAAGAGAACTAAACTCTCATGTGTTTTTGTAAAGACAATAACCATATGAACCCCGCCCTTTTAACCTCACTCCTCTTGAAGGTCTCACCTCCTAACCTATCACATTGGGGAAGGGGTTAAAATTTTTCAACATTTGAATTTTGGAGGGACACAAATATTTATCCCATACCAGAATACATAACATACATAATGGTTAAAATAATAAATCAGTTTAGAAAAAAGAGAAAATCATTATACATTATGTTCTAGACAAATTAGCCTAGACTTTGGTTACTTGGTGACAGGTCATTTCAGTCATGTATTCTATGGGATACTTTGTTCATGGCATCTATTAGAAGCCAAACTCCCAGGGAACCAGAACCATCTCCACTTCTCTAGGACTTCATCATGGTATCAAAGTGACTCACTTTTCTTACTCGGTATCCAATAACTTACTAGTACAGACATTAAGCCATGGAATTATCTTCTGCTATCTGAACTGGCTCCTATAATGGAAATATTGTTATCTAATAGAACTGACTTGAAACACTGACTGACCTTTGGACTAGGGAAGCATTTAAAAACATGGATTTCAGGCATTTTTTTTTTGAGAGCTGGTATTTCTTAGAGCCCTGTTTGTAGGAAGAAACTGACTATTCATAAGCAGGGATGAAAGAAAAGGGGTGTTGTTACAAACTCAGCCCGGAACCAGCTCGAAAGATGTGTTGGAAGGGAGGAAGAGTGGTAAAAATACCAGCTAGAAAGCAGTGTTATTGAAACAATGTTTTCCTTCCTTGCCAAAAGGACATGTTTACTCTTTAAAAGTATTTTTTTTCATGTTGTATTTAAGAAATAAATTTGAAATCCCAATTATTGCCCAACAATATCGAGCGTAGTTGACACTCTGTCCAGTTGGGAGAACGCTCTGCTCAAAGTTGCGTGATCCAAATTTGTGTAAGGAAAAAAAAAATTCTTGACAGTCTTCTACTTTGTCATGCCCAGGCTGAGGGCAGATGACTCACTGTATGAATTCAAGTTAAATCACTTAACCTTTTTCTCTTATTCAACCCATCTGGGAAGCTGAATCCAAGAGCTTCGCTATGGAACAGATGGTGTGCCAAAGCTAAATTTTCCCAGATTAAAAAAGAGGAAAAATGTGTTATAAGCTCTGAAAGAACCAAATATGGAAAAAGACCAAGGATTAAAAGGAAAAGAGCTATAAATTGGATCAGACCTTTCCCCTGTTTTCTTTTTTTTTTAATGTAATGCTTAAAAAATAAGTTGTGTGAGATGATTTAGAGACAAAGTTAGAAGAATGTTTCATAAACTCCATATGTGCATAGGTGGCCATGAGGGACAGCATCAACGGTGAGGGTATACTGTGGGCTGGCCCCATTCACCAGTAAGTCTCACGAAACAGAGTCATACAGAGGTGTCTTGTGATTATCTACTTGATGCCTCTAAAACTGAGCACTCATAAAAACTATTTCTTAAGAATTTTTATGGAACTACCTAAATTGCAGCTTAATGAAATGTAATGCTAGCTGACAAGTTAAGATTATTCTAATATGTTCTAGGATAAATATGATTCCTGACTGTCCTTGAAAAATAATGTGCATTCACTGCTTTAAGGAAAGACACATTATTGGCCTTGCTAAGTTGATATGATTTTAATCTTACTGTGCATAAAAATATTCTAGTGTATTTACATCTCTCATATTTTATGGAAAGAGAAATGTCCTACGGTCATAGATAAAACAAACATTTGGATGAACACAGTCGAACATAATAGGAAGAGCCTGCCCTCTTTCGTTTCCTGACTGGTTCTGATAAATATACAGGAAGTTAGTTTAGCATTTAAATGATGCAGTTTAAGGGTGAGGCTAGAACTGAAACCAGAGAGAGTCACGTTATAGACTTCCAGATGCCACACATAAAAATCCAGACAGGACTTTGGTCTAGGGAAGTACTCCAGAGGCTTCACTCTAGTTGAGGCAATGGATCCCTCACTACCAATGTAAACTTCCTCTAGTTGATTTTCAAAGTCATATTAAGTATCAAAATAAAAGTGTGGGCATTTTTCTCAAATCATCACTTTATTATTGAACTTTGATCACACTCGATATGAGGAACTGATATGAGGCATAGATAAATGGATAAGAAGAAACAAAGAGCAAGAAACAAACACTGCTTCTCTTAAGCAGAGTGTCATGTGTCCTTTACTCTAATCTTCTTCTGGGAAAGTGGTACAAAGAAACTGATTGGAATTATGATGTTAATGCCAATAGTGATGAATACCCAGATAATGATAAACATCCAATGTAACATAGTCCTTGTTCAATATGGCAAATACATTCCTGGGAATGTGTCTTAGTCACTGCTCTTCTGCTGTGAAGAGACACCATGACCAAGGCAATTCTAACAAAAGAAAGCATTCGGTTGGAGGCTTGATTATAGTTTCAGAAGGTAAGTCATAAGCCTCATGTCAGGGTTCATGGTGGCAAGCAAGATGCTGGGACAGTAGCTAGGAACTACATCCTGATCCGTAGGCAGAGAAAGCAAGACTGAGTCTATCACGGGTTTTTGGGATATCAAAGCCCATCCATCTATAATATACTTCCTCCAAAAGGCCACACCTCCTAATCCTTATAATCCTTTCAGTTTGACTCCCCAGTGACCAGTCATTCAAATACATGAGTCTATGGGGGGCATTCTTATTCAAACCATCACAGAATGTTTATGTAAATAAGTCTGATAGAAACTAATTAAATGTTCTGATACTTCCTAGCTAATGTGTATATACACGCCCATATTTACACACATATTTTTATATATTCAAATTATATTTTCAATGCTCACAAAATTTCACTAAAAACAAAGGCAAAACTATTGGTTTGCCAGATTAAACAAATTTTTGGTATTTGATTAGGAGACGTGAAGCTTGTATATTAATTTCAAAGGACCCTTTTCAGACAGGCCTCTTAAGGATTTTACTTGCTCCATGGCCTGTGTCTAGTCATCAGAGTAGAGCTACAGCCAAAGACACTGTGTCGAATCTTTTAGCAGGATCCTGAAGGCAAATCCAGAATGTGCAGGGCCATCTTACTCACTTTTATGCATCAAATCCACATATATCCAAGACAGTGTGACGTGACACCAATAGAGAGATGTCGGTTCTCTTAGATGATACAGTTCAGTATTTTTTTCTTTTTTACTACTTAGAGTACTATGCTTTCATAAAGTGTTTTGATCTTCATCCTAAATATACATTCCTTAGTAATTCATGTTGAACCCTTCCCCCCTACACACACATACACACACACACACACACACACACACACACACACACACACACACACTTCTTTTTTTCCTGAACTTAACCTAGGGATGGCATGATACTGGTTTCCATGTGGGTTGGGAGTAATATCCAATCCCATCACAATACAGCCCATGGCCGGAAATAGCTAAGTAGTCAGTCTTCCTTAAGAACACTGCACTCCCATAAAATAATCTCCATATAAACACTTTCAAAATCTTACTGTCTATCAGTCTACTATAAAATCGTTCTTTTTGTTGTGCTGACGATTAACAGAAAAAACACTACTAGAATCTTACAGATCTGCAACCCAAAGTGGGTGCACTATACACATATGCTTCAAGCTTCACCATTTCATGGTCGCTCAGAATAGTTGTGCCTTCGTGATTGTTAGTCTCCAAATAGGTGATAAGTTGGGAAGGAAAATGAGGCATTTCCATTTGAACGAGCTTGCTTGTCAAAGCTCAAATGTGGTATGGTGTCTTCTAAAACTTTTGGTGATTCTATTAGATAAGGAACTGTGGTTTTTTTGGTTTTTTTTTTTTTTTTTGCAGCTAACCAGGGCAATTTTAGGGAGTATAGTCTTAACACTTAACAGGGAGTATAGTCTCAACAGGAAAAAGTTAAAGAAAAAAAATAAAGGTTTTTAAACATTTTCTTCTATTTTCTTAGCACTATGGTAGTAGCTTTTACATCATTATTACATGCAATCTTTCAACCTATACTTAGATATATCCTTAATTTTCTTTTTTGTTTATGGGCTTTGTTGTGTCATTGTCATATACACGTGTATTACTGAACTCTGTGGCATTTGTTTTGTCTCCTAGTACATGTTCCCTGTTGTCCTCTGGTTGGTTCTATTCCTACCAGATAACATCTTTTCCTGCTTACATGCCACATGCATTCCATTACCATCTTTTTCCCCACCTCTCTTTTGATGTCTTCCTACTTTCTCATGGAGCCCTTTCCACTTCCACGAACTACACACAGAAATAAGTACATGCGTGCATACACACACACACACACACACACACACACACACACACACACACACATACAGAAGTTTGAACCTAGGTTCTCCCAAGTGCGGTTTGTTTTTGCTTGACCTAATTATTTGTAATTCTGTCAATTTTCCTGAAAATCTTATTACTTATTTTTTTTAATGACTGAACAAAATTTCCTTGTGTATCTGTGCTACATTTTCTATGTCTGTTCATCTGTGGATGGACATCTAGACTGGGTCCACTTCCTGATATTATGAACAATGTAGCAATAAACATGAATGAGCAAATATTTCTGTGATATGTGAACTAAGAGTCTTTCAGGTATAAATCCCAGATAGTATAGGAGGGTCATGTAGCCATTATATTGTTCTGCTCTTTGAGAAGCATCAATATTGATTCCCATAGTGGCTGAATGAGTTTCTATTCCTACCAGCAGTAAATAAGAGTTCCTCTTTCCCTACATACTTGTCCACATCTGTAATCATTTGTCTTAGATACTAGACTTCTGACTGAGGTGACACAGAATTTCTTATTCCCAATTAATTAATCAATCAATCAATCAATCAATCAATTAACTTTACATCCAGATCACAGCCTCCTCTCCCTCCTCTCCTCAAAGTCCTTCCCTCTCCCCCTCCTTCCTTTGTCCTCAGAGAAGGGGAGGCCTCCCATGAATATCAACCCACATTGGCCTATCAAGTTGCAGCAAGACTAGGTGCATCTTCTTCTACTGAGGCTAGATAAGGGAAAGAGATCCAAAGGCAGTCAACAGAGTCAGAAAGCCCCTGCTCCTGTAGTTAGGGGGCCCACTAACCTGCACATCTTTTACATATGTGTAGGGGACCTAGGTCCATCCCATGCATGCTCTCTGGTTGGGTAGTCCAGTCTCAGTGAGCCTCTATTGGGCCCAGGTTAGTTGATTCTGAATGTTTTGTGGTATCCTTTACCTCTGTGGCTCCCTAAATCCTTCCTCCCCCTCTTCCACAAGATTCCCTGAGCTCTATCTAATGTTTTGCTGTGGGTCTCTGCATCTGTTTCCATCAGTCTTGCATAACAGAATATCAGTAGTGTCATGGGTGGTCTCTCTCTCTCATGGGATGAGTCTCAAGCTGGGACAGTTGTTGGTTGGCCATTCCGTCAATTTCTGCTTCCTTTTTATCCCTGTGCCTCTTGTAGGCAGGAAATATTGTGGGTCAAAGGTTTTGTGGCTGGGTTGGGCAACACAGAATTTTAAAGTAGTTTTATTTGTATTCTCTGATAGCTAAGGAAATTAAACACTGAAATATTTATTGGCTATTTGTATTTCTGCTTTTGAGAATATGCTATATGTTTTATGTTCATTAGTCCATTTATTAATGTGGGATTTTGGTATTTAACTTTTGCAGTTCTTTATATAACTTAGATATTAATTCCCTATCATACATAATTGAAAAAAATGTTCCTCTTCATTCTGCAGGCTATCTCTTCTGAGTGGTTATTTCCTTTGCTGTACAGAAACTTTTTAATTTCACATACTTCCATTTTTAAAATATAGATAAATAAATTAGTTAATTTGTTTTTTGGAAACAGAGTTTCTCTGTGTAGCCCTGGCTGTCCTGAAGCTCACTCTGTAGACCAGGCTGGCCTTCAACTCAGAAATCCACCTGTCTCTGCCTCCCAAGTGCTGGGATTAATTTAAAGGTGTGTGCCGCCCAAGCCTTACAACAGGTAGATAATTTAAAAAGGATCAAACTGGGGCACAAAAAGCTTAAATTATATATCCAAAGTGAAATCTTTGTATAGAAAATATAAAGTCCCTGAGTTTTCTGTCACTAAAAGAACAGACACCAAAACCAAACCTGTGCATTCACTAATAGTTTTTAGCTTCTTAAGGACAATTTTCTCCTTTTTAAAAATCTGACGATAGTCCCCAATACTCTAAAGACTTCAATATCTATTCTCAGAGAGCGCTGGAATTCCCAGGAATGGTATTTAGGAGCTAAGAAATTATAACCTTCTACAATTAGAAGGATTTCTCTCTGTTACTAGACAGGTGTTTTCACCGACTATGCCGTAGAGCATGATGGGATGTTTGAAATAACAGACCTGTCTATCAATTGGTTTTATAGATGAAAAAGAAATAAGACACGTAGAGCTGTATAACTAAACAACAGACTAAAGGCTAAAACTTTTAACTTTTAATCTAGTTTAAATTCCCTGAGTAGGGAAATCAGTTTTGTTAGATGGCATTTCCAGCAGCGTCTGATTAAGTATTTTTGGTTTTGATTTTTAAATAACATTGTGTTTTTAGGTCAATGTGAATACCTCTATATCACCGTTCTCTATTTCAAGCATGAAGAATTCTTTCAAAAGCCCGCCACCTTCCTCACCTCCTTGAAGGTGACCAATCTGACCAATGAGGATTAGGCCACGTGAATCTAACACACCATAACTGGTCTTATCTCCTCTCTTCCCTGATCTTGGCTGCAAGGATCCCAAGTCTATCACAAATCCGTAGAGCTTTGTGGTCACAAAAGGTCTTAAATCTCCCTGATTCTGTGTTCACTTTTACAAAGATGGAGGGCAGAGTTCTGATCTACTGTCCCTTTACTTTGTGATTAAAGTACTATGCTTATTTGTGGTATAAGTATTGTGTTCACTTTAGAAAGTTCATTGTAGTATCTTTCCAGAGTTCCAAGAATACCACCAGCAGTCCATCTGTTTTTCACTATGCACCTATGAGAATAGTCTTTAAAAAGTACTGACTATACCGGAGCTGGCAAGGATGTAGAAAAACGTATCCCTCATAAATTATTGTTCAGAGTGTAAAATGGTACAGCCATTCTACAAGTCTGGCAGTGTCTGAGAAAATCAAATATACATTTCAAGCACACAACTCAGCAGTCACATTTCTGGATTTTTATTCCAGATATAAAAATTTATGTTCAACCTAAAGCTTATAGATAACGTCCCTAATGGTTTTGTCAGGAACCCTGGTCTGAAATAGCTTATTCCAAGTGCTCTTCATGAGAAATGGGTGAATACACCTTTGTAACCCAAACCATAAAACACCATTCAGCTGTAATGGAAAACAAACTGCTGATAGACATGCATGGAGCTCAAGTCGTTGAAATAAAAAGGGAAAAATCCAAATCAAAATGGTTTCTATCATATTATTCTTGATCTGACAAATCTAAGTAATGGAGGAAAGATCAGTGGCCTTCACACTTTAAAGAAGGAAGACAGAAGCTACAAGTATCCAGTGATGGTGCGTCTTCATTTTGACAGAATATTTCTACATGTATGCCAAATGTTTTCTTTCTTTCTTTTTTTACTTTGTTTACAGCAACCATATTTATTTATTTATTTATTTATTTTTTCTAGCCAAATGTTTTCTATAAAGCTACGAATGAAGAGCAGGTTTCTCAGAACACATGCTAATGCAATAAAGTGAAATTCTAAGGCACATACCCTATTGCTATCATTGAGTGTCTTAGATGGAGTACTACCATGCCCATTTAACTTACTGTACCACAAAAAGATAAAAACCAACCAACGAACAAAAACCAAAAACAAAACCCCACTCCTTATAATAATAAGTGGGATACATTTCAAAGATATCTAGAAACCAGTTCAAGGTTGGTGCTTCCCATTCAGCCATAGAATGAAGGCTAGGATTGGACCTACAAGACACTAGTGACCCTTGAAAGGCCAAAATGCTTCTATATGTATGTCCCATAAGCTGAACTGCTGAAAAAATTAACAATCATCTTTCCATAGCTTTGTTGTATTTGCATCTACATACACTAGACTTTACCACAAACCCAGTTTCAGTCATAAGTTGGCACTAACTTTTTATGTTAAATCATCTTACTTTGAAATAATTACATGTGTTGTATCTGATAACTTAGGAATCTCAAGAAAACATTGTATCTATTGCATCTATAGGAAGGCCATCACATGCTATGTCCAGCATACATATCACCTTGATTAATTTTGTAACACCCAGTAAAATCAAGTTTATTTTCACCTCCTTTAAAGATGTGCCCAGAGTAACCTTGACTCTCATGACTATAGCAGTCAAAATATAGTTGATATGTGATTTAATAATAGTAATAATGACCTCGGAAATCAGTTATCAGCTATGCACCTAGCAATATGCCTTTGCAAATTTCCTCTAATTCTTAGTTTCCTTGCTTGTGAAATGGCATTATTATTACATAATAGTTGCCTATATTTGAATGAAAGACATGCATGTAGTTGTTTTAGAACGTGGTGTGTAAATACAGAGAGCAAAGGTCCGCAACAGGTCTCCAAGATCCTTTAATAAAATTCCATATTTTTTTTCAGAAGTTCTCTTAAGGAGCTAAGAAGATTAATGTCTTAGAAGTAGGCAAAAGAAGGAAAGTAAGAGATGCATTAGAATGATGTATGTCATTGAGAGAAAGTAATAAATCTAAAGGAATAGAAAAAGATGAAAATTGATTCTTGGTCCATAAAGGGCAGCTGGAATGGCATCTCTGAGGAAGAGTGAACATGTGAGACAGGGTGGTTTAAGTGAAGTGCTGGAGAAGAGAGAGTACTGAAGATCACTGGCCCAGACACCCAAGATAAAGATACAAGGAAGGATACAGAACTGTAGAGATAAAGGATGTATAAGTGGTACCTGCAGATAGACTGGTTATGTTATTGTTAAGGAAAGACAGACACTCTAAAGCTTGAATGCATGCAGAAACAGTAGCTTCCTAGTAAAAATCTAGGAGAGCAATTGTTTGAACAATTAGATACATTTAAAAAATATATATATAATCTGATTTTTAAAATATAGAAAGGACTTCAACAGTCATTTTTCCAAAGTAGATGTACAAGTGGCCAAGTGTTGTTAGAAATGGATGACCTGGTATCACTCTTAAGCACGGAATTGTACTTAATTCGTAGGAGATAAAGTTCACTCTCTTTAAGACGGCTGTTACTCTCGAGTTAGTCGGTAACAAACATTTATCAGAGTAGGAAAAAGCCAGCCAACCAACAAACACCTAGAACTCCTTGCACAGTATTGGTGAAAATATAAATTGGTATGGCCATTGTAGAAAACAGTAAGAACATTTCTCAAGAACTTAAAAAGGAAATTCTATATGATTCTCAATCCACTCCTGAAATATATCTGAGAAAAAAAAGCAAACCAAAATGATAACAACAGACAAACAAACAAAAAGCAAAAACAAGAACTCATATTTCAGGAGAGGAGACAGCTTGCAGTGAGTGAGTTGTTTGGCTTGTAAGCATGAAGACCAGTTTGGGACCCCAGTACGCACCTAAAAGTCTCTGGAGGGTGGAGACAAACATATCTCGGGACTCTCTAGTCAGTCAGCCCAGTCAAAACTGTGTGGTTCGGGTTTAGTGAGAGACACTGCCTCACAAGACAAGAGAAGGAGCGGATTACAGAAAGACACCTCGACATGAGGCACAAGTCCACATAGGTGAGCACACCCACGCACACTTGTGAGCTAACCACCCCCGGACACTTACACATTCACATATACAAAACCCTTTTTAAAATCAGCGCCTGGAAACACCTCTTGCCCCTTAGGTTTACCACTGCACTATTTGCCACAGTCGAGATATCGAAATGCTCTACATGCTCATCACAGACGAATGAAGAAAATGTGATACAGGATACGTCTGTACAAGTTAGGCACAAGTCAGAGATAGGAATTTATAATTTTGAAATGTAGCAAATAAAAATGGTTCATTCAAACTTTGAATCCTGTAGCTTAAAAGTAAAATAAGTAGACAATGTATGAATTGCTAAATGCCATTTTTGAGGCTATTTCTATTTTGGAGGCTATACCCTGACTTACAGACATTCTTTCGCCTTTGTCTCCTCAATGTTGGATTTCCACGAGTGTACTGCCAGGCCTAGCCATGAAAAAAAAATGTAAATTAGAAACTGAGAACTTATGTTAGAAACCACAAAGATGTTGATGTAGCCTTATGGGTCAGGCACAAATTGACTACTCCCTGTCACTATTGTGTATGTAATTACTTGCTTAAAACAATTTTGTCTGTAATTTCTTATCTTTGTCATAACTCAGAGACCGTTTGCATGCTGTTCCCATAGCCTGACATGGGCCCTACTAATTACTCACTAAATCCTCAGTTCTACAGGAGGAAAAGCCATGTGGCTGCTTACTGGGCACCACAGGCAAATGATGCCCATCACTTTTAAATTGTTTGGACTGTGTGTAATTTGATGATCTGCAATCAGGATGTTAAAACACTTAGAGAGCTTGGGTTTGCATGCGCACGCTCTGTGCAAATGTCACCATTTCCAGGTCTGAATTTATTGAGCCAGACGTTCCAGTGGAAGCTTAGGGAAGTTGTTATTCAGACAGTCTTGCATTGCCCTGCACTGATTTAAATTGGGAAGGAACTGCTTATATGTTTGTCTGTCTGTGGGGCATTAAGGTCAGTATATCAACGTTTAAGTTACTTGGATGAGAAAATATAGAGTGGTCCCCAAGGGAGCTCACATATCCCTACATCCAGCACCTTAGACCATTCGGCAACACCAGTCTGCCTCTCATACATTCCTAAAATGACTCTGTGTCAACCTCCTGAGACAGTTCAACGATCATTTTTCTATTACAACCACAGTGCATTTCTATTCACAATAGCATCAGGGAAAAATAATTATCCTCTCTTGCATTTTAACAAAAGAATTTAAAATGACAAAATAGTTTACTCAAAATAGCAGTTGAGAGGTCTGTTATAATTCTATTGTTGCCTTCAGAGCAGACGCCATGCCACATGCAAAATGCCAAGACCACGGAGAAAATATTTTTAGCTTGGTAAAAATATGTGACATTTAAGAGAGAAATGGTAGTGCCTTGATTCATTTGTTAATTAAGCCCTTCAACATTTTCTATACACAGTTGTTGGAAGGTTATAGGATGTAAGGAGAATACAGTTTTTTGCCCCCATGGGATGTGTATTTTTAGATGATTATGATAAACTGTTCCTCATAATTCATAATGTGTGGGGGGAAGAAAGAAAAAGGCAAATGAAAAATTAAATGTATTCTTGGTCTCATGAAAGAGAGTCCCTGACATTGTCTTTAATAGGACAAAGGATGATTGTGTGGGCAAGGCTTAGAGGAGGAAAGTCTCTTAAATGAACAAATGGATTTGCATGACCAAAGGTTCAAATTGGAGAGAAACACTGTAGGACTTGAGAGAGCTCAGGTAGGTCTCAGAGGACAGGGCCTTGTAGGAGACAAGGGGTAGAAGTTTTGTTAACTACTTAGCAAGTTCTTTCTGGATATTTAAGATGAAAAACAGAAGAACAGATGGCAGTTTCAATGCCTAAACCCTGAACAGGGACAACTAACGCAAATACTTGACAATCTAGAAGGACTTGGAAAATCTGTTTTTTATTTAGGTGTCACAACTTTGAGCAGTAAGATTAGCTTGGTACCCAGTACTCTGAGAGACAGAACCTCACAATGATAGATACCATCATTGTTATGTTCTAAGCAGGTTACTAACAGCTAAAGTAGAAACAAAATTGACATTGGAACAGAGTTTCCATTGCTCTGTTAAAAAGAAAGTAACAATGGGAGTGGGCATTTTGGGATACTATGTGCACAAGCACCTCTCACACCTATGGGAAGAGCTGGGTGTAAGGTATTAAATCAAAGATACAATAAGCAGAGCTGTTACTTGCTCAGTTTACTAATGAAAATTAGGAGCACGCTTTTAATCCCAGCCCTTTGGAGGCAGAGGCACGTGGATTTCTGGGTTCGAGGCCAGCCTGGTCTACAGAGTGAGTTCCAGGACAGCCAGGGCTACACAGAGAAACCCTGTCTCAGAAAAGAAAGAAAGAAAGAAAGAAAGAAAGAAAGAAAGAAAGAAAGAAAGAAAGAAAGAAAGAAAGAAAGAAAGAAAGAAAGAGAGAAAGAAAGAAAATTAGGAAAAATTAGGAACATTGTTAGGGATCACAGGACTCAGATTTTTATTTCTAACAGACAAGTCTCTTTCCCTAAGACTGTTAACATGAACTTTTTGTATTATGATTTACAGAGTACATGTATGTACCTTTGCCTAAATAGCTGCCCACACGCGATGGATGAAAACTCTGAAATCTGAGCCAGAGGCGGAGGTGGAGGTGGGGTTGGGGAGCAGAAGGCGGCATGAAGACCTGATGATAGTCGCTGCGTCGTATGATCTTGTAGTAGTTACTCTCCTCATTGCTACTACTGTAGAGAGAATCTCTGTGTACTGTATTGGCCGATGAGCGGAGGCAGGAAAAAGGATGTGGGAGTTCTGTGTGGAGATAGGAACTCTGGGCTAGAGTCAGGCCGGGGAAGAGATTCACGCGGAACTCTGAGGAGATAAATGCATGAAGCCGAGAAGAGGTAACCAACCATGTGGCACTCAGGAACTAGAATCAACTGGTTAATTAAGTTATAAGCTGGTCAGTTAATAAGCCAAAACTCATAGCCTAGGCATTTATTCATATACGAGTAAGTCTCAGAGTCATTATTTCAGAAACTGGGGTATGGGTGGAAAGGCCCAAGGTTAAATGGCACCCAACATATGCACTCTTCGGATCCAAGGATAGAGCTTGAAAAAAAAAACAAAAACCCTTTTGGTGGAAGGGTGGGGAAACAAAAACTTCCCAGAGGAGTTTTCTTGCAGGTGGGAGGCTAAATCTCTTGAGAGACAGAGGGGGGTGGGGTGGGGAGAGAGAGAGAGAGAGAGAGAGAGAGAGAGAGAGAGAGAGAGAGAATTGGAGGCTCTCAGAAACTGAACCACTAACCAAAGAACATACACTGGCTGGACCTAGGCCTCCCTGCTCATATGTGATGGATACACAGCTTGGCCATCGTGTAGGTCCTGAACAACTAGAGTCAGTGGGATGGCTGTCCCAAAGGCTGTTGCCTGTACGTGGGGTATGTTCTCCTAGCTGGGCTGCCTCGTCTGGCTACAGTGGGAGAGGAAACTCCTAGTCTTGTAGATTTGGTGTGCCAGAGCGGGTCGATAAACAGAGGAGCCCCCACCTGCTCAGAGGAGAAGGGGAGGGAGATAGGGGGAAAGCATTGTGAAAGAGGAGGGCCGGGAGGGGGCACTGAGCAGGAAGTAATGTGAATAAGTAAGTAAATAAACAAATAAATAAAAGGAGTTGGGTTGTAAGTTGCTAATGCTCTTGATCAGGCAGGAAATTCTTCCTAACTCAGAGATTTCTTCCTCTCTTTTGTTCTTTCTTTCTTACACTAAAGGGAAAAGGAGGCAAAGATTGAAAAGGAAAAAGAAAAGCAGAAGGGTATAGAAATAATATAGGACTATTATAGAAATAAAGAGTAGATTATTGAATCTACTCTTAAACTATAGAGCTACGACTGACCAAGAATCTTACATTGGTATAGATTTTTGTATAGTGGTAAAAAAAAATTAAGGTTATATTTGCTTATAACATACTATGTATCACCTCTTTTTAAGGTATTATACCTGTGTAATCATTCAAATTTCAATGTTAAGTTCTAGTCCTTTTAAAAGCTGCTATTATGAACTGTTTAGGATGATTAAGACATGCAAGTTAATAGTCAGAAAATCAAACTTAATCTTCCACTGCTGGTAGGATTACAAGCTGGTAAAACCACTCTGGAAATCAGTTTGATGGTTCCTCAGAAAATTGGATATAGTACAACTGGAGGACCCAGTTATACTACTTCTGGGCATATACCCAGAAGATTCTCCAACATGTAATAAGGACACATGCTCCACCATGTTCATAGTAGCCTTATTTATAATAGCCAGAAGCTGAAAAAAAAAACCCAGATATACCTCAACAGAGGAATGGATACAGAAAACATGGCATATTTACACAATGGACTACTCAGCTATTAAAAACAATAAATTCATGAAATTCTTAGGCAAATGGATGGAACTAGAAACTATCATCCTGTGTGAGGTAACCCAATCACAAAAGAACACACATGGTATGCACTCACTGATAAGTTGATATTAGTTCAGAAGCTCAGAATACTCAAGATACAATTCACAAACCAAACAAAGCTAAAGAAGAAGGAAGACCAAATTCTTTGGTCCTTCTTAGATGGGGGAACAAAATACCCATGGGAGGAGATACAGAGACAAAAGTGTGAGGCAGAGACTGAAGGAAAGGCCATCCAGAGACTGCCCCACCTAGGGATCCATCCCATATGCAGTCACCAAACCCAGACACTAATGTGGATGCCAACAAGTACTTGCTGACAGGAGCCTGATATAGCTGTCTCCTGAGAGGCTCTACCAGTACCTGACATATACAGAGGTGGGTGCTCTCAGCCAACCATTGAACTGAGCACAAGCTCCCCCAAGAGAAAGGACCCAAGGAGCTGAAGGAGTTTTCAGTCACATAGGAGGAACAACAATATGAACCAACCAGTACCCCCAGAGCTCCCAGGGACCAAACTGCTAACCAAAGAGTACACATGGAGGGACCCATGGCTCCAGCTGCATATGTAGCAGAGGATGGACATCAAAGGGAAGAGAGGCCTTTAGCCCTGAGAAGGCTTGATGCCCCAGTATAGGGGAATACCAGGACAGGGACGCAGGAGTGGGTGGGTTGGTGAGCATGGAGATGGGGGGGGGATGGGATAGGATGTTTTCAGAGGAGAAAACAGGAAAGGGGATAACATTTGAAATGTAAATAAAGAAAACATCTAATTAAAAAAAAGCCTCTGGGAGGGGGAAGAAAATCAAACTTATGGTTATGTTAGATACTAGTTTAGTTAATTACAGAAATATGCTTTCTAGGATCCACAAAAAATAAATAGCTAGGAACAAACAATTCAGATATACTATAAATAGGGAGAAGGTCTTTAAAAAACTCAGAGATCTAAAGAATATGGCATTTAAATAGGTTTTGTTAATAAAAGGCCTTTTTTTGGGCAATGAGATCAGTCTGTTCCTGGTGGCACCCCATTCTACTTCAAAGAATATAACGAACATCAGAGAACTTCCTTATGGAGTTTGCTTTAAATACAGCAAGCTAGCCACTGGACAAGGAACTGCCCTTGCTTCAACTAATGACAGCGTCCAAACTGGACAAATAAGACTGGGGGCGGGGGGAGTCAACCACTGAGCTTTGCTAAGACAGGTAAGCAGTCCTTCATATTTCCTGTTTTGCAGAATAGTCTGTCAGATAGTCTAGGACAGAAGGCTGAAGATGATGCTCAAATGACTCAGACATTTGGGATTCTGGCCAGGAAGCCAACTTTCTCTGTCATTTCTATAGTTTTGGAAGCTTCCTGCCTGCACTTCCTGAATACTCGGGCAATATTTATTCCTTCTCAGGGCTCTGATGGGGTTGAAGACTAGAAAGTTATAGTCTCACAGGCTTAAGATTTTTTAGGATTTAGAAAAATGTTTTAAGGTCTTAGAAGATGTTTTTATATTGGTAACGCAACTTATGATGAAAATTGATTTAGGTACAGAACTCTAAACTTGCATAGACAGGATGAATAGTAGAATACTTTCTCCAAAGTTGCCAAACACATATGGACTGAATGTGGTGAATATAATCTTACCTGATAGTTTTCATAATTGCTATCATGGTTTATAACTTATTATTGAAAGAGAAAGAGCCTTTTATTAGACTAAAAGGGGAAAATGAAAACAGAATCTCTGTGTACTACATAGAAAGAAGAATTACCTGTCAATAAAAAACTGGTTGGGCAATGAACTGAGGCAGGAAAGAGGAGGTTGAAGTCCCAGTAGGGGGACAGGAACTCTGGAATAGAGCCATTTATGGGAGTAGTCTTTGCCTGAAGTCTGAGGAGACAGATGGGTGAAGCTGAGCAGAGATAACCAGCCATGCAGCACTCATAGAATAGAATAAATGGGTTAATTAAGTTACAAGCTAATTGAGGAACAAGCCGAAGCTATGGCCTAGGCATTTATTCACATGTAATTAAGTCTCAGAGTCATTATTTGAGGAACTGAAGAGTGGGTGGAAAAGCCCACAGTTACAGGCATGGAATACCTGAGCAAAGTAACTTAAGGAAGGAAAGGTGTATTGTGACTTATGTTTTAAGAGGAAGCCTGTCATGTCGAGAAAGCATGGCCAGGTGACCAAATGGCCACATGGCGTCTATAATCAGGAGCTGAGTGATGTCTGCAAAACTAACTTAGCCTGATTATTCATCCAGTGACTTCAGTTCATGCAATGGTTTGTTAGCTTGTAAGGTGGGCTTCCCACCTCAATTTATCTAGATAACCCTTCATAGGCATGGCAATGGCTTGTTGCTTAGGTGAGTCTAGATCACGTGAATTTGATGCAGCCTTTTAGGCTATCTTAGAGAAATTTCACATACAGGTTATTTAAGGAGGATAATCTGGAACTTGGTAAACATACTAATGATAAATAATTACATTCTTATGTTATTTAAGAACAATAACAATCCTGGTCACAGAAGCATTTATCACTGTGGAAAACACTATAAGCTTCCCAAAGTTCCTGAGATTCAAATCCCAGAACCATTCCATTTTGTGGCAAGGGAGAGTTAAAGTTGCAGATGAAATTAAAGTCATTAATAACATCAAGAAAATTGTCAAGTGGTCTCCATGAAATCACAAGGAGTCTTTAAATGTAGAAAGATTCAGAGCAAATATAAAAGAAGTAGCTTGAGAGTGATTGAATGTGGGAAAGGACTCAATCAGCCACTGGTGATTTGAAGATGAATAAAGAGAGTTCTTTTTAAGAAGTGTAGGAATGTTCCAAAAGCCAGAACAGACAAAGAAATGGACTTCTTGTTCAAGTCTTTGGAAGGAACAATAATGAAACCTTGATTCTGGGCTCTGAGACATTTTTTGATTATCTGATCTTCATGATTAATATATATATATATATCTGTAGCTGTTTTAAGCCATTAAGATGTTTGTTTGTTTGTTTGTTAAAATAGTAGTTGCAAGCAAATACTGTTTAAACATGGAGTGTTCTAGTGCTCAATAATCCTGGGGAGAGTCACACAAGAGCACAAAGGACTTAGGAGATACATCTAAGATCACAACTCTCTGCTTTCTGGCCATCAGAGCCTCTGTCTTAGATTCTATAGCATAGAGATAATTGATACATATCGTACAGGGAAAACCAGACCTTGCTTAGGAAGCAAAGGAGTGGTGTGGACAAGGACTTCAAGCCACAAGAAGGATAGGCTTGTGAAAGTTCCTATCTTCACTGTGATATCTACAGTAGAGTCGTGTTATTCACGGTGAAGTCATTGCAGTGCCAGTAAACACTGAATAAGCTTGTGACAAGAGCCCAGTTGTGTTAGTCCTTCTCCTTAGGAACAGAATGATCAGGTAGAGATGATCTTCAGAGATAACAAGTCAAACTGATATCATAAGAAGACTATGACTATCAAGAAAGGACTTAGGGGCATTCTGGGAAATTTTTATAAGTCTTCACAAAGAGCTGAAATGAGCATAATGGTATTTATACGGGGGTCAGTCTCAGATTATAATAATTTGGGTTTTAGCAATAAATACAAGATTCCTGACTATAAGAACTAAACAAATAAAAGAAAGAATTAATAGCCTTACTTGAATTTTTTTAAAAAAATTATTTGAAAAAAAAAAAAAAGACCAGATATAGAAAAAAAAGCTGTAACAGAGAAACAGGCAAGCAATCAATCCAAACAATGCAGCTAAAAATTACCAAACAGGAAATGAAAGAATTGTAATTCTGAACTCTTTAGTGTATGTTGGTGGTGGTAGCTATTAGAATTCACAGAAGCATATCTAGGTAGAGCACTATATAGCACAATTGGTATGTGACAAACAGGTATTAATACTCATTGAGAATTTAAAGTAAAAGGACAGGGGGAAAGCCAAAGACAACAAGGAAGATTCCAATGAGAGTCAGATGGAAGCACTTGAGCAGGACTCAAGGGATAGATATTTGCTGTGAATGAACTTCACCCTGGCAGCTTCTGTCTCGAACAATGTTTATCAAAGAAGAATTATTCCTGAGCTAATATTAGAAAATCACCACCATGATTCATCCTAAGTACCGAACAGAGCTGTTGGTGGCCAGTCCTGACTTCCTGAGCCATCATTTCCTCATTTGTCTTTATAAGCACCACCATGTTACTCAGGCAAGCTCATCACTCTCTAAAAAAAACAAAATGTTATTACTAGAAGAAATATTGACGAGCAAAAGATAAACAGAAAAGAATCATTCATGGGATAACCAAAACAGACTGGTCACTCAATCCAGCCACAAACACTGAATGGTATTGAGCCATCAACACGGTCTGAGAGAATTAGAGATGTCACAAAAGTCAAGGAAACAGATGGAGAGTACAGCCCTACTCTCCAACTTTTAAGATATTTGAAAAAAGAGAGAAAACAAGTAGAGGATGGTAGGCATAGAGGGTGAACTGTCACTGTGTTATTTTTTATATTTCAGGCAACCCACTTCTATGGAAAAAGCAAAGGATTAGAAAGCTTCACCCTGATATGTCATCCTCAGAAACTCTAGTATTCTAAATCTGCATTCTAATATCTGTACATATTGTTGTATGTACCTTAATTATTTCCATAGCAGAACTTCTTGCTCTCCAAACTATTTTAGATAGATGGAGGTGTGTGTGTGTGTGTGTGTGTGTGTGTGTGTGTGTGTGTGTGAATGTGTGTGTGTAAAGCAACAGATAGATAGAGGAAGGTAAGGTAAGAGGGAAATGAAACACTAGAAGAAGTATACAGAGGAAACCCTCAATATTTTCATAGTATTTTCTTTATTAGTTAAATATTTTATTTATATAATATATTGTGGCCATCCATCATTATTTCTCTCCAACTCCAACCTTACCATATTTCCCTTCCAAGGTCATGCTGTCATTTTCTTCTTTGTTTTTGTTATAAAAGCCTGCTAAATTCAGTGAGTGCTGTCCATATGCCCTTGGGTGTAGGGTCATCCACTGAGATATGGATAACTCACTTGCAGTCATGTCCCCAAAAGAGATTGACTCTCCCTCTCTTAGTAAACACCTAGTGTCAATAGCTCTTTGCCAAGGGTGGGACCTTGGGGGCCCCTCCTCAATTCATGTTGGGATTTTGACTCGTGTGATATCATGCAGGTCTTGTGCAGCTAACCGTGGCTGCTGTGAGCTGATGTGTGCATTTCACAGGTCTCCTCTTCTGGCTCATACATTCTTTTTCTTACTCTTCTGTGGTATTCCCTAAGAAATCTTTAATACTGTAAGGTTTGCAAAGAGGTGAAAGACTTAGAGGTCTGAGGTTCAGTTGTGGTGTTTTTCTAAAAATGCTTGCAAACTACTGGGAACTTAGAGTTAACTTATAGATAACAGTGTAGATACAAGGGCAGCATAGAAGGCAGGTCTAGAAAGCCAAAAATTGTTCAGAATGTATTGAGTTTATATTGTTATATTATTCAGGCCAAAGGTTCAGAGCTATTTGGGCTCAACTTTGAACTCCAAGGTACAGAGAAACGGAGTGAAAATGACAAGTTATTATTCTTTTGATATCTCTAAGAAAAAGAGGTATTCTGTAAAAAACTAATAGCAATAGGACTAACATCTCATGTAGGTAGGTAGTTGGTGAATTCTTCTGCAACACTAACTTAAGGAGATCTGATCTATCATCTAAATCTATTATGATGCGTGAAGAACCAAATACTAAAGAAAATTATTTTGCTATGGCACTAACATTTCTCAGCTGTTGGAGATGATGTGACATCACTCATGGTGTTAGCATATCATGACATTCACTAGGAAGCTATCTGAGGCCTGCTTATGTCTGGAGGACAAGTATGAACAAGTATGCATTTGGATATGTGAACCAAGTATTGTGTTTCTCATCAAGACCTAAGATATTTGCTTCTATCACTGGAAAGGTCAGTATTTCAAATGGTAGATTTCAGTCACATTTTATTTTGTGCCCTTTGACAGGGTTATAAAAGTCTGCGGCAGGAAATTATTTTTGAGATTTTGGCTGATGTTGTGAGTTGAAACGTGCTCTATCAAAATGCATCCCGAGGTTCTAACTTCTAATACCTCAGAATGGGAGTGTGAAGTTCTAAGTTCTAGTACTTCAGAGAGTGTTTGTAGAAGAAGTGGTCAAAGAAATAATTAAAAATTGAGATCACTGTGGTAGATCTTAATCTAATATGGCCTGCGTAGGAACCATAGATCAGAGCACAGATGACTATAAATGGAAGATCACATAGAGTGAGGACTGGGAATAACCACCCGTGGGGACACCTTGATCTTGGATTTCTAACCTTCAGAGAGTTGGAGAAGACATTTCCAATGATTAATGTAGGACTTCTTAAACTTTTACAAATCATGACCCATTTCCTAAAACAAATTTACATGAACTCCATGTATGAAATATACAAAATATTTAATTATAACAAATTCATTTTAAGACAACTCTTTAGTATACATGTGATTTTTATAACTCATTAAAGATGAGAACAAGCCTAACGTGGCTGAGGAAAATGTGCTTCTTTCCTTTTATATAAATAGATGTTTTGATGGCTGAATATTTGATACTGGACACGAGATTGATATTTTGATTTTATAATCATCAGTACTGAAAATGTTGTCTTGTATAAATATGCAATCCAAAGTCGCAAAGGTGTACGCAAGATCATTCAGAAATTGCTGGGAATTCTGTACTAATCCCAAGCAAAAGCTCAAATTTGATGAGTTTCTCTGGAAAGCAGGTTAACTCAATAGCGGTTATTAGAACAAAACGGAATCATACAATTTATTCCAAAGATTTATAATTTGATACTTCCATGCTGAGGAATGAAGGTAGGAAAGTAGCAAACTTGTCTCTTGTGTAGCCAAGCCATTACGCTTCATAAGAAGCTGAGGTTTAACCAATACAGTTTATGGCAGTACCTTGAGGAAGTCTAGCAAACTAGCGTTCACTGCCTTACTTTTCCTAATTTGTGAGTATCCACTAAAACAATGTGCCACAAAGGCAAAGGTGGTGTGGCCATTTACGCAGCTTTCCTTAATGTAGATCTTTCTGGTAGGATTAATTTGTATTTGATATTCTGACCAATACGTTCTGCTATACCGTAAGGCCTAGAAAAACTATGGTGAGGGACTTTGTCTCACCGTGTCTTTCTACATGAGAGTGAAGAGGCGATTAGGGTAAATCGTTCTGGGTAACTGAGATGATTTGTAGAGCATACTATATAACCAAAAACTGCAAAGGGAAAATAAATTCCCAGTAATAAAAGATTAATATTCAAGACAAAGAAGATCATAAAACTGTAATAACAAGGCTTCATGAGTGCATTCTCCAACTGAACCATCTATTTAATATTCATTGCTTCCAATGACCAATGGATGGAGATTTACCAGAAAAGTCTGGACCACAATAATTAAATTCTACAACACAATTCTCACATTAGATGCCATGCTACTGACCACAAAACTACACAGAAGACACAATCTGTTTTGTTTTTAATTCTTAAAAGCAAGAGTTGATTTTCTGCTATAAAACTCCCCACCACGGATGGCAACTTTGCCTCCTGTTCTCATTGTCTCTTTTCCTTCTGGTTTCCACCCCTCCCTCAGCCCCTCCTGCTAGCTCTAATTCTAAATTGCTCTGGTCTCCTGGCATTGTTCTGACATTTGCCTGGCAGAACATGAAACAACAAACATGTTCAATTTGAGCGATTTCCTGCGATGTTATTCTATCAAACTGGCAATTTCCAAAAGGATTTCGAATGGAGCATACAATTCCTCAGACACAAGGAGGCCTGACAAGGCCTGCCAAAGCAGCCTACGCCTCTAGCAGGCCCGCTTTCTGCATGTATGAAAGTGCCCCTTTCTCTCAGCTCGTGTTTTTTGCTTTGTATTCAGATTTCAGATACTTTCTAGGGGCAGCAAAGCAACTGTAAGCAGTACTTTGAAACTCAGTGTTTAGGGTATTTGGGTATGCATGGTTCATGGAGATAAAACTATTTTTCTCCAGAAGACAAAGTAAGAAAATGTTCATTAAGATGTGCAAATTGCAGCTAATGGATTGGTAGACTCACATAGGATCAAAGATGGAAAATTCATTAAAATGGACTGTGTTTATCCCTGGTCTAGCTGTTTCTTGCTTCATTGCCCACATATGGCATTTCCAAGATGGTGGCAGCCTTAGAAATTTTATGATTTGATTGTGGTTTGGCTTGTATTCAAATTATAGGGTCTGAACTTGATCAAATTAGACATCTATTGCCTCAGGCAAGAACAGTATGTGCCAATGTCAATGGTGGCAAGATGTACTGGAACACTAAGTTAACACACAGGGCTGTAAACACAGTGGGCTGTAAACA
The DNA here is from genome assembly GCA_036184795.1 of Tokudaia tokunoshimensis. Classification (NCBI taxonomy): domain Eukaryota; kingdom Metazoa; phylum Chordata; class Mammalia; order Rodentia; family Muridae; genus Tokudaia; species Tokudaia tokunoshimensis. The sequence continues at coordinate 19,685,307 of BTHU01000011.1, forward strand.
CTCAGGGTCCCTGCTCCTCACTTCAGGGCCACAAAACATTAAGGTTTTGAGACCATAGTGGGTAGGTGTGTCCTGATGGTACCATTGCAGCTCTTAGAAGGTCAAAATCCCCCAAGGCAGCAGGATGGGCTTCTTGTGAGCTATTTTACGAAATAGCAGTGAAATCCTTCGTGTTCACTCGTCTGCAATAATGTCGAGCTCAAAGACTAGCCGCAGTACACCTGCGGGATCTGATTTCTCCCCCAGTTATTGTGTTCATTCTTATATTTCATGTTGTATTTTGGCATTGGGTTAAAAGATGTTTCAATCTTTCATTCTAAAATAAGAGAAATGAGTTGATGGATCATGAGTCAGGGGGTGATTTGAATAAACAAGCCTTTACTATATTTTTGATACAGTGATACAAGCCTTTCTCATTTCACCTCCCTTACACGTGCTGTCTCATATCCTGAAATCCAGCAAGAAGAAATGACTTCCAAAACAACCTTTGGGCTTCATGCCGTGTGACAACATGGCCTTTTGGCAAAGCAACTTGGCATCAGGCAGTGTCCTCAATAATGCATTGTAAACAGTTTAAACCCCTCCACTCTGGAAGGGGTTCCATAAGTCTGTCCTCTCCTAAATCTGAGGTTCACGGGCTATTAGAGCAAAGAAAGGTTACTTCCGTCCCAAGCCGAGGTCTTTAGGATCATTGATCTCTAATCTGCTTCTTCTGCCTGACTCTAAAGCACATCATTTCTTGGGAATGAAAATGAGCAAAGCATGGTAGTGTAGGAGGAAGTCACAGACTAATACTCGGTTGCCTGGCAATTCTGTCTGCTTGGCAACTAACTTCGTGCCCTTGAGCGAGTCGTGCTACCTCTAGAGAGTTCAGTTTATTCGACTGCTCACCAAAGAAGCTACAGCCATGTTTTATTAACAGCATTGGCCATTGGAATCTCATGATAAATTTTTTTTAAAAAATCGAGTTAATACCATAAGTATCATTAAAACGATGGCACAGTGTGTCTGTAGATCTGTTTCTCTTGTACCCATAAATGCCACCTTGCCTTCTTGATAGTTTTACAGCCATTTGCTTTATTGTATGACTGTGAATCAAAAGATAATTTGAGGAGTTTGGCACTTTATATTGTACTTTGATATGCACTAGATCTCAGATAACTCTGTGAACTGAAGAACTGCTCTGAGCCTCGCTTTTTTAAAATGTGCAACCTAAGAAGAGACTGACGTGATGTCTTCCAGTGTGTTGTCCTGTAAATAATTTCTCTCCTCAGCCTGGCAGTTTTGGGAAACTCAACAAAAGTAAATGTAGAAGCATTCACAGCTGAATTCTGCCCTTTGCATGGCCACATGCTTGCCTTAAACCTGGGCATAGAACACTAGGAAATCTCAGAAGTGGGTAGCAGGGAAGTTAGTTATTATAGATTTGACTTTTCATTATTGCAGATTTGAAAAGGTATATCCATTTTTGCTTATGTTAATGGCTATGTGTATCTTAGGTAACTTTAGTTGCCTTGCTTCTCACTATATCCTAAAACTTTTGCTGTTCTAAGAATGCCTCCTGGGTAGTAACCACCCAACTTTCATCAGCACTATCTGAGCTGCCTTGGGTGTGGCCATGATTTCTGATATGGGTAGGATTCTTCTTAGTTAAAGAGAAGATAAGACTATAATACCACTTAGCTGAAACATACTATGTGTTGCTCTAAAATTCCTTCCCAAAGGATTGACCTTTTTGGTTTTTTTGGCCCATTGCAGAGAGCTATTAAATCACACTCGGTTCAGAAATCATCAGCCTGAAGGGATGGGGACTCGGGACAAGTAGTTTTATTAGATCTCCAGGCCTGTACTTCTCCAACTGTATTTCTGGCTTGTGTTTTGTTCATCTTTAATCCATCCCAAAAATTTAATAAGAGAAACATGCTTCTATTAAAACAATATTGAAATTGTCTTTCTTTTCATATGTTTATTTTCTCAGTCTTTAAATTTGTTCAAGTTTTTGTAAATAATATTTGTTTGATGTTTGTAGAAAAAGAAAACTAAAATACACACAGAGATAGACACGATCCCTGAAGTACAAAATGAGCCATACTTATAAATAAATCCATTTCAGAAAAGATTTAAAACAGAGCATTGAGACTGTACCCGCTGGTTTTGTGTGTCAACTTGACACAGGCTGGAGTTATCACAGAGAACGGAGCTTCAGTTGCGGAAAAGCCTCCATGAGATCCAGCTGTGGGGCATTTTCTCAATTAGTGATGAAGAGGGGAGGAGCCATTGTGGGTAGTGCCATCCCTGGGCTGGTAGTCCTGGGTTCTATAAGAGAGCAGGCTGAACAAGCCAGGGGAAGCAAGCCAGTAAGAAACATCCCTCCATGGCCTCTGCATCAGCTCCTGCTTCCTGACCTGCTTGAGTTCCAGTTCTGATTTCCTTTGGTGATGAACAGCAGTGTGGAAGTGTAAGCTGAATAAACCCTTTCCTCCCCAACTTGCTTCTTGGTCATGATGTTTGTGCAGGAATAGAAACCCTGACTAAGACAGAGACTAAGAATACTCAGAGGAAATATTTTTAAATACTGTATTTCAAATATCTGTCTGTTTCTCTATCTGTATGTCTATTATTCTATCTGATTATATGTCTGTCTGTCTGTCTATCTACTGATACATGCACACTCAATTTATCTATACAATTTACATATATTGGTATGTCTTGTTTTCAATAAACAATTTAGCTTTTCTAATCACCTTAGGTAACTGGGATTATAGTTATAACTTTCTCACAAATTGTCTTTTACTTAAAAGATTAGACTTTGTAATATGACATTTTATTGATTCTTTGAGAATTTAATGCAATATTTTTGATATATTTGATGTAAACTCCTCCCAGATATACCTCCAGTATTTCCACTAAACATTTTTAAAAAGCTTTTCTATTTGTCAAGAGACCTGCTTAAAACTAAATCTATAAAGCATGGCATGACAGCTTGAGTCCACAATTCCAGAACTCAGGAGGCTGAGGCAAAGAGGATCTCCGCAAGTTCAAGGCCACCCTTGACCACAGAGCAAAATCTTATCTCAAAAGCCCCCTCCCAATATATATATAAATTGAATATATGTAGTTCTGTGATTTAACTATGGCTTTTTGTATCACAAAGTTTGTTAGCAATATAGATGGTGCTAATTCATGAAGCAAATAATTAAAATGAACATTTATTGCATTCTATATACTTTTTCTATATATTTTAAATATTTAGGATAATTTGATAAGTGATATGTTCAGTGACTGTAACATAGACATTTGCCAACAGTGCCCTTAAACAGATTTATAGCTTCATATTTTATAGTTTATACGCATTATTAGCCATATTTCCAAAAAGGACAAAAAAATCACTAGCATAAAAGACATCATTTTTTTCTAATTGTCTTTATTTTTTGAAGTATTTGGTTCAGGAATGTCATATGACCTTCTGACTCATCACTGCTTGAACAATCTCTGGCAACTAATCTTGTCCTAAAATCTAATTTTCTATACTTCACACATCCTGGAGAGCAATGAAATATAAGTGCCTAGACCTCTGTGAGAAGGCACAAGGGAGATGCCAAGGCAAATACACTGCACTGTGATTGACTGTAGGGACAAGGGATGCAGTTGTATGGGGAGAGTCACTGCCTAGCATGCATGGAGCCATGGTGGCACACACCTGGAATCTCAACATTTGTCAGGTGGCGATCAGAGGATTATACTTTCAAAGTCACCCAAAACCGCACAGCAAGCATAGAGCAGCATGGGTCACGTGAGAGCATGATTGCAGCCCCTCTACCCTCATAAAAACTGCAATATTACTGTTACTGCAGTCCTGTTTCAAATAGGTCAGAGGGCTTAAACATTGTTTACATATCTTATTACTAACAGAGTGCAGACAAAACCATTCACTCCATACCTTGAATTTACTAAGTACAATGCCAGGTATTACAGAGGCACATTAGAATAAGTGAGGATTTCTGCCAATAGAAATGTAAACTAAAAACATTCAGGAACTAAAACGGAGTCTAACATAGTGATGTCATGGGAAAATAGAAATAGAGCTATGTGTTGTATTCCAGAGTCCAAATCCTGGATTGAAGGGCGTCGGTTTGAACCCTGGATTGAAGGGCGTCGGTTTGAACCCTGGATTGAAGGGCGTCGGTTTGAACCCTGGATTGAAGGGTGTCGGTTTGAACCCTGGATTGAAGGGCATCGGTTTGAACCCTAGCTCCATCACTTGTTAGCTCTATTTCCAACCATGCCTTTTTTCTGCTAAAGAACCTGGGAACAAAGACAACAGTGCACATCTCCTGGGCAGTGGTGACAAGAAAGTAACTTATTATTTATAAGCCACCTTAGGATTTTGCCTGGCACATAACAATTAGGTTACATGCAAGTGCTCTGTAGTAATAAAGTCAGTTGTAAGCTTTGAAAATGACTATAAAGAAATAAACAATTTTGAGGCACATGACTTTTTTTTTTTTTTGAGACAGGGTCTCTCTATGTATCCTTTATTAGGTTGGAACTCATTATGTAGACCAGGCTGGTCTTGAACTCATAGAGATGCACCCTCTCTCTGCCTCCCAAGTGCTGTGATTAGAGGAGTGTTCTACCATGCCCAGATAACATGACTGAAGAAAGCAACATGTTGCTCATACTATGCACTTCCTCCATTTTTTGCTGGAGACTGACACATAGAATCCGTCCATTTAACATGGTAGGTTCAAACACAAGTGGGATTTTGTTCACAAAACTGTCTAATGGGTCTGATGCCCTTTTCTGGCCTCCTCAGCACCAGGCTTACACAAGGTGCACATGCATAACGCAGCCAACCACTCATATACATAAAATAATTCTAGCAGAAAAATCTAAATAGATAAAGTACTCATTAGACTAACTGATATGGGACAGACTGTTGTACAAACACTTTCTTTCCCTCCAGAACGGAAACGTTTTACAATCTTTGAACCTATTAAAACCCTCCATGTCCTTTGACCACTGTTCTGTAAAAGCCTGAGTTTGAATTTGAGCACATTTATGCTATCTCTAGCCAACAGAGAATGCTGGGGGGCTCAGTGGGCTGGGTCTAAAGTCCAGGCTTTATAGGAGGCAGACTTTACATTTTCTGTCTCATTCTAGGGGAAGTCACGGGGAAAAAATTCTGACCACATGGGACCTCCATTTATGAGAGTCCAAGCGAGTCATGTTAAGAGGCCCTATGCAGACAGAGAGGCTTAACCAACCTGTAGCTGCTTAAGGCATTCCATCTTAGGAACCAAAACATGACAGAGGACATCTTCACGGGGGTCTAGATCCAGCTACCATCTCACTGCAACAGCCCAAGAACTCCCAATTTGGTTCATTAATCTCCCAAATTTGTGAGCTGATAATGAACTATTGTCTTTAGCATTGAGTTTTGGGACTGTTTCCCAGGAGGATCCCTATTCTCCTGTCTCTTCTAAGTTACCCAAGCAGCTTCAGCTGTTTCTCTCTCTCTCTCTCTCTCTCTCTCTCTCTCTCTCTCTCTCTCTCTCTCTCTCTCTCCCTCTCTCTCGTCTCTTTATAGATTTGTTCTTTTATTAGATATTTTCTTTATTTACATTTCCATTTCCAATGTTATTTTCTTTTGTTTCCCCTCCAAAAACCCCCTATCTCATGCCCCCTCCCCCTGCTCACCAACCCACCCACTCCCGCTTCCCTGACCTGGCATTCCCCTACACTGGGGCATTGAGCCTTCACAGGACCACGGGCCTCTCCTCATTGATTTCTGACAAGGCCATCCTCTGCTACATATGCAGCTGGAGCCATGGGTCCCTCTATGTGTACTCTTTGGTTGGTGGTTTAGTCTGGGAGCTCTGTGGGTACTGGTTAGTTCATATTGTTGTTCATCCTATGGGGCTGCAAACCCCTTCAGTTCCTTGAGTCCTTTATCTAGCTCCTCCATTGGGGACCCTGTGCTCAGTCCAGTGGTTGACTGAGAGCATCCCCCTCTGTATTTGTTAGGCAGCTGTTTCTAAGCAACATTTGTGTCTCCTCTTTCCCCTGTGAAACAACTTCCTTCTCCAAACCTCAAAACACCATGCGGTATTACACTTTCTGATTCAATCTTTCCTTTATGAGTTACATGCTAGATACTTACAGACCAGATATTTATAGACCAACCAGATATCTCTATATCAAACAGAAAGTCACTTTAAGTGTGCTGTACACTTACTCCTCTTCTTCCCCTATTTTGCAGGTGAGAAAATGAAGGTGAAGAAACATAGAGGAGCAAAGACCAAAGGAATGGTAACTAGAAGAGCTGTAGCTCAGTCTCATAAATTAATTCCAGTTCCTTCATTGGGAGAAACTTCATGGTTTGCCTCCACCTAACACGTTCTTCCCCATTCATGAGCGAGCTCCTTGTAGGTACCAGGAATCCTCTGCCTTGTCTCAGCCCTGCAGTTAGCTCCTCAAAGAACAAACTAGGCCCAGATCAACTGAGTCAGTTAGCTTGTCTCCCCTCAGTACCCACACAGCTCAAAACTTATCTGCCTTGTTTTATTTTGGGCACAATATTTATAGATATTGAAAACAATCATTTTTTTTAAAAAAGTATTCTTTCAAAAAAGTATTTAATGTTTTTTAATTTCCATTATTTTTCTCTTATTGAGAATAGATATTTTCTATAACATATATTGATTAGTTTCCTCTCTCCAGCTTCTTTGAGATCTTATCCTTCACAATATTCCCAGAAGCTTGGGTTGTGTCTCATACATAAACATAGAGTGTACCGAGTACTTCCTGAATGAATGAGCAAAACTGGATCCAGACTGACCTTGGTGGACAGTTTGCTTCATAACTGTTTACTAGCATTAGAGGGACAGTATTTAGGCCGTGTCAACAGAGATTGTTACCTTTCAATTTTGCATAGTTATGAGTACCTGAATTTACCCCCAGGTTTAAAAACATACTATAACTAAGAAGGGAAATACTTCCAATAATTTCCTGAGGAAACAATAGAACTTTTAGGAGTTTGTATGTTCTTAGTATGAGCTTAGTGTTGAAAACTAATAATATTTAGAATTCAGATGATGGGATTCTAGTGACTAAGATGATTTTTAAAAAACATTTAATTGATTTTTTTTTTGTAATTTCACAATGTGCACCCCAATCCCACTCATCTCCTTGATCCTTCATATCTGTTCTTGCAACCTCTCCCAAAAGAAAACTAACTAACTAACTAACCAGCTAACTAACTTATTAAAATTCTCACCATGGAAGCTATAGTGTGTCACAGTGTGCCACAGATTATCCCTTTGGCCTAAGCAGCTTTTCCTGTAAATGTTCATTGCAGTGAGCCATTTGGTCCTGTTCAAAGCTCCTGGCTTCTGCTACACTCTTAGTACTGAATCCTCACTGGAACTCCCACTGGATAATCTGTTGTTGCTCTGTGTTGTGGAGATTTTACAGCTTTGGATCTATAGGACGGGCCCCTTCACATGCTCCAGAATGTCATAGATGGGGTAGATGTTGGGTAGGCTAATTCAAAGGCCTAGATCAGGGCCTTGGTGGTAGATGAGTCTGTCATTCTGGCAGGTCTGCTGCACACACACCACCAGAGTGAGCTCTCCAACACTGCCCTGCCTAGCTAACCCAATGCTACAGCTGGCAAGGGGCAGGGTCCACTCTTCTGAGTGCTTAGTGGTGAGGAGTAGACCCAGCTCTCTTGTTCTCAAGCCCTCGGGGCCAGCTCACCTACAATGTCCAGGCAAAGGGTGGGGTCAGCTCTCCCCAGTGCTGCAACAGGCGAGGAGCAGGGCCGACTCTACACAGCCATCAGACATCAACAAGGCTCCGTGGAGCAGCCCAGACCAGGGATGTCTGCATGGCCTTTGGTGGTAACAGACCTTTACTGCTGCAGAGCCATTGACCCAGACATGGCCCATAGTAACAGCACAGGCCAAGATGTCACCGTGGCTTCAGGTGGTATCACTGGCTACTCACCTCACTTCTCTACCCTCGAGTCTTCACTTCTGCCTCTCTTCATTGTATACACACCATTCTGCTTTTTTTCTTTTTCTTCTACATCTCCACCACTTGCTTGTTCGTCTTAGTGATGAGGCTTGGGAGCTCTCAGTTTCTAGGGGTTTTCTCAGGTGTGCTCTCCCGGCCCGTGCTACATGACACCAGCAAGAGGGGGCATTTTTAACAGTTACTGGTTTTGCTCCTATGGTCAAATACTTAACAAAAGCAGCATGAGGGTAAAAGAGTTGTTTTGTTTAACAAAATAAAATACAATAGGATTAAGCAAACAAACAAAAATACATCACCTAGAAGTTGGATGAGGCAGACCAATAGAGTGAAAAAAGTCCCAAGAGAAATCCCAAGACCCAGAGGGCCTGGTACCGACCCACGTCAGTCCTGTGCTTGCTACTTCAGTCTCTGCCTTCAGATGAGCTTTACTCTGCTGGTTTAGAGGGATTTGTTCTCCTGATGTCCTCCACCCCCTCTGACTTTTACACTCTTTCTACCTGCTCTTCTCAGGGGATTCCCTGAACCCCGAGGGGAAGGGATTTGATACATCCCATTTAGATCTTTGCGTTTCAAGGATGCATTCTCTATGTAATGTTTGGTTGTGGTCTCGGTGCTGCAGGGGGAAGCCTTTCTGATGATGACCACCGATCTACGAGTATAGCAGAGTGTCTTTAGGAGTCATTTTATCGTAACTTTTTTATTTAGACCAGTAGTAATTGGTTTTACCCTAGGTCTCCAGGCTATCTAAGTTTCAGGTTTTTTGGTTACCCAAACAGTATCAGGAACGGGTACCTTCTCGTGAAGTGGGTCTTAAGAAGTCAGACATTGGTTGGTTACTCGAACAAACTTTGTGCCACCGTTGCCCTAGTATACTTTGCCGCAGGACAGACTGTACGTGAAAGGTTTACATTTCCCTTCTGGGAGCCTGTAGAGTACTTTTCTATATCAAAGTACTAAAACATAGAGGTGAACGTTCTATGTAGGCACCAGCTCACCCTCCTCGTTTTCAGTGAGTTGTATAGATGTTCTCTTTAGCAATGGAGACTTGCTATCAGTTTGTAGAGGGCAACCTATTGTCTTGAAAAGAGCCTGAGTTGTTTGTAGATTCCCATGGGACCCCTCTGACCAACAACTCATTTAGATGTAATTCAATTTCAGTACTGGAAACTTCCTTTAGTGACAAGAGATGGCCAGTTAGGGTTCTATTTTCCTCATTGTTTGGAAACTTCATTAGGATTACCTTCATATACTTTAGGATTTTTTCACTGTACTAGGTTTCCACACCACCCCTCAATATCCTCCCATTTCTAGCTGGCTCTCTGTGCATCCTCCCCCTCAACCTCTCTCCCCCTGCACCTGATTCTCCTATTCCTGTCCTCCACTGCGGTCCAATCCTAAAATCTCTTCTACGTCTCCATCCCAGGGAGATGCATGGGTCCTACCTAATCCCTTCCTTAACACTTAACCTCTCTGTTACGGTTAACAGATCTATGGATTGTAGCTTGGTTATTATTTAGTTAGTGGTTAATATCCCCTTTTAAGTGAATGCATATAATATTCATCTTTCTGGGTCTGTGTTACATCACTCAAAATGATAGTTTTCTAGTTCTATCTGCCTGCAATTTTTATGATATCATTTGTTTTAACAGCCAAGTAATATTCCATTGTGTAAATGTACCACATTTTCTTTATCCATTCTTCAGTTGAAGGACATCTAGGTTGTTTTAAGTTACGAACTATTATGAATAAATCTACAATGAACATGGATGAGTAAGTGTTCTGGTAATAGAATGAAGTGTTCTTGAAGTAAATGCTCAAGAGTGGTATAGCTGCATCTTGAGGTAGATTGGTTACCAGTTTTCTGATGAACCACCATATTTATTTTTATAGTGGCTACACAACTTTTCATTCCTACCAGCAATATAGGAGTGTTCCCCTTTCTTCCTTGCCAACATGAGCTTGTGTTATTGATCGTAGTCATTCTGACAGGTATAAGATGGAACCTCAAAGTAGTTTTGATTTGCATTTTCTTGGTGGTGGAAGGGTTTATTTTGGCTTATAGTTCTATTAGAGGCAGTTCAAGGAGTCAGGGAAGATGGAAGAACAGGAGAAGGAGGTCACATGGCATCCTCAGTAGGAAGCAGAAAGATGCATGCTCACATTCACTTTGCTTTCTGTTTATTTAGCCAAGACCCCAGCCCCATGAGACAATGGTAACCAAATATATGGTATGTCTACTCTGCTCATCACACATACAGAGGTACACTTCATGGTGATTCTAAATACAGTCAGGTTAACAACAATGATTAATGCAAGGTCACTGGAGGGTTTATGGAAATAGAATAGCCTTGGTAAGTTATTTACACCCTAAAATGCTGATTACTTTTTACACATTACTTCTTCTTGACTCACATTTCTTTTCTGTATTTACAGATTCACTCTTCTCCCTCCCAACCTATTTCTCTTTTCTTTGTTTCCAAATCCACAAAAGATTTTACTGAGTCATGATATACCATTATTCTTTCTCATGGTAGTCATCTTATTTCTTGATTTCATTCTATTTCCTGTTTTCCTTCTTGCTACAGGTAAGACCCTTTCTGAAGCATACCTAGAGACTCTGAAGTCGCTAGTCCCCAAGTCTCCTTTCATCCTTGTCTACTCCCTTGCCTGTCTTGTCACTGAAGGCAGTGTTTGCAGAGTAGAAAGCTGATCTTGCCTTACTCTAAATCAAGGGATTCAGGTTCCACATCTTGTCTGTGAAGCTTATAATTGGCTCATGAATAAATGATACTTTATATAGATAAAGCATATCTTTAAATGATTTAACAATCTAGATAGCCTGCTAGATGCACTGGGGTCTATGAAGTATGAAGCACTCATTTAAAAATATTCCTTACATCAGGAAGGCATTATCCTGAACTATTCAAGTGAGAGTCAAATAACTGTATCCATCCAATTGAATATCAGTTTCAAACCCTTGTCTTCTGTAGCGTACAAACACCTCTCCTGGCAGAGGGTTTGATTGCTGTGTCTTTTGCTCCACCTGATCAATAGTATTTGTTTCATTACTATTTTTAACATCATAATCAACTTTCCCTCAATACAAAACATGCATCTCATGAATGCATGAGATGTTCTACAACTTTATGCATACAGATGCTTTTACCAAGTATTTATCACATACTAATTTGTATTCTGCAAATACCCAGGGTAAAAATGCATAGGGCCTTGATTTTGTGAATTCACAACAAAAAGACTAGCTAAAGTCTCAAAATATTGATTTCGACACAATATCCTGTTACACTGCTATGTAAGTATTTCAGCAAAGATGAAATGGTTAAAATGATATAAAATCTGATCATAGGTTAAAAAAGAAAGATTGCTGGAAAGTAAATAATGCCAGGTTTTAGAAAGAAGACACATAGGCTTTTGGGTTCTCCTAATGTGACATATAACTTTATTCTAGAATAAATAAATTGGGGATAATGTGCCCCAATAATGCAAATACCTTTCTTCATAGGAAAAGTTGTCTTCCATGTGGACAAAGCTACATTTTGATGGTGAGCATGAGAAAATCCATCATTACTTACTGTATTGCATTGACTCTGATATATGTGCTTCATTCATGAGTTCTATGCTACAGTGCTAAGTTCTTGTGTGGAACAGACTGAGAAGAAATTATCAGGTGACCAAGGAGGATGCTATCTCGTCCCTGTTAGTCAGTGGAAGGGAGTTCAGGTGAGCTGACTTGAGTTGAATAATATACATTGTATACAAAATATGATGGCCAGACAGCTTTAGGAACATCAAAGACCAGATGATGTGTCTCCAACCCATCAAAATGAGTCTACCTTGGAGGGAATAGAAAGACCAGAGAATTTTTTATGCAGAGATAAAAATGGTGAGTGAGAAGCAGACACAAAATGTCTTTCCTTCTTCCAGGTTTTAGGAATAAATGGTTCTCAGTAGATGACTTAGAATGGACTGGAGGAGACATTCAAGGGAAGACATGGAAGAGATGAGCTAAATGATATAATATGATCAAGATATATGGAACATATCACAGGAACAAGTCTGAAAGACCACATGCTCAACAGAAAAGACATCGTCTGTGAAGTCTTGGAAAAGCCACATATTCAATGGACAGTTAAAAGGTCTCCTTTTCACTTGTAAGACTTCAGTTTTTATTAAAACTGTACTATAAAGAAATTGCAAATGAAGAACATTACATGGTGAAATTAACCAGGCCAGTACTCTGTAATCTTTAAGATTTGAAGAGAGCACTGTGAAGCCCCAGAGACTCTGGAGATTTGAACCAAGTGTCTGTGTGAGGAATTAAGATGAGCTGGTAGAAAAGCAGCCAAACTCAAGGTGGCAGGGGAAGCTCCCGCCCTCTCAGTGGAAAGGTCAGCTGGCAAAGGAGGAGTTAGTAAGGACATCCAGAGGATGTGCAAGTTCTTTCAAGGCAATATATCGGACAATTCAAAATGAAGTCTGGCAAAATTTGAGCTTCCAGCACCCTTCAGTGAGCATGCTTAGACTATATAATATGAAAACTAACAAGCAGCCTCACAGACAGACACACAGAGAGACAAATGGACACAGAGTTGGGGGAAAAGGAGAGAGGAAGGGAGGAAGAGGAAGAGAGAGGGAGAGGAGGGAGGGAAGGGAGGAAGGGAGGGGAAGGTAAAGGAGGGGAGAGGAGGGGAGGAGGGGAGGTACTTAAGCATACCTGTAAGGATTCTATGAAATGCCACATAAAAACATATTTCAGGGTTAATTATTAGATTCCCTTTCCAGACATCCCAAGAAGTAATAAAATATAAAGGAAAAGGATGAGGAAATGTGAGATGTTCACAACAGATAGGCAGCTTATAAACAAGCCAAAGTTAAACTTACATCTCACACATCAGATGCTACTTGGAAGCAGTCACGGAATGCAGAGATACAATCTTTCAGGCCATTGTAAACTGGGTGACTCTAGCTAAGCTCACAGAGGATGCTTGAAATGAACCCAGAAAATACTCACCTTAAAGGTTAAATTGCAAAAGAGAGAGAGAGAGAGAGAGAGAGAGAGAGAGGTCTTTTTAGTCTGAGAAGAGAGAGGAGAAGGCTTTTGTTTTTGTTTTAATCCTGCTTCAGGGGGGTGAGGGTGGGGGAGAATAAATTAACCTCTGGCGAATTTGCAACCACAGAGAGGTTCTGAGGTGTTCAGAAAGCAAACAGCAGTGCCAGCCAGGCCCTGCCTGGGGATTTATGAATGGACAGGAAGAGCAGATGGTAGAAGGCATGTCCTCCCATTTAAGGTTCCTTCATCTGGTGCCTGTGACATTCTGTAAATCTCTAAAACTTTTAATATAAGGAAACGTCTTTGCTAAACCAAAGTCAAAGTTTTCCCTAACTACGCTTTGACTAACTGCTAATTGCTCTTACATTTATTTTGTGGGGGAGGGTGGATGAAGCTTTTCTGAGACTTTTATATTAATTCTTATTTTAATTTCACTTGACAGTTTGAAGCTTGGTTCCTTATAACTTAACTTGTAGGTCCCGGGCCACGTCTGGCGCCCACTGGTCTGATGCTCAGGAAGCCACGCCACCATCTACTCGGTCTTCAGCTTTCTTTTCTCTTCCATTTCAAGGTTTTCTAGTTCCTGAGTGTGGAGAGAAGGTTGAACAGATATCGTCATACCAAGAAGAGGAATGATCTTTCCTAGGGAAGAAATCTCTAATTAGCTATCCTAAGTGGCTTGCTCTGAGATCAGATACATGCATGTAAAAATTATGTAGACTGTGCAGATTGTGTGTGTATATATTATTATATATATTATGTATATTATATATATATATAATTTCAAACAATAAAAAATAATTATTAAAACGTGTACCTCAGGCTTCTCCGTAGCAGATGACTCATTTGATGGATCAGTTATTCATTCATTCATTCATTCATTCATTCAAACTCCAAGCATTTAGTAATGATCTGCTGAGACGGCAAAGTGAGCCTAGGCACTGGGTCCAGGGACTGTGGATCCCCATATGAATTTTGAGTAGAATAATTTCGGGGGAGGGGGCACATTATGCACTTTCTACCACACTCCTGTTATCTTCATTGTGAGATAGCTGGATGGATGGAAGGAAGGAAGGAAAGAAGGAAGGAAGGAAGGAAGGAAGGAAGGAAGGAAGGAAGGAAGGAAAGGAGGGAGGGTGAGAGAGAGACACACCAGAATGGCCTCACTGTAGAAACTGATATTATGGATGTTCCTCTCCCTAAAAGTGCCTCCTCAGCCACCAGCTATACTGTTGTTACAACTGCTCCTCTGAAGGAGTTGAGCCTGTTTGAGCTGCCCTCAGTCATCAGGGTTATTTGAAAGCACCCTTCCTTGTCAGAACAAGGCCCTGTCTCCAAGGCCCAGATCCACAGGAAATTGATCTCTTGAGTGTGTCACAAAAGTATGAGGCTCTGCAAGGTAGAGTGTCGTGTTACCGCGCAGGTGCATTGCCCAGATGCCGCGCTGACGGCCAGGGGCGCGGAGGAAGCCCCGCTCCTTTTCACAGTCGCAGACAGAAAAGCACTACAGCGACCAGAAGGACGAGCGGCATGCCTCACATTCTTCCGTGTTGAAAACAATAAAAGGTGGGGGGAAGTAGAGGAAAAAAAAATCAAATTTCTGCAAAGAGATGTCAGCAGTAAATTTAACGCAGGTGCAGTGTTCTCCAAACAAAGAGAGTTTTGTTTCTACTGCCTGGGGCTCCATCAAGACCTGCCTGGGTCTCCTCCTCCCCGTTGTGTGTTTTTCTTTTTATCAGTGTAAGGTAGATTAAAATGTTGATACCCTCCCATAGCAGAAGCACTCTTAGTGTGCTCAGCACAAGTGCTGAAAAAGTATTAACCACCCTTCCCTTCCCCACTCCCATGGAACCAAGCCTTTTCTATCCTAAGTTTTAATTTATCTGTTAAGGTTTACATTTTCCTCCTGGCTCTGACTGCTGATTCATAGTTTCTTCACCGCTTGTGCTCTATTGAATCTATAACAAAAATCACAACGGGAAACGAAACACTGACTTTAGCTAGAGTAACATATTTACAAAATAAAAAAAAAAGAGTCCCTTCATTAGTCAAGGTTGACATAAGAGACTATAAAACTTGAAGGAGCAGGTAATTTGTCCTTTCTTCAGGCCCTCACAGGCAGAGTGACTGACACCTGACAGGTGGATGGCATCCACATTGGATTTAGGTAGTGACTCATAGACTTCCCTCTGATGATACTTCCCAGAGAACAATTTCCTGCTCCACTAATGAAGCTCAGGTCTCACTCAGTGTTGTGAGTCAACTTACCAAGTCATTGGTGAGCATGTCAACCTCTCTTGGGTGGAGACTCATTTAATTAGGAACAGATAAGTGATATACTGTGGTTGTCATGTTGTTAAGTATGGCTAAGTATGGTTAAATTTAAAAAAAAAAAAGCAATAAACATGAATTTGGTGGTTTATGGTTAACCCTTAGAATTGGGAAGACTTTCTGGAATAATTTAAAGTCAACCAACACAGTGAATTTTTAATAGGAACATCACTTTTCATTGGGCGTCTTTATGGATCTACATGGACTTCACTTATGCTGTGCTGACGTATGTGAAGTTTGTCCTACCTTCTCACTGAATCCACACTGTGCTTTTAGAGTACTTAGTTTAATTTTTAGTTACATACTTATTTGTAGAATTATTTGGCTAATATCTTCCACTCCTAATAGACTGGACTATAATCCAAAGAGAAATTGGAGCCTTTTCCCTAGCTCTAACCACCGAGGATAGAATGTACTCTTAGGGCCCGGGCTCTAAAGCTACTGTGGGCAATTCTGTCCCTTCCCAGATTTAATACTCAGCAATGTGTCTTTGCCATTGACCACAACCAGAATCTTAGGAAAATGTTCAGGCCTTTTATAATTCGTGTGCCTGGTTCACAAATGTCTTCTCTCATGACTCCTCCAGAGTGGTTTCTCAGCTCCTACAGTAGAATGAGCCTTCCTAAACATGTCCTACCCTTTCTATGTGTTCCCCTCCCCGGCTCAGTGAAGGTCCCCAACCTCTTCTATGTAGTACTTTCAGTACCTTTTTGGAAAGGTAGAAGTTTGTTCTTCTGCTTCTTTAATTTTCAGCACATATCTTCTTAAAATAAGTTTACTACATGTCGGGGATAGAAGGAGGGCTCGGTGATTAAGGACACTTGTGGCTCCTTCAGGAGACATGGGTTTGGTTCCCAGCACTCACAAGCTCATGTGTCACCATCAGTAACTATCATTCCAGGGAACCTGAAGTCTTCCTGTGACCTCTGAGGGCACTAGGCATGCACACGGAACATGTAATACACGTAGGCAAGCACTCATATGCATAAGATAAATAAATCTAAAGAAAACAATATGTGCTACATCTTGCTACATGTTCAAGGGCAAACACCTCATTCTCTCAAACTTTAAATGCTTTAGTCCATAAACCAATAACTGTTACCTTGCATGGGTTCAACAACTGTTTCTTAAATAAGTAATGAATAAGTAAGTGAATGATGAAAAGTTAAAACTCACTAATATTACTTAAGTTGTTTGATTCCTATTTAAATATGTGTATACACACACATACACACACACACACACACACACACACACACACATATACAAATCTAACAAATTTTGCTCTTTTCCAAAATTCTAGATATTTATGAATGTTTGAGTCAGGGAGACTCTATTCCTCTAATTTAAATATCTACTTGCTTATTAAATTTCTTTAGATAACATTCTAAAGTTGTATGGATTTATTGTTACATCTAAAGCTTTCACCAGATTGTCAGATGGTGGTTTAGCCAGAAGGGGAATCTAGCAACATGAAGCAATTATTAAATAGCCATTTGGTTTCAGAATAAAAGAAGCAACAAGAAAAATGTACTCCAGAGATGCACATCTTTATAACATAGTGTTTAGTGTCACACAACAAATATGTTCCCATAGAGCCTTTTGTAAGACAAGCATTTTAGATTAGTTCCTACGTATATGTTGATTTAATTTTTTTTATCTGCCCTAATGTTCTTGTAAACCAAGACATTATACTCCCAATTTGACTTTGCTTTATTTGATCTGTCCCCAAAATGTTCCATCAAATATTGAGGGGACATGTATTCCAAGGTTGACAATGGATTATACAGTAGAAAAGAGCCACCAATCATGATTCAAGTATACATTGGCGACTCCTGTGGCCCTTCCAGATCTGGTGTATCTGCATGATTGCAGTCAGTTCTCTGAATAGCTGAGTTACTGCTAATTAGCCTGTCTGAGAAACACTGAAGCACCTTTAAATACCTACAGTTATTAAAAAAAGAAATAAAATCTCATTAAACCCATATGACACTGAAGTGACTTCTACATCCGTGGTATTGGGTAGTCATCAACATGATTTTATAAACATTTGTACTGGAAGATTCTCTAAAGGGAAGTTTATCCAAGATCTTTACACTGAAATCTTCAGATGTAATATATTCTTGTTCTAAAAAAAATATATTTATAGTGTCCTTTACCATGACAGGGGAAGAACCAGGGACTTAATTCCTTCATAAAATAAATGAAGAGTCAATTTTCTGGGCCTAAAAGCATAGAAGAAATAAATACAGGACAAAGTAAGAGACAATGTGTTGGAGAAAAGATGGAGAAACCCAACTGGAAGTTGAGGCTCTGCAAAATTTGATAACTAGAAGCATGCTTATGGCCAAGAAAGGCTGAAGGGTTCTATGAGAAGAGGAGATAAACATTAAGCTGAAAAGAGTCTTTGTTGTCTACACTCCTGTCAGTGTCACAGGGTATTCAGATATGCTTCAGGGATTTAGAATTCAAAGAAAGATAGAACCTAGGCCTGCCATGTCTCTAGCAGAGGCACAAGGCAAGACTGTACTAGACAAGATGGAATTTACTCATCTTCTGGAAGGAGGTCAATTTTAAAAGATATATACCAAAGCAGGGTGTGTGTGTGTGTGTGTGTGTGTGTGTGTGTGTGTGTGTGTATGACTCGATTTAGATCTTGCTATACTCATATTACAATTTAAAACATTGAAATCAAAATGACTAACTGTCTTTGAAGTTATCTAATAAGTAATGAGAGTAGAGAAAGGACAACCATTTTTTTTAATACAGGAGACAATAATTTCTTTCTATTTTTTAAATTAGTGTATAAAGTTGTGGGTTTGCTTACGACATTGCCATGCACACTGTGGTGATCCTCCTCCCCACCTCCAACACCCTATTTACTCCTGCTTGGTCCTCTTCTCAGGGGCCTTCACTCTCACATGGCACCTGTAATCTGGTCCTCTTCTTTTCCTCTCCTCTTCCCTTAAGGTCTCCACTCTCATGGTCCTTTTTCTAGCTTCATGACATCTCCCTCTCCCTTTCCCTCTTCCTTTTCCCTCTTCCCTCTCCCTCTTCCTCTTCCTCCTCCCCTCTCCCCTCTTCCCTCTCTCTCTCCCTCTTCCTCCTCCCCTCTCCCCTCTCCCTCTTCCTCTCCCTTCTTCCCTCTCCCTCTTCCCTCTTCCTCTCCCCTCTCCCTCTTCCTCTTCCCTCTCCCCTCTCCCTCTTCCCTCTCTCCTCTCCCCTCTTCCTCTTCCTCTCCCCTCTTCCCTCTCCCTCTTCCCTCTTCCTCTCCCCTCTTCCCTCTCCCTCTTCCCTCTTCCTCCTCCCCTCTCCCCTCCCTCCTTTTCTCCCTCCTTCTCACACATACAATTTAGCATAACTACATGAAAGAAAATACCAGGCATTTGCCCTTCTGAGCCTAGATTACTTAATTATATAATAAATTTCCAGTTCTCCCTTTTCCTCCATAAACATCATAACTTCATTTTTTCATTTTAGAATATGTATATGTATATAATCTCAGCCCTCTGTTGAAGGACATCAGGCTGGTCCCATTCCTCAGCTCTTATGAACAGCACAACAATAAACCCTAGTATGCAAGTGTCAGAGGACTGGGTGCCTGGGTATATTCAAGGATGGTACCTACCACTGGCTCATAAGGTGCATTTGTTCCTGGCGTTCTGAGTCCTCCACCCTTGCTTCCACAGTGGCTGCACAGGTTTCCAGCTCTACAGGCAAGCAGTCCACCAAGTTTCCTCTTTCCCACGTCCCTGCTGGCCTTTGTTTTCTTGGTCATAGTCCTAACTGGGGAGACTTAAAAACTCAAAGTGGTTTCAGTTTGCATTTCTTTGATGGCTAAAGATGTTAAACATATTTATAGGTCGTTTCTGTTCTTCTTTTAGAAATGCCCATTCAATTCACTATCCTGATTAATGATTGGCAGGTTTCGTGAGTGTGTGTGTTTATTTAAATTTGACTGTTCTTTATACTTTCTAAATATTAACTCTTCTGTTTGAAGTATAGCTAGTGAAAGTTTTCTCCCATTCTGTTGTCTGTTTTCTCTGCTGAGCGCTTCCTTTATGGTGAAAGCACATTTTAATTCAGTGGAATCCCAGTTTGCCAATTCTTAGAGTTGTTTCCTGTGCTGTTTGTTTGGGTCCTTTGTCAGAGGTCTTGCCTGTCCCTAGATTTTAAAGTGTTTTCCACGAAGTCTCAGTGACCTTTCAAGCTTTATGTTAAAGCCATTGCTCCATTTCACTTTACGCAGAGCAAAGGGTAAGGTTCTAATTTCAGCATGTGGAATCCAGTTTTCCTAGCATCCTTTGTTGAAGAGGCTGTCTTTTCTTTAGTGTATGTTTTTGACATCATTATCAAAAATTAAGTAGCTGTATCTGTGTGGATTTCCTTCTATTCTTTCTATATTATATTGACCTGCATGTCTGGTTTCATACCAATCCAATGCTAGCTCAGTCACTGTGGCCATGTTCTATAACTTAAAGTTAAGGTTATGAAGCGTGCAACATTATTCTTTTTGCTGAGGATTATTATAGAAATATTGAATGAACTTCACATAGTTTGATCCCTGTGGGATTTAATAGGTTAACAATATTGTTTTATACTGATACCTGAGCTTTTCCTATAAGCACAAAAAACTTTCTTGCCAGAGGCAGGTAGCAGTCATGGGAGGAAAATCTCTACATTAAATGTTTCTTATAGCACCTCCTCTGTTTCTAATTATCTCAAGACACTGACTACAAGGAGGTTAACAATGGTTACTTCGAAGAAGTAAGTAAATGAAATACTTTAATATATAAAACCTAGTCTACAGAGAATCATTGACTACCAGTACTCAGAGCACTGGCTGAAGCAAATAGCCCAGAAGCTTGCAAACTTTTGAGAGATTCAGATCATTTGCTCAGGACAGAACAACATTTGCCAACGACTAGTCAACTCCTAAGGCAATCCTTGGGTCTTAAATCATATGCCACCTTGAAGAAGTACTCTACCTGATACTCTCAGTATTGACTCAGTCATGGTGAGGTAGTACAGCATGAAGAGACTAGAGATCTCTGAGGTCTCAATCCTTGGTACCATGTTGCTACTCTTACCAGAAGGATGCTACTGACTTCATCTCTTTCCAAATCAATTTGTTACCGCAGCTAATGGTGTTCCCATGCGACCATTGTGCACTGGACATCTTGATAGCTGATGATTAGATTATTGGATAGTGAAACATTATATATAGTAAAAAGATACACCACTCTAGGAACTCATGATTTGGTCTAGGAAAGGAAAGGAGAAGAGTTTAGAATTCAGTCTCCTTTTTGAAGGTAAGCGGTGTTCCTCAGCTTGGTGTGCTTCTCAACGGGAGCCAGTATTGACATTCCAAATGAGACAAAGATTCATCACTCCAGAATTCTGTGTGTACAGAACGGTCAGCATTGCTAGCCCCTGACTCAAAATGACACTTGCATAACCCTCCATCACTGCGACAAATCAATATGTCTCCTGTGCTTTCTAGTATTTGCTAAGGAATAAAGTAGAAAACTGAATGTATGCACAGACATCATATAGGCGGCAGGAAGGCTACAGCCAGTAATAGCTAACTGCTTACCAGATATGCTTGTAAATGCTTAAACTCTAGGCACCCCAGTTTCATTTCAATGAATAATGAGGTCAAGAAATCCTGTTCACCCTCCAAGAGTGCCTGAGTACACAGCTGTATCTAAACAAGGTATGCAGAAATACCAGGCAGGTTATCCTGGAAACATTTCAGAAGTAGCACAGTTTGTGAAGAAGTCACAAAGTTTGTGACTCTTCTGCCACAAACTTTGGCATTTCCTCTTAACTCTCATCATTTCTGGCCTGAAATATGGCCTGGAACATTTCTGAAGTTGTCCTATAGCCATGGGTTGAAGGTCACTCACTGATCCTGGCAGAGATGACCCATGGACAGGGGAGACCCACGGACAGGGGAGACCCATGGACAGGGGAGACCCACAGATAGGGGAGTCCTGGGCAGTTCCTGTGGTTGTCACATCCGCTTCAGCTGCCTGCCTGTTCACTTCAACATGAGTTAAGTACAGTGCTGGGGACAGCCTCTGGGAGTTCTTGTCACTTGCAGATTGCACAGCTCTGAGTTAAACTAAAGCACTTTTTCCAGTTCTCTTGCTTCAAAAAAGATTTCATAGACCCTGGAAGGGAGAGCAAGGGTCAAAAGGAGCAGCAAAGTAAATCTTAGCTGTGTAGATTAAAGAAACACACTTAAAAGGTTTCCACAGCGGGTGGAACCTAAGGGCAGGCCTTCAGGAAGCCGAAACACAAATGAGAATCAAGAGAAGAGGAAGGGTTCCTGACTGGATCTTTCTTGTCTGTGAATGATTTTGTGAATAATCTATATATAATTTATGCAATTAGTTTGCTATGTAAAATGTGTGTATGCATGTAAAATGGATTATTTTGCTAATACTATATGAAAAACTTGCAGAAATGTCCGAGGTAAATATCATAGGTGGATAAGCATCTCTCCATTATGAATCTTTACTTACCATAACTGCAAAGTGCAAGTGCAGTTTTGACGTGATTAGAGGACATTGCTGGTGATAGCAGAAATCCACGCTTCATCCAATTGCATTGAGATGCACCAATATAAATAGATTATTGAAGATGCGTGTCCCTGTGAGGCACTGCTTCCTCAGAGCGAAAGAAAAAGAAACTTTCTTCTTTCAAAAAAGAAAACAGGGTTCCAAGTGGCAGTTTACTAGAGAACCTCTCAGGAAATTTCAAGTCAAGACAAGACACACTGTGTGCCTAACTTTTAAAATGCCCCCAGTAAGAGTTAAATGAATTTGGAGCTGCACACTGAAAAACCCAGCTGCACCCTGAGACCCTTCTGCAGAAGAGAAAGAAAATAAGTTCTAATTAAATTGTATTAATTGGTTTAGCCGATCTGGAAATAGAGTAAGGCCTCTGCTCTAATTTTGGTTTTTTTGGATCAAGTCAACTTGTCCTTGACATGAGAATAAAGGAACGAAGCAGGAAAGCACCCAGAAATGCTGGGGTAGAGACTTTTAAACTGTCCGAGGTTAAAGAGCAATGCTATCTCGGAGATGGACTTAAAATTCTGCTGCCAACTTAGAGAAGTCAGAAGTACAGGCAAGAAAAGGAGAGTGATTAGGAACCACACTTCCTTAAAGCTCTGCAAAGCTGCAAAGAAAAGGCCTGCATTCTTCCTGTAATAGCGAGCACTTGTTACAGAGAAAGGGGGAAGGTGGTGAAAGAGGCAGGGTATAATGACCTTATTTCAGGCCACTTGACGTAAGTTCTCGTGTATAAGGTAACTAGGATTTGTAAGCCAGTGGCTGCACTTGACAGCCTGACCATCCTATGTGAAAAGCAACTTTTTATCACCCTTAAAACAACCTTTGAATCCATATTCTGCTGTACCTTACGAAATCAGTTATCACAACTATGCAAAAATAGAATGTATTTTTAAAGGCATAGTGTGGTAAAAACATAACTTGCTTCTTCTTTTGTTGCTGTCCCTATAAGCTAAAGGTTTGAATGTAATTATAATCAACAGAAACACACTGAATGCCAAAATTCCCTGGCACGTAGAAGTTACCCCATAAGGAATAACTTGGACGTTGCTCTGCAGCAAAGCAAAATTTAATGTGAAAAAAAGTATTCTGAGGCATTGAGCTTGTTCTGAGCTGAGCATCTGTGTCCTTCAAAAATTCATGAGTAGAATCCCCAAGCTCCAGCATGATGAGAATCAGAGACAGGAATTTTAAGAAGTAATGATGATACGAGATCATGAAGGACTTCACGGTAGGTTTCCAATTTTCGGAAAACAGATCACAGGGCTGGAGGATGGCTCATTTAGTCAGGAACGCATGGCGCAAGCGTGAGAACCTGACCTCATATCCCGACAGTCATGCCGGATGTGTGTGGTGCAGACTTGTAATACTAAGGAGATAGTGGGAATTATGCCTTACCCTCATCTCTTGAGACGCGAAAGGTAGGTAACCAGAGTTCCTTTGGCTGACTAACCTAATGGAAGCAGTGAGCTCCAAATTCACCAAGAAAACTTATCTCAGAAGTCAATGAGGAGAGCAGCTGAGGAAAAACCCTGATGCCAATCTCTGGCCTCTATAAGCACATGTTCACATGTGCTTATGTGCATGCATGTGGGCGTGCACACACACACATAGTGAGAGATAGATAGACAGACAGACAGACAGACAGACAGACAGACAGAGACCAGAAAACTCTTCCACACGCATGTCCTCACTCTCTCCTGTTCTCTCTATGCCATACGAGGGCACAGTGGGGATAAGGTGCAAGTAAGAAAGCCCTCACCAGAGCTCCACAATGCTAGTACCTTACATAATAGTTCTCATCCCTAGAATTGTGGGATATAAGGTTTTTTTGTCTTTAGTCTTTCCCATGACGCTTTATTATGGTAATCTGGACTGACTAATACATAACTGATTTAGCAGAGCACAAACATGTTACTTATAAACAAATGCATGTAACAATGAGCTCATGCCAGTGGCATTTGGTTCTAGTCCATGACTGGGTTCTGACTGTCTGATTATTAATCTCTGAGTACGTGTCCTTCAGATGCTCTTGCAGGGTGATGCCTTGTCTTCATGATGACAACTGATGAAGCCTTCTAAAGGTTGGTGACTCAGGAAGGCTCACTAATAATGTGTGTGTGATAGCGCATCTGTCTTACGTATGGGAACACATTGTGCCTTCCAGGACTGAAACTGTGTCTTTATGGAAAGCTACATTAGCTTACTTTCTCCTGCTCAAAGGGTCATGTGGCTGTGCTTCAAGAACCACAGGCAAATGATAGTATGGATGTGACTCCATTCTTCACAAGTGAACTGAGCTCCAAGGACGTATTGTTTTTAACAAAATCTCAATTGTTCAACTTTACCGATGAAGACTTGGGAACCAGATGTTGGGGTTAAAAATCTGCTACCTCAGAGGTGCAGAGAAAGTACCCAGCTGACCTTCCTCCACAGCTAATGTCCCAAAAGGTCTCCTCTTCTCCACACTGTCTCAAAAATCCTTCAGACTGAAAGTCCCTCCCTTCTACTTCCTGTGTGTCTCTATCCATCCTCCTGATTTCCTCTTACTGTTTTTTCCCCTATGTTCACTCCCTGAGTTCACTCCCTTCTTGTTCCACCTCTTGACCTATGGTTGACTTTATTTAATCCAGTTTACTATAAGTAGAAAACTCTTGGATTAAAGGTATGTGCTAGGGATGAGCCACACCACAACTAGAAACAGGTTTTCCCAGTAATTAATACAACTTCAGGGTTCAAAGTGTGATCAAATATTCTGCAGCAAGGATAGGGATCAATATTTGGTAGGATAGAGACATTTACATAAAGTGGTAGCATGGGCCAGAGAAAGAGCCTAAATAATCAATTCATGAACCTCCTCCCTTTCCTTGCCTGGATCTAGTTACATAACTTCTTATCTGAGTCTTCTCCATCTCCTGGAGACCCTGCCTGATTCAGTCATACACACACACACACACACACACACACACATTCAGTACTAAAAAATTCAATACACTTAGCCTTGAGAAATTCTGATGTAGAAAAATCACATATTATCTCCTTGGATGCAAATTTTTACCATTTCTTTCAACTTTACTTAATTTTCTCTTTCTGGTAAGATGGGTGCTTGGAGGAAGAGTCAATAGTTAAGGATGAGAAGTTATTTGCTCACTCTGCTGTGGTCTGGGGCTTCTATAACTTAACCTCGGGTCCACTCCACAGGTAGAGCAGAGAGAGTCACCCCTCTGTCTGAAAGGCCCTGATACACAAATTCCTCAATAAGGCCACAAGGTCAGGATCAGAGCTCGTTCATCCAATCGTTCTTACTGGGTGAAGGAAAAAGATTTCATTTTACCATTTCCTTGGAGCAAAGTCCTATGGTGTAGCGAGGGCCTTTCCCAGTCACATAAATGACAGGTTGCTGATCTCAGGATGAATGCCACACTGTCCAGATCACTCTACATTCTGGAATAGCATAAAAAAAAGAGAAAATCTAAAATACCTAAGTATTCATGACATTATACTCCTGTAAGCTTGAACAAATAGTCTGTCCTGTGCAGTGAAGGCACCTGCATTCTTTCCTTTGCTTGCTTTTTTGGGGCAGGGGATTAGACAGAACAGTCAAATTTCAGGACATGTTTATAAAACCCTTTAACATTTCAAGTTGATTTCACTTGAACCCCTTTATGCTATAAAGCAGGCCTTCCTGTGTTAGTTGGTTGTTGCAGCACAATATTTTATGTCAAAAACTAGCAGCACTTTTTATTATCTCATGGTTTCTGGAGGTCAGGAATCCACACGCAGTTTAGTTTGCTCTTCTGTTTGCTGTTCTTCCACAAAGCTACAGTAAAACCATCGATTGTCATCCGACAGAGGCAGGGTTCCCGTCCAAGCTCACTCGTGCTTTGGAGCAGCACTGGCTTCCCCACAACTTATTGGACTGAAGCACTCTTGTCCTCAGCGCCTGTTGGCAGGCATCTGGCCTCAGTTTACTTGGAGGTGAATAGACAGATCATGGACGCTTGACGTCAAGGTAGAAAGCTGAGACGACAAGAAAGACGTCTCCCCATTCTGTAATCTGATTAGGAAAGTGAGATTCGATCACCTGGGCCAGAGGCTGTTGGTTAGAAACAGGTCCAGCTCTGGTGAGATGATATCAAGGTGTGAAAAGGGGGCGGGTTAGAGGCCTGCCTACAACACTCATCCTCAGAGAAGATTCAGAAGCCAAAGTCAAGTCCTCAGCTCTCTTACTGACAATTGCCATTCACGTCCTAATTACTTTCTTTTCCTCTTCAGTCTTGGCTTCTTTAATTAAGTTCAATAAGCAAAATAACGGTTACTGTTCCATGTTATGCGGCAAATTCTTTTTTTTAAAATTTTGCCTCTAAGAATGTAGAGATGTTTGCACTGATAGCAGATAACTCTTTTTAAAGACATAATTTTAATGATTGTATTAAAGTCTCCAACATGATTTAGGAGTCTTTATTTAAATATTCCACTGTTGCACTCATTTCTTTTTCACGTTATTTTTCTATCCTAGACACCTGAACATCTGTAGCGCTTGCTTTATTTTCTTCTGTTCCGTTTTGTTTTCAAATGCACTTTTGAGCACTCTTTAAGTAATTTTTCAGAAGTAGTGTGTAAACGTTAGGAGTGTGTTATAAATATTTGATAAATGTTCTGTGAACGAAGATCCTGTTAGCCAACTTGTGAATGGATAAGGCGGTCTTAAGAGAGGGCAGAAGAAGTCTCTCAGGAGAGAGTCAGAGAACACAATGATAGAAAAAATAAAATTGGATGAGAGGCAGAAATGTAGACAGACACCAGCTAGCACCAGGATGTCTGATTAGATGGAAAGAAAGACGTGTTGACTAAAGAAGAGCTGGGAACTGGGATAGCAGTACTTAAAAGGAATAGGAAAGGAATCTGGAGATAATGAATGAAAGGCGTGAATAGTTTATCCAGGGATAACCCACTATGTCCAGTGTTCAGTTACTGGCCTTAAGCTGGACACTTGGTCATGGGGACAGGTCAGAAGTCTAGATGTTACATCAGAGCAAGACTATGTAAGGTTAATTTGATCCTGATTCATCTGAGCTGCTAACATAGTGTTCCTTTATTTTCTTCTAATTACAAAAGGATGATTTTCCTCCTCTGTAATTCGGTTTAATCTCTTGATGAGATTTAAGTGGAGAGTTGAAAAATGATCGGTTGGGGAATAGCACTGATGCTTTTAGCCAGAGCCATTTCATCTGATGAGAACAAAGAAGCTGTAACGAGGAAAAGCATGTTCAAAGGAGGATGAAAATCCCATGAATTAGAAGTAGAGTCGATAGTTAGCTGAGTTTTTTAAAAACTCTGATTTCTATCAATTTCTATACATATGTCAGAGTTATTTATCATCATCTTACTTTGAGGAATGAAAATAAAGCATCAAAATGTATATGAGATTTTGCATAAATTATCATCATAAACTAGTTTCTAAAGACAGCAAAGCATCCTACTAAATGTGTTTGAAATTGAGATGGCATGCCTTATAGATGACATTATGATATAAATCAAAAGTAACTTTGCACGCTGGTCCCCATGATCCAGTTAGAATGAAAATTTACTTTTGTTTATTTATCCTTAATGAGCAGAACATTTGTGATAATAGTAACCAGAATTCTACTCTTCTCTGAATGTACCTGTGGAATAGAAAGTACAGAACCAAGAGAAAAAGACCCTTGCTCCATGTGAGAAGGGTAGGCCATGTGATGGAGGCCAGTGACCAGGTAGCCCCGTTTATGAGGTGCAAGGCCAGTGATACTTGATTTCATCCAATCAGGGACCAAGACTATGAGTTGGTGACTCCAGCAGAGCTGGGATGCCCTGAATGGCGGCTCAGCACTATTCTTGCATCTCTTCTGTGCAGGAATGGGAGGCACTGCATACCTGAGCCCCTTCTAGGCAGAAGAATGTTAATTCCTGAGAGTATCCTCCTTTGGACCTCTGTGGTGGTTTGAATATGCCTGGCCATGGAAAGTGCACTATTAGGAGGTATGGCCTTATTGGAGTTGGTGTAGCCTTGTTAGAGCTTATCACTGTGGAGGCAGGACTTTGAGGTCTCATATATATGCTTAAATCTGGTCACTGTGATCCAGAGTCTTCTCCTAGTAACCGGCAGCTATAGAACTCTCAGTGCCTCCAACACCATGTCTACATGAAAGCTGCCAGGCTTCCACCTTGGTTCTAATGGACTGGACCTCTGAACCTGTAAACCAACCCCAATTAAATGTTGTCCTTTATAAGAATTGCTTTGGTCGTGATGTTTATTCACAGCAATGGAAACCATAACTAAGAAGATGAGAAAAATGAAAAGTAGGTATCTGATTCCTTTTTTTTTTTTTTAAATTTGTAAAGTCTTTTCACAAAGACTGTTCTGACTGGCAGAAGTGTATTGGTAAGACTCAGTAATAGAGACAGCTCAATGTGAAAGAAACCTTAAATGGGTGGACCAGGAGTAAGCAAGCAGAGCCTTTGTAAAATACTCCTAGCAAAAAGGTTGAGTATATAACAATCTGCATAAGAAAAAATATAATAAAGAATATCTAGATATAGTCTATGTATATATGCTACATACACAAACCTCCTATGTAACCTAGCTGGATATTGAAAGAAAAAAGTTAAATGATAGACATTATTATTTTGACATTTGTGTATGATCACCTACCAAAAGCTACAGAGCATATATCATATAATGCTAAGAGCTACAGTTCATAAATAAATATATCAACTATAGACAAAATATTTTCAGAGACAAAACCATGTCCTGTAATGATTTTCTTCATAAGTATAAATGAACAGAAACCACAATAAATTAAACTCACAAATTAAAAACACCAACTAAGGTAAGAAAAGACAAGCTATAGGGAAAACCTATTTAAAATAGAGCGGAACCTTTTCCTCCTTATTAGCTGACTTCTTTCTCTTTGAAGTTCCAAATAACTGCCTTAGGAACCATCTATCTACACCATTTGAGTGAGAATCTCTTAAATATCATGACAGCTACACTGTTCCCAGATTACATTAGTATCTCTTTTTTAATATGTGGTCTTCTTTGGCAAGCGTTTTCTGTCAGTGGCACCCCTAGTGTCTAATTCAGCATAGGCTACACTCAAGAACATGTCATTAGATGAACATTTGAATAAACAAGTTCTGAGGCGGAGGCAGGAGGATTGCCATGAACTCAAGGTCAACATGGATTATGAAGTGAGACCTTGTTCTAAGAGCATAAGAAGAATAGGCCAGGTATCTCCAGTCTCTGCAGAGGTCTGGAATGTTCTACCACCCTCTTACCCAATCAAGTTCAAATCTGTTTACTGATCCCTCCCACCCCCCCCCCCCACACACATACGCACCCCAACAACTTTTACATCCCAAAGCCTTAATGTCAGCTTCTTACTTCATGGTGGCATGGTAGCTAACACAGGTCTGGCTGTGTGGATCTAGTTGTATGGTTATGTCTTGGAAGTAGGACAAAGATGGGATCAGAAGGAAATGACAGCAGTTAAAATTACCATCTTTTCAGATTTGTTATAAGAATAAAAATCCAGCATTGTATATTTAAAAAAAAGAGTTAAAAAGTTCTAATGTACTATATAGATAGATAAATGGTGGATAGATAGATAGAGATCTTGAAAAAAATATATATATTTTTGAACTATTTTGTCAAACATACCAAATTTTATCCCAAGACCTCATTTCATTCTTAACTTTTCAGTACAGAGAATTCTCAAAGTCTGAAAGACAAACACAAATCATAACTTAATAGCAATTACATTAAAATTTTCCTTACATCTAACCTTGACTAATTCTCACATGGATTTCAGAAATATGAATAATGTCTTCATGCAATTCAGGCAGGCACAGAAAATAGGTGTCATTATTTCTGTTCTAATGACAGATTTTGAGGTTAGGGTGACTCATGAACAGCTGAGCAGTCAGTCAGTAGAAGAAACCAAAATAGCACGGAAACGCCTCCATTCCCACCCCACGCTCAAACCTCGGCTCAAACCTCGAGTGCACCCTCCATGGGAGATGAGAGAAGCGTGATGCCTCTGAGCTTGGAAATGCTTCCTGCAAACTAATGAGCTGGAGCTATCTCTGAGTGTGGCCATCTCTGAGCCCCTGGGCACAGTGCACTCTCAGACAAGCTGGCAAGAAGGAAGGGGAGGGAGAGGCAAGAAAAGCAAGCCCCTTCCCAGCTGAACTTACTCAGTTTTCTTTGGAAGGATGCTTCATTTATCTTGAGCTCATTCACTTTCAGAAATGTTTGCTAATCAGAATTAATGCACCCCAGCCAATGTAACCCTGAAATGAAGTCTGCTTGGCAAATGAGATGGGTTCATTTCAGCCTGTTTGACTCTGAAGGGAAAACCAAACAAACAAAGAAAAAAATTGTTAGAGGGGGTTCTATATGCACAAGGAAAGAGTAGTGAAGAATTTTTTCCTAGCAAGATCTGTGCCTAAACTATTTTTCACAAATAATTAAAGTGGAGTATAGCAGATACAAGTCTTTGATGGTGCAAAGGGATTAATTGGAGGACTTCTTCTGGAGCTTCATAGAATTCTTAGAATAGTTAGAGAACTGAATGGGAAATGACTTTAATCTTTTTTTTTAAATTCTAACTATCTTCTTATAATATAGACAAAATGGCCTTAAGTAAAGGAATCAATTCTTAACATCTGTAAGGTGTTTCAATAAGTTCAAATGCACTTGTCCTTCCACCATCCTATTCAAATGCTAATAATGTCCTGTACAAACACCAGTTTCCAGGAACCCTCCTTCATAACACCCCCCCAACCCCCCACCCCCCCACCCCCACCCCCCCACCCCCCACCCCCCCACCCCCCCATCCCCCCACCCCCATCCCCCCCACCCCCCACCCCCCACCCTCCCACCCCCCCCACCCCCCATCCCCCCCCACCCCCCCCACCCCCCCACCCCATCCCCCCACCCCCATCCCCCCCACCCCTCCACCCCCATCCCCCCCATCCCCCCCACCCCCCACCCCCCACCCCCCATCCCCCCCCACCCTTCCACCCCCCCCCCCCCCCCCCCCCCCCCCCCCACCCCCCCCCCCCCCCCCCCCCGAGGCAGGCAGGCCTACCTTACTTACTGAGGCTGCCTTTATGATTCTAACAGGCTGGATTCTAAGGGTCATTTAGCAACTCTTTCTCTCCACTGAGTTCCTTTTCCTTGGTGCTACTGCTCACTGCAGCCCTCACAAACACAGGAAAAGGGTAGGCAGAGAACCTTCGACCCCTCCGCGGTTCCTCCCCATCCATTACTTGCAACTGGCTCCTCCATCTGCACGCCACGGATCCAACTCAGCTTTGTCTGCTGTGTTATCACTTCCTGGCATTTTCTTGATTGTCATTAATCCTACTGCTCCCTGATACTAACCTGTATAAGCTGTCCTGAAGTTTCCAACAGATACTCTCTATCTCCAGTGAAAAACAGATCCAGATCCAATCATTCAAGCCACCGGATGTGAGAAGAGAAACCTAAGAATTGAGAGATACTTCAGTGATGCAGTGTAACCCTGTTTAAACTCACATGTCCCTGAGTCTGATACAAAGATGTTAGTTAAAACAGAAAGACTGCTGACAGGCAAGGCTAGAGAAATGTCTTTACTCCTCCTGTGTGTGGGCACCTGATTCCCACAGTTCTGCAGATTCAGAAGGTTCTGGATAAAGATGATTAGAGATTTTAGTGCATTGGCCACAGACCTTGTACACGACAAGTTTCTCTGGACATGTTGATTTCAATTCCTTGGGTAAATGTTGTGGATGGGCCTGGTGTTGTTCTTGTGAACCAATCCCTTCATGAATAAAGGAGCCAATCACAGGGTGAGTAGGAGGGACTTCTGGGTTGGACAGAGGAAGAGAGGAAGCAGGAGAGTGTTAGGTCCTTTTGGATGAGATAGCATGAGGACAAGATGTAATTACGAGTGTCTCCCAGTTTCAACTGCAGATTCGACACTGGAGGATTTAGATCTAATATAAGGCTTACAGATTAGGATTTTAGTTGTTGGGCCCAGCGATTGAGTTACTATTGTTTCTGAACTAAGTTTGTGTGGTGTTTCCTTTACACCATAGTTCGACTGAGTTCAAGAGAGAAAATAAGGCGGCAAAGCATGGGTTTGCCAGATGTGCACCACAAAGGCCGTGGGGGTTGTGAAGCATGGAGCTGGTGTGGTAGCGACCTGCCAGTGGGAACTTAGCGTGGGTGGAGACATTTGGGGAGCTCCGGGTCGGATAGTCTCCGAGAGATACGAACAGGCCGCCAAGACTACCGGGGCTGAGAATAGCAGGGCACAAGTGCAGGAACATGCTAGTTTGGTTTTTAATATTTCCCGCAACAGGTAAACTCAGATAAAATATTTCTAAGGTAAACTTTTCATAGGAGCATTTGAAAAGAGTGCCACTATTTCAGGGCAATATGACAGGTTGGGTTGGATGGCGACCAGGAGTCCCACAGGCTGTGTATTTGATGTGCACAAGAGGAACTGATCTAGGACATTTCCTTATCCTGTCGACTAATACAACAGAAAAATTTTCCATGGCACATTGACCTATTTTAAAGCTCCAGTATCCACAGGGTTTGGCAATAATTTATTTCTGTCTGGAAACTATAGGCAATTGTGAATTTTGAACAATTTAAATAATGTTCTTTTAAATGTGACTGAGTTAAGCTCTAACAATGTGAACCACCATGTGGTTGCTGGGATTTGAACTCAGAACCTTCAGAAGAGCAGTCGATGCTCTTAACTGCTGAGCCATCTCTCCAGCTCCCCCCCCAAAAGGGTAGATTCTTAAGACAAACTTTTACTTCATATTTTCCCCTGGACCGCTAAAATAATCGAAAAATTATTGAGGCTAACACAGCACCAACTGGGCTCTCTGGCTTCCGTGCATCTCAACAGAGAGTGTGATGCAAGGAAGAATGGACAGAAGTGTATATGGTGGATGGAAGCCAAGTGGGACATGAGAAGAGAAAGCTGTCACCAATAAATCTCCAGAAACCTGCACTGGAACTCATGAGTCATGATGAGAGGTTGTTCGAGAAGCTTCAGAGTATCCCAGGGACACTCTTGAAATTCCATGATGAATAACATAGCGTTTGCGAAAGGTACACGGCTCAAACCTGCTAAACCTACCACAGTATCTTCTTCCATCTAACCTTCCCCCCCTTGTTTTTCTCCCCCTCCCCATTTCTTTTGAAGAAAAAAAAAAACGGAATCAGTTTTCTCATTTCATTCACTTAATTCCAACGATTCTCACTTGTGTTTTCCTTTACTCATTCAAGATGTATTTATTTGCCAAGTACCATTCTTAGTGCTGGAGAAAAGGGCGGTGCAAGGAAAAAATCCGTTTCCTCAGGAAACCACAGCTCTGGTAAAGAGCGGTGGGCAAAAAAGAGGAAAACAAATAACCAAGCACAATACATTCAGATAGCGACGAAACATCGACTAATGGGGTGGAAAATAGCTAGGAGCGTCTTTGCATCAGATGGCATCTCTGACTCTGACGGTATCGCTTGAGTTAACACTGGAAAAAAGAACTCTGTCTGACTTTGAGCAGGTTCTTAGTAGCTTATGTCAAGCAACACAAACATCAAGTTTCTTCTTGAGAAGAAAATGTGGGAAATATAGGAACAGAAAGACGACAAATGCCTCAAACATGGTAGGTGACAGGAGAGATCTCAAATGGCAGAGAAATATCAAGTGTGGATATCCTAGAGTATTGTTGACTTTGACTCCGTGGGAACTATTAAAGTGTTTTGGTTAGCGGCTATAATAAACACATTTGTCTAGGTGCTTTAAACAATAGAAATAATTCATTAAATTTCTGGAGATTGAGAAATTCAAGATTAAGGTGGCTAGGGAGCTATCCCTAAAATGCATGATAAACTAGAGACTATGTCCCTAGAACATGCTCTGAGCAACATGTATGAGAGATGTGATGGTAAGTGAGCAGTAGTTCTGTGGCCTTTAGTGTGGGCAATAAGACATAACAGAGACCAAGCTATCTGCCAAGAAATCACTTACCTATGTGAAAAATAAATTGCAACAAGAAACCAAATCATTCAGATGTTCCCTGATGCACTTGCTTTGCCTTGAGGTGAGACGGAGGCGTTGGCTTTGGCTTGCTGTTTCTCACAATGATCAGGACAGATATGAAAACAGCACAAATTAGATGTGCACTAAAGATTCTTCCTGGGATCCAGACACGTGGAAGGTAGAAGGATCTGACAGTGAGGACAGAGAAGGCAAGGTGAGAGTAATGGAAGTTACACCTCAGGACCAACCTTTAATACCAAAAGAAAAGCCGAAGTAGCAGGTGGGAAAAAGATGGCACTGACCGTTCTTTCCACTTTATAGTTGTTTTGTCTTTTTGGTTAGGACTCAAAAAACAAAAACAAAGGGGTGAGAGGTAAAAGGAAGGAAAGGACATGGGAGGAAAGAGTTGGAAGACAACAGGAGATAGAGATGGGGAAGAGCTGGGAAGGCAACAGGAACTAGAGTGGGGGGAGAGGAGAGAGAGAGAGAGAGAGAGAGAGAGAGAGAGAGAGAGAGAGAGAGAGAGAGAGAGATATCCAGAACAGACATTTCCAGTTTTTGTAAAGAAGGAACAGCGTTTCCTAAGGCACATCTCAAATCAGACTTGCAAGAACAAGAAGACTTAATTGAATTTGCTTGTGTGCTCTCCTCCTCTTGTGGTCATTTCAGGAGAGGGCGTGGCTTACAGGGAAGAGCATCTCATCTGATGAAGCAAATGAGAAGAATGGGAAAGCCACTCTTCATCTAATCAATGTCCGTCACCCATCCGCTCTCACTGAAGATGCTACCACATGAATGATTCATGGCAAACCATCAGCTCCACACAGTCACTCCAGGAGAACACCAAGGGTTTGCTTACACATAATTACTCAGAACTGAGTAGGAGGAAATCCCTGTCTCGGATCATGGGAGATAATGGAACTCTAACTAAAGATGCCTTGGCAAAGTGCAAGTACTTTCCCTTGGACCTTTGAAATCCTTAATGAGTTGAATCATGTCAAGTAACAAAATAAACACAGATGAAAAACATTGGTTGGGTTTGGTCCAAAGTCTAGTCTGCTTTAAGACCGGCTTCCTCCCACCATTGCTTAAACATTATACAGTTTTCTATCAGCCAAGCCTGTGGTTTTATTTCATTTTTTTTTCTTAAATCAGATTTCAAAAGCAGGCCCTAGCTGATGGTGATTAGTAGGCACAGGCTGTCGTTCATTCTTACTGTTCTTCCCATGCATGCATAATTTTAGTGAAGAGAAAAGAAAATCCAATTACCCCTAACTCCAGCCAGCGCGCATCATGTGCCCCTGTGTTAGGTCTTTAGAAATCACTCCTAACACTTGAAAAGAAGACATATGGTATTCGAGAACAGCGTCTTGTAACCTTGTTTATAATATTAGGAAAAAATAAACACAGTCCGGTTCTGTGACCATGATATCCCATTCCATAAAAGTCGAACTGAAGGAATGTTGACTCTAATGCATGTGACATGGAGAATTGTTCATGTCACAAGGAATTTACCCATGATTTTACTTCCAAGATCTCTCATACATTTTTATAATTTTAAAAGATACTATTAAAGTGCTAAAATTGAAACTTTCTAGGGACACATACACTACATAAACTAAAACCTTCTGCTGGGAAACTAAAGGACAGAGATTCTTCAGACCAAGGAGGGCAGGGTTTCTATTCAACATTGTTGACAGGATCCTATGAGAAAAGATTCCAGAACGTTGATTTCCTTACTATTTATCTTCCTTATTGAAATATTTACTAATTTCAGAAACTTCATTATCTTTGAGTTCTAGAAAATATTTTTCAGATTGCAAAATACATTTTGGCAATGAAAATATTCCTTTTCATTACTTGAATTAACATTGTTTAGGTCATATATTTTTCTGCACCTGTTTATTTTGAGGACAAACATGATGTTAAACTGCTCCTGTTTCTTGCAAGTCGTGGGGTAGTTATTGTAGGACAGTACACCTCAAATTCTTGCGCTCTCTCTCTCTCTCTCTCTCTCTGTGTCCAGAAGTGAACCTTGGGTAACATTCCACCTTGTTTATTGAGACAGGGTCTCAGTGGCACAAAAGCTTGCTGTAGCACTTACTTTTCTGTGGTGGTAAACGTAGGAGGAGGAGTTTCAGAGGGAGGCACTGCTACCAGCAGCAGACAAGCTGAGAGCCCAGAACTTTAACCACAAGCATGAAGCAAAGGGGGAGGGGTGGAAAAGGCCCAAGGGTTTTTTTTTTTAATGCTCAAAGCCCTCCTGAAATCGCAGACCTCCTCCCATAAGGCCACACCCCCTACAACTCCCCAAACAGCCACACTAACTGGGAACTAAGTATTCAGACACATGAAATTCTGGGAGGGCATTGTTCATCCAAACTACCATATTTGTCAAGCAAACTAAGCTGTCTGACCAACGAGTTTCAGAGACCTACTTGTCTCTACCTCCTGATCAATCCTAGAATTGAAAACACAGGTCATGTGCCCAATTTTTTGATCATTTTTCAAACATGGTTGTTGAGGATTGAACTCAGGTCCTCATGCTTCCTCAGCAAGCACACTATTGAGTCAGGCATTTTCCTGTCACAAATTCCTGCTTTTCTTCCACAGATAAATATTCCTGGAACACACCACTAATGATTTGTGTCTGGAGCGAAGGAAGGTTATTCGTTGGGTTGATGTACTTCACGTACTTTCTTCTCTGATGCTTTCCAAGAATGACTCAGTCAAGGCTAATCTGCGTAGAATTTCAAGTCGGGATGGGAGAAGGTCGTGGTTTGCTTAAGCATGACTGTATGCATTTGTTACAGGCTGACTAATGTACTGCTGCAGGTGACTAGTCCAAGCAGAGGCCAGAGAGTGGGAGTCTGGCACTGTGACTTTAAATGTCGAAATGGATGGACCCAACAGAAGCAGGTGAACTAACTCTTCTAAATCTGTTTCTCATCAATGAGGAGGTGAGTGGATGCCTAATTCTTACCCATTCAGCAATAACCATGGAAAAAGTCATGCTCAGAAATAGGTTGACTGCTGTTTATCAGACGGTTGATGAGTGAGGGTGGTGTGACAGTATTTTAGTCATTATACAGTATGCTTGGAGCGAATGCAGGCTGTTTCAACCAGTGCTTTCTGTCTAGGGATGAATGTGTGGTAGCAGGCAGAGGTGTTCTTACTCTTAGGGACACACATGAAGACTTAGGAGACAGGCACAAAGTAATGAATCACATATATAATTATACAATTCGGATTATGATAAGGAACAAGAAAGAAAATAATGTGTACAAGCACAGGACTTATTCTAGTATCTAAGAGGGGTCTGTATGGAAATGATATGTAAGCTGAACCCCCCTCCCCCACAAAAGGATAAAAGATACACAGGTGTGAAGAATACTGTATTGGGAAAAATGGAGAGATTGCATGTGAAAGTATGCGAGGCACGGGCCCTGAGACAGGAGCACAGCATGTAAAGCAGCCTTTTGGGTCCAGAGCACAAAGGATAAGGAGGAGGAGCAGCACTGGAAGGACCTGAGAAACAGATGCAAACCCCTCCAGCAGGCCCACAGGGCCTAAGTTAGGGATTCCACGGGTTTATCTTAAGAAAAAAACGACACGCTTTAAGTTTTCCTTAGGATGGCTGATCAGTGAATGAAACACCATATTGACCGTTGGAAGGAAAGAATAAATTGCTAAGGAACAGACTACAACAGGGACAGTGGGAAGGACACTCTGTAAACAGAGCTTCTCAATCACTTCTGGGCAGTAGGAGACCCGGGCTGATGTTCTGGCTCTGTCTTTTATTACTTTTCAGTTCCTACGGTACGACAACAATGACCAAGGGAATTTATTGTTGAAAAAATGCTCATTCAGGATTACAATTTCAGAGGGCTAGACTCCATGATGGCAGAGCAAAAGCACAGCTGAGAGTTCACATCTTGCTGTGTAAATAGAAGGCAGAAACACACAGAGAGACATGCAGACAGACAAAGGTGAGATTGTGAAACACACACACACACACACACATACACAGAGAACACACTGGAAATGGCTCAAGTCTTAGAAACTTCAAAGTGCACCTCCAGTGACACACCTTCCCCAACAAGGCTGCACCTCCTAATCCCTCACAAATAGTTCTACCAACTGGGGATCAAGTATTCAGAGGCTATGGAGGGCATTCCATTCCCTGCTCTTCACGGGCTTCTGGCTACATAGCAGTGCAAAAGTCCCCAGAATTCTCACAGTCTCAAAACTGTTTTAAAAGTCCAGTGTCTCTTCTGAGACTCAAGGCAATCTTTTACTTGTAACTGCTGGTAAAAAACAAAAACAAAAACAAAAACCAAGTTACATAATTCCAACATATAAAGGCATGGGATATACATGAAGGAATGGAGGTAACTTGAGGAAATACTAGCCTGAAACAAAACTGAAACCCTTCAGGGCAAACTCCAAATCTCATAGCTTCATGTCTGATGTCCAAAGCCTAAGAGCCTCTGTTCTCCCAGCTTTGCGGCCTGCAACACACTTCTCTTTCTTGGTCTGGTCCCACTGCCCAGTCCTCCTGGGCAGATATTTCACAACTCTGGCAACTCCAGCATCTGGACTATGAGATTCCATTTCCTGGTGATCCTTTTCACATCAAACTAGACATTCTGTATTTCCCCTGCTTGTTCACTCCTTGTCGTTGTAGAGCGGCATAAGAGGGATTACTAATAGCCACGCAACAGAGTCAATATTATGTTCTCTTAAAAATCTCCACCATAAAGGAAGTTAGCCCACTACATTTTAATTTAGCCTTAGGCAGAGTCTTAGGACAAGGGCAGAATGCATCCATGTTCTTGGCTAAGAGATCACAAAAATGGTTCTCTAGCCTAGATGCTAATATTGTTCCCCTCCAAAACCTCTTGAGCTGCCTGTCTTAGTCAGGATTTCTATTCCTGCACATATATCATGACCAAGAAGCAAGTTGGAGAGGAAAGGGTTTATTCAGCTTACACTTCCACATTTATGTTCATCACTAAAGGAAGTCAGGACTGGAACTCAAACAGGTCAGGAAGCAGGAGCTGATGCAGAGGCCATGGAGGGATGTTTCTTACTGGCTTGCTTCCCCTGGCTTGCTCAGTCTGCTCTCTTATAGAACCCAAGACTACCAGCCCAGGGATGGCACCACCCACAAGGGGCCCTCCCACCCTTGATCACTAATTGAGAAAATGCCTTACAGTTGGATCTCATGGAGGCATTTCCCCAACTGAAACTCCTTTCTCTGTGATAACTCCAGCCTGGGTCAAGTTGAAACAAAGCCAGCTGGTACACTGCTCCTCCAGTCTCCACTTCACTCAGCAGGATTGTCTTCCGTGGTTCTATTAGGAATACTCATTAAACCTGGTTCACAGCGTTCAACTGTTTTCCTGTTGCCAAGTGTTCCATATTCCTCCAAAAGATATCATGGTCAGGCTTGTCAGAACAACAGTACCACTCTCAGTAACGTGACCAAGGAAACTTACAAAAGTGTTTAGAGGCATGATGATAGAAACATCTTGATCCACAAACAGGAAGCAGAAAGAGCACATTGGAAATGGCCTAACTCTATTGAAACCTCCAAGCCCACCTCCAGTGATGTGTCTTCTCGAAGAAGGCCACATTTCCTCATCCTTTCCAAGTCCAAGTCATTCCACCAACTGGGAGACATCAGACATGGAGCTCCAGGATTTATCATTTCTCTGCTCAGTTTTAATTTCATTTCCCTTATTATGCTCCAATTCCTCACTTTTGAAATGATAATGTATATTCTGTACTATTTTATGTCTGAAGTATATAATTTGATTTTTTGATTTTTATAGGGGATGGCAATCAAGAGATTGCATTGAATTTCAGAAACCATTTTAAACTTTGAACTCCCCCCCTTTTAATTAAAAATAGATTTTTCCATGCAGTATACTCTAATTGTAAGAAATCAGTTCTCCTCTCCCAGCTCCTCCCAGACTACCCCTATTTCTCTACCTATCTAAATACACACTTTTTCTTTTTCTCCTTCTTGAAATACAAACATGTACTTAGAACAACCATAATATAATAAATACACTAAAAACAAACAAACCAGAATAGAATTAAGAGAGGAGTAGGAGGAAGAGGAGGATAAGCCAAAGAACAAGAAACACATATAGAT
Source organism: Tokudaia tokunoshimensis (assembly GCA_036184795.1). Classification (NCBI taxonomy): domain Eukaryota; kingdom Metazoa; phylum Chordata; class Mammalia; order Rodentia; family Muridae; genus Tokudaia; species Tokudaia tokunoshimensis. Next base: position 19,725,576 of record BTHU01000011.1, read on the forward strand.
TGTAGATGCAGAGACACACATGCTTGTATATAGTTTTAAAACTATTGAGACTGTATGAGTTTGTGTTAAATCCATCTGCATTGTGATATGGCCATAAGCCTATGAGGGACGGGGGAGTAAAATGTGGTGACTTGAGTGAGAATTGCTTCCACAAGTTCATGTGTATGAATACTTGGTCCCCAGTTGTGGAACCGTTTCTGAGGGAGAATATGGTTGCAGGAGGTATGTCTCTAGGCATGAACTTTGATGTTTCAAAGACTTGAGCCCTTCCCAGTGTGTTCTCTGCTTTCTGTTTACAACCCCTCATCTGGTCCTGCCTCCATGCTTTTTCCTCCAACATCATGGGCTCGAGCACTCTGAAACTATAAGCTCATTAAACATTTTCTTTGATAAATTTCCTTGGTCTTAGTGTTTTGCAACAGCAATAGAAAAATCACTGGCAGATGGTGAGTGGTGCTGAATCACACCATAAGAACTGCAGCTTGGAATAGCCTGTGAGCTTAATGGAATGTCAGTGTGCTCACTCTATTCAAGATCTATTGAGTCAGGACAACTGGGGTGACCCAGAAATCCTTGTTGTAACAAGGTGAACAGGTGCTTGTGATGCGATTTAAGATGCACTAATCTGGAGTAAAATGCACACCAGCTAACTAACCAACTGAAAACCCAGGTCAGGAGTTGAATAAATAGACCAGAGGTGAGGAATTTGACAGACTAATTAAAACTCAAGCCTAATATTATGCTAGTAACGGGGAGATGTTTTGTAAGGAAGCAACTAATATACTTTAAATCACATTGATTTTCTGATCAGTAGATTCCACCCCAGCCACAAATAAAAGACAAATGGGGTAAAGATAAGAAAATACTTTGCAAACACTCCACAAGGGCAACATAATAAATAATTTACTGGGAACATTGCCCAGGCATGTAAGGGTAGGTATAGAATTTGGAAAATAGATAGTAGATTCCGGAACATAAATATGGAAATGAAATACATGGGTGGGTTGGCAGGCATGTTCTTTCACAAATCCAGGATGACAATGACAGGTTCTTTCTCTGGACATTCTCAGAAGGCTGATCAAAGAATTTGCTACAGCTGCAAACTGCCAGGAAATAAATCCAAGTGGAGATTTATAACCGAGAAACGTGTTTGTGAATTTGAATTGTCGGGTGAAAGATAAAAGTGTGCTTGTAGTGTAGTGTGTGTGTGTGTGTGTGTGTGTGTGTGTGTGTGAGAGAGAGAGAGAGAGAGAGAGAGAGGTACACATGTGAAAAATGTGAAGCATCTATAACAGGAACACATGAATCTGGCTAGGTACAAGTTACAGTGTCTTAAAGATGAACTCTACAGAGAATAGAAGAGCCCTGTCCACAAAGACAATCCCATGGGAGTCATGAAGAGAAGGAGATATAGGGACACTCTTTGCCTCAGCACCAAGCTCATGGTGCATGAAACCAACCAAGCAAGGACTGCTTTAGAAAAGAGGAGAAAGGTGTAAATATGTCACTTTTATTTCCTCAGATGAAGGGATGAGATGAGAGCCACACCCAAGCTTTATGAGTACAGAGTTTGGACTGAACCCAGAGCATTTCTATCTAACTATCCCTAGGCCTAGGCCTGGAAGCTTCTAGCCTCTGTACAATCTAATCTTCTGCAAGCCCAGACCATGAAGGCTTCAGGTTCCAGCCTGTGTCTGCTACCCTAGGTCTAGAATGTTTCAGCCTCCGTAATGTATTGCTGAATAAACTCACTCTTTCTAGCTCTTTTTAAAGGTGAACCAGGCTGGTTGGTTCAAATCAACTGTTCTGGCTCAAACTCCTCTCCAAGCTGACTGGTTCAAATTGGCTTCTCTTGACTTTCACTGAATTGCTCTGCTTGGAAAACCTGCCTCTGGACTCCATGAATTGAACTTCTCAGTTGAATTGAATTGAATGGAATTACTCCAAACTTAACTCTCTCTCTCTCTCTCTCTCTCTCTCTCTCTCTCTCTCTCTCTCTCTCTCTCTCTCTCTGCTCTTAAGTAGCCTTTCTTTTCTGTCTGTTGTTTTGAAAGTTGGGAATATCTTCTCTCTGACTCATTCTGTCTCTGATTCGTCACTTTGTCCTTCAATTAGATGTCATTGTTTGGGATCAAAGGAGTGTTCTAAGGTTGTGTCTGTATTCCAGCCAGATTACAACTTTAGATGTAATCCCTTGCCAGAACAGCCATGTTGCTAGATTTAAACTCTTCTACAGTAAGAAAACTCAGATTCTTAATGGGATTTAAGAAAAGGGGCTAATACTTCTAAGGAAAAATATAAACCATGTTTGCATTCAAATAGAGTATAATAAATATTTCTAAAACTAAAAGCACCTGGATACCTTCAACTATTTGAAATATATGATACACAATTAACTGGCATATGACTTTGAAGTTGCCCTTGCCTCCTTATCTTCTGTAGTGTATAGTTTTTGCTGCCCCACCTTAAGCTCTTCATGGATCATGCTACCAGCCCTGCCCAGGTTCCCTTGGATGAACCTGGTTGGATGAAGGACACATACACATAGCTTATTTTTCAACCTGCCTTCTTGGCTCAATTACTGGAGGCTTCTAATCTCCTGCAACTAGTGTTCCCTTCCCAATATTATTAGCTCATCACCCTAAATCTGCCCTCAATTTTAGTCGCTCAGTTACATTTGGTCCCAGCTTAACACCCTAAATCTGCCTTCAGCTTTAGTTGCTACCCTACGCCCAGTCAGGGAAGTGGCCATTGGCCACGCCACCTGAGATCTCACATGGCTAGTGGCCATTTCTCCCTCTGAAGCATGGTGAAAACTCCTCTTCCTCTCCTGCATCTCCCAGTCTGCCTCCAGGGACACGGAAGTCCCACCTGTTTCCTTCTGCCAATAATTGGTCCTTGGCATCTTTACTGATAAATCAAGAACCAATTGGGGAATAGGACCTTAGCATCAGAACCATCCCCTATAACCTTTCTCATCCTCTTTTTCTTCTTTTTCTTCTTTAGCATGTCTCATGTTAGTATATTTAACAGGTTAGATGTTAGTGTATTTAACAAAGGAAATACAGACCATATACTTTAGAATTAGAATTTTTGAAGATAAATACTATGTAAAATTAACATAAAAATAAAAGGGCAAAAGTGTAAAGCTCTGCAGATACAGAATGGTTATTGAAACTGTATAGATGTTCATTGAGATGTAGAGACTTTGAGTCTGGTCAGTTTTAGTGTGTGGGGGGGTTTATTTGGAAGTTTTTAATAATAAGATTTATAAATTTAAAAACATTTAATATGTATTTTGTATTTCTCTAATTAATTTTATGTTAACATAAAAAGTTTTGTTTTGGCATTTTAATACTCTATAACATTATGACTTATTCTTATTAAGTCATTCTCTTCATTGTCCTCTGTAATTCCTTCTACCTTTTTCTTGCTGGCTCTATTCCCCCTTCAAATGCCACCCCTTCCACCACCCTACTCCACCCCCTATTTTCATGTCACGTGAATTCCATTACTCTTCCTTTATCCACTTGCCCAATCTGTTAAGTCTTCTTCCTCCCTCTCATGGTTCCCTTTGTGCACATGCCCACCTCCTCCTTCCCTGACATACACTTCTAAGTCTAGATTTTATGTGTGAGGGGAAAACATGTCTTATTTGTCTTTCTGTGTCTGGCTTACTTGTTTTAGCATAATGTTCTATCCATTTTCCTGAAAATGTCATGATTTCATTTTTCTTCATGACTAAAGTTTCTGTTGTGTATACATATCATGTTTTTTTGTTTTTTTTTATCCATCCGTCTATTGCTAGACATCTATGCTGACTCCATATCCTAGTTATTGTGAAGAATGCAGCAAAAAACATGGATATAAAAAATTTCTCTTTGGTACCTTGACTTAGAGTCCTTTGAATTATTCCAAGGGGAGTTGTAATCGGGTCATATAGTAGTTCTATTACCTAGTTTTTGTACCTTCATATAACAGGGACCATAGGTGTTGATATTCTCATCTGCAATGTATAAGGAATCTTGGTTTTCTATATCCTTGCTAGCATTTGTCATTTGGTTGTTTGATGATAGCCTTTCTGACTGGGATGAGATTAAATCTCAAAACAGTTTCAATTGGCATTTTTCTTTTTCTTTTTTTTTCTTTCTTTCTTTCTTTCTTTCTTTTTTTTTTTAGCATTTTTCTGATGGCTAAGGATGGTAAACATTTTTTTAAACAATTATTGGCCAATTGTATTTGTTTTGAGAGCTGTCTATGCAGTTCATGAATCTGATTTTCATTAAAATGTTTATTGATTCAGGGAATTTTTAGAGTTTAAATTTTGCAGTTCTTAAAATAATCTGGATGCAAATCCTTTCTATCTGGTGTATACTAGGCTGAAGTGGATATTTCTGGTTTCTTTGGAGACTCAGTTGTGTCATGTGATGTTTTTCTAGAAACTGTCTTACAAGAGAATGGTTTTGATGAAGCAGACACATAGGAGGAAGTTTTGCTGAGAACAGACACATTATTTTATTCTGGAAACTGCCTGGAAAAGAGAAATGTGCTATTGTACTAGAGCGGTTGCTTGAGAGAACACAAGATGTTTGGGAAGGGCATAACTATAACCTAACAGATGATGGATGATGGTGTGTGGCACTGGTTTGCCTTGCCATTCTTTGCTGATCTTCATTGCTCATGACTTTGTAGAGAGAAAAACATACCAAAGAACTTCTGGGGGTGTTCTGGTGGCTTCTTGCCACTCCCACAGACATTGGCTAATTGGCAGAGCATGATGGTTTCTTCTGGATGGAAGTGCTGTTGCTGATTCATGAATGGTGTTTGCCAGTGGACCAAGCTACCACTGATGATTCATGTGAACAGAACTGCTGATATCCCACAACACAGATTGGATTCACCCCAAAGAATTATTTCTAAACAGTTCCACATCCTCCTTATCCCTATTAACCTTTCCTTTCCACTACCTCTGGTGTGTGGTGGGCTAGAAGGGAAGTATCCTTATTAAACTAGGTATTGAAAAATATAAGCCTATACTTGGCATCTTCATATTTTTCCCATCTTCAATTTTTGCTGATATCCAACATGTCTCCCACCCCCTACCTATGCACACACATAAGTCCATACATAGTCCAGTGACTGTGTGATTGCTGGAGACTGGTGGTAACTAGGGTGACAATACTTCTAGTACCTCTCATAATGACCACCCAGCACTAGTATCCCATCAGAAAGGTAGAGAAGGAAGGGTCACGGGTATAGTCTTCCTTTTTTGTTTTCCCAAACAGAGGAATAAAAGCTTCTTGAAATTCTAGTTAAGAGGTGGGAACACTAGGGAGCACATAACGAAAGAAAGAAGAGAAAACTAGCAGTGAAAATCAACTTGATTATTTTGGAGGCTGAGACTCTGACAGGTAAGACTGAATATAACACATATGGGAAATTAAATTGATCAATAACATGTAAGAATCAGAAAGAGCTACAAGAAAAGCTTATCACAATTCAAATGATTACCTTTATCAAAGACAGATGATGTTAAATTAACTGGGAAGTGGTGTACTTAAGATCTGTGGCTATAGTCATTTGTAGACATTATGAAGTTTCACATTTGAAAAAAAAAACATTACTAGCCTAAGATCTAGATACATGAAGAAGTGCTACAGACTAACCACTTTTAAGTATGTGTTTGGAAATGAAATTTTTATTTCTGGTATAGAAGATTAAAGGCAAATGTAGAACTTTTAGAAATTTAACTTGAAAATACTTATCTTCTTATTGTAGAAAGATAGTAAACACTATATTTTCATAGTTTAGCCTTTTTCTAAGCATAATTTTTATATTATTTGGATGCATAATTTATAAAATTTGTATGGTACTTCTCTTACTAAATATTATAACATGAGAAAATATTTATTGTCCCAATAATTAGCATGCACATTCCTAGAGTAAATGAACCACAAGTTATTTAGTTTTATTTTTGTCAATACTTTTGCTTCCTTTCTCTTTTATTCTATATAATAATACAGTAAATACCTTTGTACACAAAATCTTTCTGTATGTAAGATGATTTTCTTTGGATAAATTGCCAGACTTAGAATTATCTGTCTTAGTCTTGGAAAATTGAAAGACCCTTTCTTCATATTGTCAGATTATTTCCCAGAGAATCCATAACATTTTTTTTTCTCCTGGAAATTATACATTCCAGTATCTCCAGTATTCTGTTTCTTAATATATTTATCTCTGTCAATTTGATAAGCAAACATTTATAAATTGTTTTATTCTAATTTGCATCTAGCAATGTACTACTGGGAAATATTTTATCATTTGTAAATGAAATATTTTCTTAAATATCTATTTCCTAAAGAATTAAATCTTGGTTTTCAATTCATATGTGTACATTCATTTATGAAAACATGATGATGAATTTTTGATAGTTAAGTGAAATAAAATAAATTCTGAACACATAAAACGTAAGAGAACCAAATGTTCAATACAGAATAACTCACAGGTTCAAATATCTACCTTTGAGAAACTGACATCAATTGGAAGTGTGTTTGAAAAAATAGTAATGTCCAAACAAAGCATTAATACATTACAGATATGGCAGTTAATAAAATATATATATATTCAATATCCAGCGGCTTAGGCTCCTTCTTATGTGACTAATCTACAAATGGAGCAGTTAAGTGTTGACTGACAAACATCCTAAATACCTAGTCCATCATTTCCCAACTATTTACTGGCCACTAGAGTGAACACATCTGCCAGTTCATTGCTTAGTAAACATTAACAGGAAGAAAACTAGTTTAGTGATCTTTGTAGACTTTCAGATTTCCTTTGCCTGGAGAAAGGCAATTAAGAAAGTGTCAAAAAGGCCAGCACAACACCGAGATATAAATTGTGCTTGGAAACCTCCTCTCTCAAAGTTCACCCATTGAAGGAAATACTTGGTCTTGGTCAAGAGGGCAATTGATCTCCTGGGCGATTGACAAAGACCATAAATGCATGCTCATTATTCTTGCTCTGTCAACAGCCTCTGACATTTCTATTTGACTGATCATAGATCAGTCATGGAAAAATACAAGATAAGTGATTCCCTTCCCTAAAGTCCAGAGACCCAAGATGTCTCAGAAATTGAATTATTGGCAATTTATGGCTTTTCCTGTTCTTCAAGAATCAATTTTGAGTTGATACTACACACACACACACACACACACACACACACACACACACACACACACACACTCACACACACACTCACACACACACACTCACACACACTCACACACACACACTCACACACACACTCACACACACACTCACACACACACACACACACTCTCACACACACACACTTGTATTTGGTGTTTGTGTATATGCTCAGTAAGACATCATGTTATTTTCTACATGGCATTCTCTGATTAACATACACTGGGGAAGATCAGATCTTTTAAAAAAAATGGAAGTTAAAACAACTAATTATGTAAAACTTTAGTACCCATCTTTCTGAAACCTATTAGGTTTTCATTATTTTCCACTTAATGATTTGCATCAGCAATGCAGTTTTGCTTAGAAATGTAAGAGCTATGCTTTCAAAGAGAAAGCAATTATTTCATTAAAATACACACACACACATACACACACACACACTCGTGCATTAACACTAAGACACATTCAACACTGGAGAGTTTAAGTATGGGTAACCTAACATTAAACATATTTTTCTGTGAGTTAAATAGCAGGCATGTTTGTAATATAGCCACTGGCCCAAGTTTCTTTTGTCCAGTTCTTTGTCCAAGTCATCTGTTAAAATTTCTGTTCTCCAAAGCCTATGCCTTTAAAAGCAAAGATCCTTCCTGAAAAGCAGGTTCTTTTAGGCTATTTGATAAGCTTGGAGGACAGTTTTCTGTGGTCACAACTGCAAGTGACTGTTATCAAGGTAGAAGCCAGAGCTACACCCTACAGAGCACAGGACAGCCCATAACAAATATCTAGGTCAAAATATCTCTACTTAACCTTGCGTAACAAAGACTCTGCAAAGTAAAAGTCAAATGAATGATCACCAGCACCTTCAATTACAAGACCAATCATCTTCCCTTGCCCTAGTCTAGACCAGGGTTCTTGTCTCTTCCACTCATAACTCTTTCACCCAGTTCATTTTTATACATTCCTAATAGATAGATGCACTTAAACACATGTATCAATTAAACATAAGTTATAAAAAATATTTTAAAACAATTCTTTGGTTTACATGTAACGTTACCATGTATTAAAGACAAAAGTGATTTTGTTGAATGTATAAATGTATTTCAAATAATTCTTCTAAAAGCACTTCTCTTTCTCATCTTATCATATTGAATTAAAACATGAATTATTACATTTCCACAGATACTATATTTGGTTTTGTATTCCCATAACTTAAAAAACATATTATAATTTTAGTCTGGATAAAGAGTCTTGATAGCACCATGTCAGACAAGGCAGAGGAAGTTATCCAAGGATAATTAAGTATAAATCATCTGGATAAAATCCATTATAAATATTGAATTGTGTCGAGTAGACCTTGGTTAAAAATCATTAACTAGTGTAGAAATATAGCTCTAATGTATTTTGTTTAGACTGATTTAAAAAAAAGTTTGAGAAGTCTGAAATAATATAGCATCTTTCATAGATATCTATGTTAACTGAAGTCAGTATGATTATTCAAGGGTATCACACGTTTATTGATTTGTGTCTGCACCCAGAAAACCAGAACATTTATCCAACTACTCATTAAGAATTCTGAACACTATTATCAAAGTAACAAGACACGTGTTTGCAGAGGACCCACCACCACCTGCCACCAGCGCAGCAACAATAGTGTTTGTGTCCCCACGACAAGGCAGAGTAGTAGTTCCATGGGGCGTCTACTATGTAGTCTGCTTTGGGTACAAGCTGCTCCCTGAACTGAGAGTGGGTCTCTTTCCCCTTCTTTTCAATGACAGTCTATTTGTTTACCTTCTTCAAACTATGTGGCATCTTTTTATCTCACTGGAGACTACATGTTAACAAGAAATGCCCTCAACTAAGATGTGTCTTTCCCTAATGAGCCCAACTGTTTATTAGACTGTCCTTGTTACTTCATTGATCTGCTGTAAAGCTGTGGTCTTAGGGATAGCCAACTGTCATTTCCTTCCAACAACTGGGTGTGTGTCTTAGTCACTGTTCTATGGCTGTGAAAAGACACCATGACCAAAACAACGTTCACAAAAGAAAGCATTTAACTGGGGCCTTGCTTACAGTTTCTGAAGGTGAGTTCACAATCAATGAACACAAAGGCAGGCATAATGCTGGAGCAATAGCCGAGATCTCTACATTCTTTACCACTGACAGCAGAGAATGACAGATCGGGCCTGGCATGGACTTTTGGAAGCTGATCTCCAGTGATACCTCCTCCAACAAGGCCACACCTTCTAATCCTTCCAAAATGGTTCCAACTTGGGACCAAGCATTTAAGCATATGAGCCCATGGGGACTGCTCTCATTCAAACCACCATAGTCAACACTGCCAATGTGTCACTGATCCTATTTACACTGTTAACACCCAATGTACTGGCTGGTTTTGTGTGTCAACTTGACACAGGCTGGTGTTATCACAGAGAAAAGAGCTTCAGTTGAGGAAATGCCTCCATGAGATCCAGTTGCAGGGCATTTTCTCAATTAGTGATCAAGGGGGGAGGGCCCCTTGTGGGTGGTGCCATCCCTGGGCTGGTAATCTTGGGTTCTATAAGAAAGCAAGCTGAGCAAGCCAGGGGAAGCAAGCCAGTAACTAACATCCCTCCATGGCCTCTGCATCAGCTCCTGTTTCATGACCTGCTTGAATTCCAGTCCTGACTTCCTTTGGTGATGAACAGCAATGAGGAAAGTGTAAGCTGAATGAACTCTTTCCTCCCCAATTTGCTTGTCATGATGTTTGTACAGGAATAGAAACCCTGACTAAGATACTCCACCTTTGTCTTTCAGCACTAAGGAATACTATACACTCAAATAAATAAGAGCATCCCTTGGATACAGAGACATTTCTCAGAGTCCATGAGCAAGTTAACCAGAGCTCAAAACTAAATAGCCTTTCTAAGTCAATTGTGTCTCCAGTGGTTGTATTTTCCCCCTAAGGAGTCTGGAATGACTGGAAATGACATGCCATGTCTTTTTCTTCTCCTGCACTGTGTAGATGTTTTTTCTCTTTATTCTGGAACCTTCATGTTTGGCTAGTTGAAGGTCTGGCTTCTAATCTTCATAGGATTTATCTAGTGACTTTTACCCTTACTGAAATTTCCTGACTACTTGGAAATCATCATCACTCTGCAAAAATGTTACTTCTCATTCTCTTTTACATGAATCTGTTTTCCTCCTTGCTAAGCAGTTGCTTTTCCATCTTGTTTATTTCTCCATGGAGAAAAGAAATCTGTAAAGATCTTTTTAATTCTTTCTTCATTGTGTATATGACTCACATATTGAGTTAAGAAGACAACTTTGTGGAACTGGTTCTCCATTTCCAGCTTTAAACAGGTTCCAGGGATCAAACCTTCTAAGGTCCGCTGACAGGCTTGCATGACCAGCACCTGTATGTTCTAAGCCATCTAGCCAGCTCACAAGATATCTTACACAGACACCCAGGGGAATATTATAGCATAGAGGATCTGACACCATTGACAGGAAACTTTAGAGCAGTTGTCATATTTCTGAAAACTTATCAAACAGGATACAGATACCATCCTTTTCATACAAAGATAATAGCAGGAGAAAAAAAAGGTGAATACTTCAGGAAGGAAGAATAGTGCCTGGAAGAGTTTATTGTTGGCATGATATAATGAAAGGCATACAGAATTTAATATAGTGTACACATTAATTAGAATACCTAATATGTAAATAATAATTATTTGACATTAGGTGAGACACTTATTTCATATTTCTCTTCTAATACAGACAGGTGTGGTATAATTTTGTGTAGCTTAAATTAATGCTTTTAATGCAAATGTATAACTAGCAAGCAATAAAGTCCCAGAATTGTAGTTTTCTCTCTCCTACAATCTCCTTTTTTTTTGTCTATTTAAATATCTTTATGAACTTCTTCTTGAGTTGTGAGCATTCACCCGAACCTGATAACAGCCCCAAGCCTGCAAAATATCACTGCTGGAGATGGGAAAAACACTTTTGGAATTCTGCCACTGTGTGAACAGGGCTCTCTAAATCTAGCCCTGGGATAAGAGCTGCATAGCTTGTGCTGTGTAGTAATGCCATCCCACAAACCACTTTGCTCTATTCACTCATTCCCTTTACACGCATCTGTTTTCTTCCTGGGCAAGCGGTTGCTTCTCCACCTTGCTCAAAGTTCCATTTCTAAAACCCTTCCATTGTTTGCTCACCTTCCATGCTAATGTCCTTGTCAATCGTCAGCTTCCAATTACTCATTTAATTAATTACCTCCAAAATGAATGTGAGATGCTTTAAATCTTATAGAAATAAATTTCCCATGTTGACTGAAAACTTACAATGAAAATATTATAAAAACAAATATGCTATATAAATATAACATATAACAAATACATTAAAGGCCTACTGGCTTTTGCTAAGTACAGATCGATGACTGTAAAACTTTAACCTGACTTTTCAAACTGTCATCTGCTAATTACAAACCAATGAATCCGTAGCCAATATTAGTTTCTAGTGACTAAACCCTTAACCTGTGGCAGACATGCTGTGATGAGCAAGTCACACAGATCAGGGATGCTGAGAGGAATCCTTGTTTCACAGACGAGGAGACAGAAACCTAAGGAGATTACATAAAATGCTCCAGATGGTAAACCTTGGGTCTGTAATACAAGCAAATCCCATGCACATAAACAGAGTGGACAACTGACAATGAAATAATAATCATCAGAAAAAAGGTATCAGCCAAAGATTAGCTGATTTTCAGTTACCTTTCAATGTATCCAAGAACTCTCCATTTAAATTCCTGTTTCTTCTAAAACATGCAATGAATAATATCATGCTTATTTTCACACCTCTGAAAACACTTCTCTGACTTTATAAAGTCTTTTTCAGCAGAAATATTATTTCCACGTATCTGGAGTCTAGTCATGGAAACAAGCGAGTGGCGCCAAGCTGTGATGAAAATCTTTCCGTACCAACTTACTTCCTATGACGGTATGGAAAGAGTGATATGAAATTTTATTACTAGGGTAGACATCTATTTGTTCTGTATGATTTAGTTATATTTCGGCTTGCAGACGGAGGGTTAAATGACATAATTCCTGGTTGTTCTTCCATTTGGCTACTTATAACAGAAACTGCAAATCATTGTGACCGAGAGGAGCCAGAGACGTATCACTTTCTCACACTCAGAAGCTTGAAGCTGAGAAGGAGCCTTCACAGTCATCTGGCAGCTTAGCCGAGTTGTTCTTCCCCCTACCTTTCCCATGATGCTGTTGTCTAGAGCTACTGTGACACATGCCACAAATGTGCTGGGTTGAAGCAACAGTAATTCTTTTTTCATACTTCCAAATACTAGAAATCTGCCTTCTGTTTCACTGAGGCAAGAATACTCTCCTCCCCATAGCTTCTAGGAAAAGCGACTTCGACTTCGTAACCCTTGTAGCCGGGATGCTGTGAGCCCTCATTATTGTGCGGATACATTCTCTATGGCTGCTTTGCTTTCTTCTATCCGTGCCGAGGCTCCCTCTTGGAAGAACACTTGTGGTTATATTTAGGGTCTTCTACGGTTTGAAGGTCCTCTCCAAACTCATGATAACATTTAAATGTCATTGAGAAAAACACTAAGGCCAGGGAATGATTTAAGAAATGGTTCAGTTAGAGAGGAACCAGCCTGATAAAGGGATCCCATCCATTATCCTAGAGGAAGGTTAGTTATGGGCAAATGGCATCTGATTAGGGTGCTCATTTGCCTCTTCGTCTTCCAGCACAGGATGATTTCTCATGAAAGACCTAGCCAGTGCCACGTTCTTGGAATTCCCAATCTTTTGAACAACCCACACGAACTTCTATTGTTATAATTTACCCACTTGTTGCATTTTATTATAGCACCAGAAAAAGGACAAGAATGGACCTTCTGAATAGTGCAAGTTTTCTTAAATTGCCAGCTGCAAAGTCCCTGTGTTTCATATAAAGTGATGTTCATAGGTTCCAGGTCTAGCACATGAATACTCAGGGAAGGAAGGATTTGGAAGGGCTTTTATTCAGCCTGTTGCCACAGATCCTTTACTCCATATAAGCCCTTATTTACCTTCCATTAGTCAGAGGTCAGTTACATGGCCATATTTAGCTGTGATTTATGCTGGGAACTGAAATCTTTGTTTTTATTTATCTTAATCTCAGTTTTTCTTAGAAGCAAGGGAAGAGAAGGCATTTATGGCCACTGGTAATATATGTTTCCCTCATGTTATTTTGACAATCTGAATATCTATATGCATATTTCTTTGTAAGCCCCTGCTAGTCTGCTCTGCCCCAAGAGCAAGATATCTGAAATTGGAGTTTCAGATCTTTTAGTTGTTGGACTACCATCTCTAATTAGCACGAATTTGACTCTTTGTTTTCAGTTATCTGTCCCCCAAATGCCAAAGAAGAAGGTGATCTGAACGTGGCTTCTCGTTTGGTGGAAATGGAGTGAGCAATGGGAGTCTCTCTAAGTTGCATCTTGTTGGATGTGAATAATGATGTCATCCTTATTGTGAGCAGATAGAGAAGGCTTAGCTTACCCCACTGTGGAGGGCTTCCAAAGACCCTTCCTGTTCCTTATCCTTCACGGAGCCTCTGAAGCATTTGAGGTCATATGCTCATTGGACCTGCCTAATCCAAATAGTCTTTCTTTGGCCAGCAATGACTTGAAGTCATCAGGATGACTGTGGATTCAATAGGATTTAGTTTTGTAGAAACAGTTTCTTCAAGGACCTGGTAGGCTTTTGTTTTATTTGTTACTAGGCAATCCTACGTGCTTGTGACCATAGATTAATGTTTTGTAGAACCCTATGTTTTAAAACTGGGTTTTCGATTTAGCCTCTGGACCATCTCTCTCCCTTCTCTCCTGCTTTATATCAATCTTCTCAAAGACATTTCTTTTTTCATCTTCACCACAGCTGGCTTATATATTGTAACAGACCCTACTATGACTATAGGTATTTGGGAAAGGTGCTTCTTATCCAGGAATTCTGACCCTTTGTGTCTTTTACTTACAGTTGCTTTGCTCTGAGATACAGTTCCATAAGACCCAAATTACCCACCATTTACTAGAATAGTTAGGGATATAGACTCTAGAACTAGATTGTCTAGCTTACACCAGACATGCCATGTATTAGCTGTGCAATTGACAACTTAATTTTTCTGCTCCCCATGTAAAGTGAAATTAAGAATATTTACTTCATTGATTTGTTTGAGAATTGAGTTTTTTTAAAATAGACAAAATACTAAAATGATACATGGTAAATTATGTGCACCCTACAGGTAGAGATTGGTAGCATGCAAGTCACTGCTCTAAGATTGTTAGATTCTTGCCAATTTTTGCTGCAAGCACACTCAGGTACCCACCTGGTTCCTTGAATCTGTTCCTTTTGTAGATTCATCTAAAATACCAAATAGCCAACATAAGACGATATATTGCCTCCTTCCTGAAATGTCTTAATCAGTATTCAGAGTCTGTATTCGGCCCTGATGCAATAGTATAACCATACATTTTGGCACAGCACACATAGACATTGTACATCTGGGTCTAAGTCATCAAGGACCCATGCTCTAGGATTTGTCACAGTCAAAGCCCCAATTCTAGGCACCAAATTCCTTCTTTAGGGAGCTTTGGTTTGTCTTCTCAGAATACACACCCTGAGTAACAAAAGCATAGACATGATAAGTTCTTGTTTCTTTTTGTGTGGAAGGCTGAACTAAGGTAGTTGTGGAATGGTGTACTGATCAACCTGGGACACAAACTGCCTCTGCATTTCTGTGCTACCTTTAGCAGAAAGTTCTCTCATGCACCCAGTTCGGGATGCTAGGTAGTCACCATGCTTAACTCTGAGCTGCAGAAAGGCGGGAGGAGAAGCCGCATGTGTGTTGCAAGCAGAGCACACATGTGTAGAACTTGTTGCAAGACCACACCTTGCAAGGGAGTTTGGGAAATGTGGTCTTGAGCCGGTGGCACTGTGCCAAACACCAAATCAAACTCTCTGTTATCATAGAAGAAAATGAGAACAAGCCCTGTGGAGACAACCAGAAGCCTCTGCTACCGTCACTGAAAATAATTCTTTCTCTAATGTAACACAATGTCTGTTAAAAATAATGCAGTGTATGTAACCTATTCAGTTGTCTACCTCTTTCCCTACCACAAGAAAAAGTAAAACCAGTGAGTCCATATGCATTCAATAAAGAATAAAATAAAACCCAATCGTGTATATCAAATGACAGCTCTGTCTCGGCAGAGTTCACGGTTTTTCCTTAAGATATAATTGCATTTCCTGAAATTGGAATCAATTTGCATGTGCAGTTTTTGAAAATAAAGACCAAAATATTTGCATATTTGTGTAACATGTGGCTGATGCAGACTCCTTGTTTTTGTAGAGATACCTATTTTTAACCCTTCCATGTTTCTCCAACCTGCATACAGAAAAGTGACTCTTTAAAAAAAAGAAAAACACTTAATTTGAAACAAAGCCAATCTTTTCTATTACTTTCAAACACGTGGAAAGTGCATAAAAGACTGTTATTCTTTCTGTTTTCTTTTCAGTTTTTCTTTTTAAAGCAGAAAAGGAGTTGAAGAAACAAAACCTTGGCGCTCAGGGTCTTACAAAAGTCACAAAAATTTCAAATTTCAAATCCCATAAAGCGTTTAAGAAGGAAGAAAAAGGAATATATAAAAGGCTTGCTTCGTTTCTTCAGAAAGCAACTTTGCTGTCCTTGCGCCCAAGCTTTTTTGGGAATTTTTGGGGAGGGTGGTTGCTTTTGTTTGTTTTGTTTTGGGTGATGTTCAGCATTTTGGGCCCTGATAGGAATTTTAATGAAGATAAAACAAAAACACTGGTATCAAGCTGAGACCAGTGGATGAATCAGGTGGGCGGGTGTAGTCACTGCACCAACAGTGGCAGTTCTCTTGTGTCACCGTGGCCTAAATGTCAGTCAACCAGACATGCCATCAGAGAGGTAAGGTTTTTGAAAGATACTAGATGGTTCTCAGATGTATTTCTTTACAGGAATAGAAAGAAAGCTAATTTTGCATGAGCATGCAGGAAGTCTGCAGACAAAAGACCCTTGGGGACTCGGTGGAAGTGGGATCAGGACGAAGCCAAGTCCAACAAGGCAGCTGCTCTGGTCAACGCCCCCCAGATCTGTCAGCTGTGATGAAGAGCTTCGTGGTAGCTGAGGAGCTGGCCACAACCTTTCCTAGTTGGTCCTGTTCATAAGTACAGCTTCCCTATCCCCCGCCCCTGTTATTTTCAGCATATTAATGTGGGCAGCGTGTATTTGGAGCTCTTGAATATAATATCTTTGACCCATAATGGGCAGTCCTGTAAGTCAGAGAGCACCCTGTTTGTTTTCTAGAACTACTCATTATTTCTGTCTCTGCATATTTGTGCTTACCCATGTCCAGGAAGGATTGATTCTACCTGATTTGGTGGCACTTCTCCTCTAATCCCCTGGCCTTCCCTCATCCTGTGGTGATTTCACTACACCAGTATGTCTCCAATCGTTTTCTACCTTTGCTCTAAGCCTCTTTGGCCTCCCCACCTTCAGCTCCCTAACGTTGTAGGTGCAGCTTTCCCTCATCTGTCACCACGCTGTCCCATGTACTCTAGCAGCGTATGACTTGGCCAGAAACAATTGCATTAAATAAAGTAATTCCAAAAATAATTTTAGGCAAGAGAAAGCATGCCCGGGTGAAAAGGTGGTTTCAGCAATGAGGTCATAGGTCATAGGCTTGCTGAGGGACCATCAATTTTGCAGTTGATATTCTATTCTAGGGTGATGGTTTGAGTACGCTTGGCCCAGGGACTGGCACTGTTAGGAGGTGTGACCTTGTTGGAGGAAGTTGGAGGCTTTAAGACCCTCATCCTAGCTCCCTGGAAGCCAGTCTTCTAGCTGCCTTTGGAACAAGAGGTGGAGCTCCTCCAGCCCCATGCCTGCCTGGATGCTGCCATGCTCCAACCTCCATGTTCAGTCAAGAAGACTGAACTTCTGAACCTGTAAGCCAGCCCCAATTAAATGTTGCCCTTATAAGAGTTGCTTTGGTCATGGTATCTGTTCACAACAGTAAAACCCTAACTAAGACAACTAGTTTTTAGTACTTTCCTCCATATTTGCAAAGGCTTTTTTTTTTTTTTGGTTTTTCGAGACAGAGTTTCTCTGTGTAGCCCTGGCTATCCTGGAACTCACTCTGTAGACCAGGCTGGCCTCGAACTCAGAAATCCTCCTGCCTCTGCCTCCCAAGTGCTGGGATTAAAGGTGTGCGCCACCACCACCCGGTACTTTCCTCCATATTTAAAACCATGGTTACTTTGAAAAAACAAAACTTTTTATTGGTTCATTGTGAGTTTCACATCGTGCATCCCAATCTGATCATCTCTCTGAACCCTCATATCTGCCCTTCACTCTTGCAACCTCAAATACACACACACACACACACACACACCCCACCACCACCACCACCAACAACAACAACAAACGCATAAAAACATCCCATCATGGAGACTGTAGTGTGTCAGTGTGTCCCATAGTATATATCCCTCTATCTACACATCTTCATTTGCAAGTGTTCATTGCAATGAGTTATCAGTCTGGCCCTAGATCTCTGGCTTCTGTGACATCATCAACATTATAGACTCAGTAGGACTCCTCCCTGTTATCCTATTGTTTCCCTGGGTCATGGAGATGCTGCAGGCCCAGATCAGCAGAACTGGTTTCTACACGCAACCCCAACTGTTTACAGATGATATGGATTTTGAGGTGGGCCAACACAGAAACCTGGATCTGGGCCTGGGTAGTACCTGAGCTGGTCAGTGCTCTGACTTTCTCTTATCTATATCATCAGGGTGCAACTTCAACAGTGCTTCGGCTAGACCACCCAAAGCCACCATCTTCAGGAGGCAGGGCCAACGCTTGCGCTCTCAGGGCCAGGTCCACTGTGTTGTTTTCCAGGTGAGGTGCAGGGCTCACTCTTCTGAGTAAGGCCGCAGGTGAGGAGCAGGGCCTGCTCACCCACTCTTACGACCCCCGGTGCAGCTCTCCTGGCTACTGCAGGTGGTGAACGAGGGAGTGGGTGGTGGCGGAAGGGAAGGGCATCACCTCCACGGCCATAGCCACCTCAGCCACCTTATGGCAGAAGAACGGCAGGATTAGCTCTCTCGTGCTCTGTCCTCAGGGCTGGCTTACCTGCTCCCTCTTGACCAGGACCAGCACCGCTGGTGAAGGGCAGAGCTGGTTCTCTTGAGATCCAGACCGGAGGTGATGGTGTTTGTGTATGTGTAGAGGTAACCTTTGCATCCATACCACCCTGTGACAGACTAGTGATGGGATTAGGTCTCCCATACTCACGCCCTTGGGACCGACTCACCCATGCCCCTCCACAAGGGCTAGCTTCACTGTGCTGCCTCCACAAGGTGCTGTTGCCTGCTCTCCCTAGCGCTGCCAGCGGTGAAAGACACCCTGAAAACAATGCTTGGATTAAAGATTAACCGTGGACTCTCCGGCAGTGGGGGTGGTGTTCTTATATCAGTCAGGGGCAGTCCTTCGTTCATCCTACCTTGATGACTCATAACGATCAAGTGAAATGAAATCCAGGCAGCACAGTGCGGGAGGAGGAAGAGACCTGCAGGCTGCCCTGCCACCCACACACCTAACATCCGCGGGCTATAGATACCCACCCGCCACAGCACAGCACAGCACACACACGATGGAGGATGTCACCCAGGGGCCCGCCAGCTACGTGCTCAGCCTGCAGTGGAAGCTACCACAATGTGCGAGCATGTGGTGGTCAGATGGGAGAGAAAGAGACGTGGAGCAGCTTGAGCATTATGAAGAGAGATGGAACTGGAGACTCAAGGGTGGAGAGGTGGAGCCTATCGTGAGTGGACAGCCCCGCCACCCACCTCGGATCACGGTGAGGTCCAAGCCCACGCTGTCACTGAGGGCCATGCTCGGTCAGGGACTATGCCGCAGCAAGAGTCAGTGTCATATTAACACTAAAGTATATGGGCATCCATCAGGGACATGGATGGAGCTGTGCGTAGCTGGCCCCGCCCCTCGCTGGATCCAGTGCTCTTGAGAGCCAGCCGCAGCCTCCCATCACAGGCAGCACTTGGAGGAAAATAAATGTCCACCAAATGGCTGTTTAAATTAGTTACAGGAAGTTATACAAGACATGACCTCATTTTATGAAAGAAAAAAATCAATACTACGTGCATGTAATACACTCGCAATATTACACATGATTACATACTTTTAATAATTTAAAAGGATATTGAAAATATTCTATGGGATGTTAACAGCACTTACCTTTGAATAGGAATGATCATGCTCTCTGCTTTTCCCTGAAGTGATTTCTTGGCCACTTTTTTTAAAAAAAATAAAAAGTAGGAGAAGGTTGAGGGAGAACTTGGTGTGTTCTGTGTTCTACGGCAAGTTTAAGTTTTAATCCTCAGTAGTTCTGTAAGGTGGATAACAGATGACATTTTACCAACACATACAAATGACATAGAAACTTAGAGATGTACAGTAATGGTCAAGAGCATATTGCACCTTGTTTCAGACATGAGATTCGAACGCATACACTAGGCAGGCTCCTGAGAAGTTATTTGGTGTTCGGCTGCTGCTGAACATTTAGGTAGCACTTCTAACACTACAAACCGCACAAGCAAGAAACAACCACCAAGGAGATAGATAACACAAAGTTTAAACAAGCAAAATAAAAATCAAAGAGCCATTTTACCAGTCAGTTATATTGAAAGTCATTTGGGAGACTATATTTTAGATTTTCATCTTTTCTTTTCCAGTGCTAGACTTCTGAGATACTATTTCAGCATACCCCCCACAGGGCAACCTCCAGGATTACAAATGAGTGAACGCAGTCACTCATTTCTTTCCATAACAGAGGGTCATGTTGACCAGTATTTTCTAAATTATGTGATATAATTGCTTTAGTGACAAATGATCATGGTGTCCTTTGGATATCTTAAGCTCTTCCTTAGAATTCTAGAGACTTGGGTAACTTCATACACAGCAAATGATGACTTGAAACCTGGCATTGTCCATACTCCGGAGTTCTGTTTCCACTGTATGGTACAATTCTCATTAATTTCCAAGGTTCTCTGCCTCTATTCTCTTACCAGGTTCCACTTGCACCCTGCAGATGACTTAAACCCCATTTCACTGTTCTTTTATGTTCACGAGACCGAGAAGCCAAATGTGGCAGGAGATAGAACCAATCCAAAATAAATAAATAAATAAATAATCACCAAAACTTAAAGTCAAATACCTGTGTTCTCTAGGAGAGTATGGGAGTTTGATCATTGACATCGCAGGGACACCAAAGTAGATTTAGATGATGTGTCAAAACTGATGGCTATAAGAAGCATAAATTTTTTATTTTATTTTACCTATAGATCAAAAGTCTTATCTTTTGGGGCTAAAACCAGAATGCTGGTTTTGGAGGCTCTGGTGTAACTTGGACTTTTCTGGAGGTCAGCCGTTTACCTTGGACTCGAGCTTCTTTTGAGTCAACAGTGGTGGATCAAGTCCTTCCATTGTATTCTCTGACTTACTTATTTTATTATATCTTCCATTTATTGACCCTTTAATACATTTGGCCCTTCGGGATAACCCAGAATACTCTCTCTGTTTTAAGATCAGGCAATTAGCAACTTGAGTATGACCCAAAACTTAAATTTTCCCCTTACTGTGCAACAGTCACAGGCTGGGGATTGGAGTATGGGCATCTTTGGAAGACAAACATTATTTTACTTTATACAGATGGCTGAGCAAAGTGAAGTGTGTTCACCCCAAACCAGGAGCATCTGTAGCATAGAATGCAGTGTGGCTGGATTGGGATACCTGTGGTGTAAGTGCAGAAACCTCAGGGGGCCATGAGCTGTAAGTGGGTAGAAAGAACACTAAGGTCAAAAAGTAAGGGTGACGAAGCAATGAGCAGACTTATGTAAGTGGCTTCTTACCAAGAACACAAATTCTAGAAGGGACTTTCAGTGTGTTTTGTGTTTTTTAAATATAGAGCTCTCTACATTCTCTGTCCTCACTGGCTGATAAGTCGTGGTTACTATTCCTCAGTTGGTATCTCCGGGATATAAATTCGTGGTTTTAAGTAGTTGTTTGGAGTTACTTTTAAAACTAGCAAATGGAAGAATAATGTGCATTTGGTAGGGTGGACAGATGGTTCTGTGTGAGTTTTAAGACAATGTTTTCAAAATTATATTTCTAAAATAAGTAGTGATTTTATTCCACTTGTTGAAAATAATTTTCCTAGGGTCACTGACACCATCAGAAGTTATTTTAGGGCTGGAAGGATAGTCCAAGAGTTAAGAGAATACATTTCAGTGTGGCTCTGCCATCTGCACTGGACACTCACAAATACTTGCCAATCCAGCTTTAGGGATCTACACCCTCTTCTGACTTCTGTGGGCATTTGCACTCACGCGCAGATCCCCCACATAGACACACACATGTACACATTATTAAAAATGAAATAAATCACTAAAAACTTACTTATATAATTAGGTTTCAAATGAATTCACAATTCCAAGTTGACCTGAGTGTGGGGATTGTTTTTTAAATCACTCTTTAAATTTAGCTTACTTGGTCTATACAAATCAGTTGAATAAGATCATTTATAATACACACTGAAAGATTATTCAACTAATATAAATATATAGCCAATGCCAATGTATACTGTAAATGAAATGAGATATAGGATTATCATACTCTAGATGATTTCTAGTATTAAATCTGTTTTCTTTTATTGAAAGTCGATTATTTTCTCGTAATATATCTTGATTACAGTTCCCCCCACCTATTCCTCCCAGTTCCTTCCCATCTGCTCTACCATCCTGATATACCCTCTTTCTGTCTATTATTAGAACACAATCAGGCTTCTAGGGGGTAATAATAAAATAAAACACAATGAAACAAAACAAAACAAATAACACAATAGAAAAGGATAAAACAAACAAACAGAAGGAAAAAAGCTCGAGAAAAGGCGCAAGAATCAGAGACTTGAAATATTCACACAATCAGGAATCCCAATAACTGAAAGCCATGATATATCCTGAAACCAGTTGCCCTTGATAAACGTAAAATGTATTCATCTCAAGATCATGCAAGTTAAATGTCTGATTTCAAATTAGTTTTGCTCCCTCATCTGCCTAGTTTCAATTTTCTCAAGTAGATCCATGAGGAGATGTGATAGTATGGAAAGCCATGAATGGGAAGCTCAGTATGAGATCTGGATCCAAGTCCACTTTACTCTAAAAAGCAGTGTGCACTTGGCTGTTCCTTCCTATTTCACAGGAATGTGGTGAAGAGCAATTGCAAACAATACAATCGTTCCCAGTGGTAACAAAACCTTCAAGTTAACTAAATGAGAAGAAGCTAAAATGAAATGTTGTTACGAGGGCTAAAGTTGTTTTCCTACTTTTTTGAAAATTATTTTTTTATCTCTTGAAATTATTATATAATTATCATTTCTCCTTCCCTTTGCTTCCTTCCAAATCCTCTATGTGCCCACCTTGCTCTCTTTCAGACTCACGGCCCATGGCCTTTTGTTCCTAGCTGGTGGTAGTGATGGTGGTCATGGTAGGGTGGTCATGCTTCAGACACTTCACAGGTATCAACTCCTGACTTTTCTAGCAGACACAATCTTACAGCAATCTCTCTGATCCTCTGGGTCTTTCTGCCCATCTTCTGAAATGATTCCTGAGCCTTGGGTGCAGGAGTTTGGTCTTAGATGTGTTCATTGGGACTGGTCTCCACAGATCTGCAAATTGATTGGCTGTGGTTTTCTCATGGTCCCTGCCCATTGCAAAGGGGAGCTTCCTTGTGAGGAGTACACATATATCTGAAGATTGGAACACTAGGAAACTCAGATAAGAGAGAACATATGATGTTTACCTTTCTGGGTCTGGGTTTCCTTCCCCAATATGATCTTCTCCAGTCCCATCATTTATCCTGCTGGATGTTAGGTACAGAGTCATTTTCCACCTTAAGAAATTAGTTTTCTTCGTTTATGAATGAATATATTGCCTTAGTTGAATCAAAAACAACATGATGATCTAGTAGTTGCCTTTGGTAAATTTAATTTAATAGATCACAAATTAACATACTTAAATTCCTGTCTGAAGTGAATGACAGTTTATAATGTATAGTCTTCAGAATTTTAGACTGGGCATGTTGCTCAATGGTGGAGTGTTTTGCCTAGCATGTGTGAGACCCTGGCTTCAAGTCCTAAAACCATGCAGAAAGCAGTGGACTAGGCTACAGATACAGCTTATACAGTAGAATGCTTACCAAAGATGCACAAAGCCCTTGGTTCAACCCCCAACACCACATCAACTAGGTGTGGTAGTCCCAAAACTCAGGAAGAAGAAGCAAGAGTATTATCATCAGAGGGTCAAGACTAGTCTCAGATATATAGTAAGTTTGATGCTAGACTACACAAACATAATGGAATCTATCTCTATCTATATCAACATATCTACAGAGTAAAGTATATATGCATATATATTATTGAATATTTCAAAATATTTCAAAGACTGAAGGAAACCTGATGTGGTACTACAAGAAATATAAAGACCGAGGCAGCTGGAGGTTGCCCAGGGGATGTAATTGTGATTTACCATGGAGTGTGGGAGAACATCATGAGTCAAATGATAGATACAACTATCTGCCACTGAAGGGAGGGTAAAGGCCTTGGAGGAAGGCAAGGGTGCAACTGAAAGGAAGAGAGATAGCATCTTGATGCTTCAGAGGCAGCATCTCATCCTGGACATGAGTAGACTCAAGCCTTTTGATGCATCTCCCAAGTCATGCAATCGCTCTGAGCCTCAGTGCCTTTTGCCCTTTGAAGAGCGGGCATTGATAGTAACTCTTCGCAGGTTTCGCATAAGGAAATGTGTTTTACTACAAGTACTGTACACAACACAGGACCTGACACTGAGCAAATCACCAGGCACAGTTAACCATCCTTTAAAAACACAGCCTGTAAAGGACTTTCAGTAGGAAAAGAAAGGCAGGCAGCAGCTCAGGAAAGAGGAAGGGAGGACGGTCCAGGAAAGACATTGGTTTTTGCCTGGGTGGTATGCTCTTGAATAGCAGGAGTGGCCATGACGAATCTCAGAGACTTGATACTGAGAAACCAAGGATGCTGTGTCCACTAAGAACTCTGAATGTAGGGATTGCAGTGACCTGGGCAATCTCTAGGACACTCTGGAGCCTTAAGCCATAATCAAATGGCCATCATCAAGGGAAACTCAACAGGAGGATTGGAGAGTTCTGGGGAGGGGTGCACATCATGAGCCACCCCTCCTCCAGAAGTAGGATAAGCTAGAGAATTATCAGTATTTGAATATTCTGTCTACATTGTCCTAAATTTGGCCTTGGAATTTGACTCAGCGTGTAGGACGGCAAAGAGAACAAACAAGAACATCACAAGAAGATGCAGGGAAGATAAATATGTGACGTGGAACAGTGCAATCTGTAAGAGAAGCAGGCACTACTGAGTGTATGTGGAGCCAGACGTAAGCCTGCTAAGCTCTGCCTGGTCTAGGAAGGAAGCAACTTGGAAGGATACCGGGCCAGACTTTGCCTGATAAAATTTACAGGAGACCAACAGAGGGAAGATAGGTCACATGGCTGTATTGTGAAGTAGCATTGTTGGTTATATATGTCTATAAAAAAAAGTTTAAAATCCATTGTGGGGAGGGGGTGCTGGAGAGATAGCTCAGTAGTTAAGAGCACTTGCTACTCTCCCAGCGAACTCTTGTTTGATTCCTAGCCCTCATATCTGGCTGTCCACAACTACCTGTAACTACAGTTTTAAGGCTTCTGAGGACCTCTTCTAGCTTCTGAGAACACTTGCATTTATAGGCAGATACCTATACAAATGCACACACACACACACACACACCCTTCTAAAAATAAATCTTTATTTGTCCCATAATGAGTCACGATAATTACACTTTCTTACACTAGTATATCCGTTTACAGAGCATGCCAGAATCTTCTTTAATTCTTACAACACACAGGAAGATAGTGCTTGTTTTGTTCCCGATTTTGCAAATGAGGACAAAGTCTCAAAGGACTTTTAAGTTGCATGCCCAGGGTGACTCTGCGGTTACTGAAACCAGCTGCCTTGGGTATTCATTCATATTCAGCAAACATGTAGTGGGTTCCTCTCCTCTGCCAGGCGCTTGGCCCGGGCCGAGAATACAAAGACAATGCTTAGATGAATTCACAGAAAGCTGGGGGAAATACATCCAAAAACATGATTCAAATATAATGAAGTAAAAAAAAAATGATACAAGGTTGCATGCGACATTATTAATTGAGACTATACACAAAGGAGTCTGGGAACCTAAGCTGGTCAGAACAGGTGGCACCAGAAGCCCTTACAGAAGGAATGAGTAGGTGTTTAGAGGACGGAAGACAGAAAGCTGTTCTAGGCACTGACGCTCCACACGGAAAGCCACGGGAGCTCAATAGCACATTCTATGATGCCAAACGGAGAAATTAACAGCCTCGAGTTGCAGGTGGAAGGTGCAGAAGCCAAATTAAAAGCAGTCTTTTCAGGCTGGGCTCGGGAGCCTGAATTTCCATGCCGTAAGTGGCTGGGACCCACTGGAGGATTTTAATTGTGTGAGTGACAAGATCAGATTTGCTATTCAGAAAGCACACCCTGGCACGGACCGGTGGGTGGAATAAAAGTGGTTACCCTGGAGACAGGCAGACCCATTAGGAAGCCCTGACAAAGATCCAGGAGAGAGAAAATAAGGATAGTGGTTGGAGGAACGGGCAGATTCAAAGACATTTTAGAGGTGGAACGGATGGTCGGGAGACGTTCATTCATTCTAAATGCTGGAGGAAAGGAAGAACCAAGGAGTGGTGTGGTTTCCAGCTTGGATTTCTATATGGATATTGAATAATTAATGAAGATGTGGTGGGTGGGGGTAATGGGGATTTAAGAGGGAGGTAGTGGTGGATGGATATGATCAATATACATTTGTTTAAATGTGTATAACTTTCAAAGAGGAAAAGAATTATTATTTTAATAGATCAAGGTATAAAATACAAAAAAAAAGAGTCAAATTGAGGGGGGTACTAATGAATTCATGTGTGACCTGTTGAATTTGATGTATCTTTTGGACTTCTAGATGAAGAAGTCACACGTGGTGAATATATTATCACCAGAATGCAGAACAATGAAATGTAAACAGATAGGGATGATCACTAAACCTCCAACTGTAGCATCTGGGTGCCATAGCTTTTACACAATCCATTTGCACCATCTCTGCAGTAAGTCCTAGCTCAAGCCTTACTCCAAAGCACAAATTAGCATAGCAGCTCAGTAAACAATGCCTCTGAGCTTCTGGAAAGAAAGATATTCAGTCACCATAGGCCCAGAATTAATGAAAAGTCACAGAAATAATAGTTCCATTCTCTACTTGCTTTTGAACCTCGAATCACTGGTTGGCAACAAGGTAAGGGACTTACAGAAACTGCTGAAAAGACTTTCTGGTAAATAGAGCACCGAGAAGAGTCTGCTTTTGATATCTGTTCTGACTAAACCATATATGTGCTTGTGCCACAAAACCTCTAGTTACCATACTTGACCTGAATTCCTTTTCTAGTTGGAAAGTCCATTTTGATTTTGATTACAGGATAAAATGTCTTGAGAAAAACTTTCTGTGGGAATTTCTTGCTTCTCTTTCTACTTTTTTTTTTTTAACCAGATCAAGTTACAGGAATTGGATGATATATACTTACATGTATTAGATATAATTTGTCTATATTACAACTAGAAGATAACTTTTGGAGGAAAACAATTTTTTTTTGCTTAGTTGTGAGCAAATGCCAGTGACATAAATTTCAGACCTCACAAATAAGAGCCAATTTTTCTTTCAGTGCAAATGAGTAGAGTGTTCGAGCAGAGAATTATCACTATCAATACTTGCCTAAAACTCTGAAAGGCCATTATCTAGTCCCGAGTTGTGATAGATATGGAACAAGCGATACCATAACATTTTCCTTTTCCTCCCCTCACATGGAAGGAGCAAGGGGGCCTTAGGCTTTGAGGGTGCATTCTGAGAGCATGAGGACCAGACCTAACTCTCATAACAAGTGGAAGATGGAGACCTGGAGATTGCAGCACAGAGTTTTGAGTTTCCAAAAAAAGTTTGATAATGATCCTGTTCTAGGGATTTGATGAGCTAAGAAATATAAAAATTTTAAAGGGATTCAGTAACCTTTAAAACAGTATCTATCACATGACAAATGCTCATAAATAGCATGAGGATTAGATAAATGAGATTACCGACTTCCTCAAGGATGCCCAGCAAATAAATGCCAATATCCCAAGAGCACTCTCCTTAACTTCTAGTACAAGCTCCTCTTCACTGTAGCAAGCCACACATTTATTCTGGCCACATATGTTAATGATACTTGTTGCGCGTGGTAATTCTACTCTGAGGTTTGTTTGCTTTGGCCTATGGACAGATTGAGAAGCTTCAAAGCAATTAGTTCCAAGAATTCTTAAACTGAGATTTGAGTGAGGTTAGTGATCTGCCCTAAGGAGACAAGTAGCACTGTGCTGTGTGAACTGACCATTAGCAGGCATCACTTTAACTCGGTAAAGCCTGTTACTGAACTGGCCTAAGGAGATGCGTCACAAGTAGCATCTTGCTCTTGACTTAGCCGGCACTAAAGTGATGCCAAGCACCACATGACCCACTCAAAGGTGTCAAGGTGTTGGCAACCCAACCCACTTGGACAACCGAGTTTGATGTTAAACATCTGGGAGTTTCCAGCCTAAGAAGAACACAGGAGGGTTCAGAAATTACCTATATCACTGAGCAGTGTACAGTTGTCACTCAGTATTTAAACTGGATGAGAAATCACAAAAACTCTGGTCTCTCAAAAGCAGAACTACAAGCTGTCAAAGCTGCCAGGTCCTTGGAAGCTGCCCCAACTTAATTGCTTATTTCACAAATGGAGAACCGTGCCCTTACTCATGTGGGCAGAAGAAAGAACACAGAGCTAGAGTTCTTCCTGGTTATCTTGTTCTAGGGGATTATAGACATAGTTAGACACTTAAGGAACACCATCTGTGCAAGAAGAGGCACAATGCACTGACTAAATGCATGCTGAATGTCTCCTGGATAAATTCAAACTCTTCCTGTTCACTTCATGTGCAGATGTTGGAAAGGGGCAGGGAGCTAATGAAAGGCAGCAGCCAGCCCCTCCCTGCTGTTCTTGCTCTAACCACATCCTGGTCAGGTGCCATTATTCACCAGCTCCCCTGACTCATGCTTCACACTGTCATCACTGACGATGACCTTCCTAAAGCACTGTTTCCCTTCCAAAAACACTCCAACAAGGCAATTTATAGCTGACCTGTGTTTTTCTAATAACGTTTTCTCTCCTCTCTCCATCCTGGTAATCCACGTGTCTCAGTTGCTCTCAATCATTGCCACCAGTCTGGTGATCAACTAAGCTAGGGGCAGGAACTCAAGGGCTTTGAAGTAAGGCTCTGTGGGCTCTGTTTCAACTAGATGCTAGAGCAATTGTCATCGTCTTACAGAACAAAACGATATTGTGATAGAAACAGTGAAGGCTGCTGTCTATGTCATGCTTGCCCCCAGTTTACATGCCTTTTCCAGCTAACCAAACCCAATGAGCCCTGAGTGCACCCTGATCCCCCCACCCCATCTCAACTCAAAACGGTTAGAAGATGACGTGAAGGAACTAGCTGGGACACAGAGCCAAACTTCTAGAATTAATGAGACAGTAACTCTCATCTTAGTTCCTGACGAAGGACCTAAAGCTGTTTGGTGTGGCTAGGAACATATGATTTTCCTGAGGGACCTGTTGAACAAGTCCCATCTCTCTTGAGTTTCAGCTTACATAGCCAGAACACAAACTCTTTCCCTGATCCAAAGCAAAGTACTAGGACAGCTTGCTTCTCTCACCTCTTCAGAGCGCAAGATGCCTCTGTGGCTTTCTCTTTTGCCACAGCCATTGGTGGTCAGTACAAATTAGACTCACCTTAGGAAAAATGAAAGAAAATGAAGGAAGGAAAGAAGGAAGGAAGGAAGGAAGGAAGGAAGTGTTTGGAAAACACACTTAGGGTCTCCTAGAGAGGAACCAGGCTGTGAAACTTAATGAGGAAAGAACCACAGACCAACGTTACAACAGCAAAAACAGAAAGAAAAAAATATGAGCACATTACTTTGTAGTAGGTACATAAAACATCTACAGCAGAGGCATTATCTCCTAGTTAACGAGTTAAATGAATTATTAATCATGTTATATGTGTGTATCAGAGGTCAGAGTCCATGTTCTTATTCCTTGTGTTTGGGGGATTAAACTCAGACCATTAGGGTGGGTGGCAAAGGAGTTGTTATAAACAGACCCACACCAAGTGACCACATGTAACTCATTGGGCAGGACGACTACATCATCCATATTAACCCACTCCCTAGACTAATACTGAAGTACTATAATTTCTCGAGGATTATCCACCTAGGAGGAGATGATACACTGGCTCACCCATAGTAGTCAGGATGTGTTCAACATCAAGAAAAGGTTTGCTGTGTAGCAAGTAAGAACGGTTTTAAAAGTGTGCAAGCATACACATGTATTACTGTAGTGTTCACAATAGTCGAAATAAGGAGTTAGTCCAGATGTCTGTCAACACATGAATCCGTTCAAAAGACTTAGTATAAATACACAGTGGAGCTTTTTGCAGATATAAATATATATATAAAATTGTGTCGTTTTCAGGAAATAAATGAACTAGAGGTTATTGAGATAAGAAAGACTCAGAAAAGCAATAAATTAATTGAATACAATGTTCCAGAAAACATTCACATATGTAAGACAGTTGTAATAAAGATGTCATCACTGACAGTAGAAATAGTATTTTCTGTGAGTTCCTGTGAGTCTATATGAACTGTGTATTTCTCAAGAAAAATAATAATAAATAAACATTGAATCCCACCTCACTACTGCATTTAAAGAAAGCTGTGCAGATAATGCTGGCCACACCCAAGATTAGAAGTTAGGAGTGAAGGCTTTGTATAAGATATTGAACTTTATAAGTGCGGTTGCAAGAGAATATGGGTATGGCTCAGTGGTAGAACACTTGTCCATATGCATTGGGCCTTGCGTTCAGTAACACACATACACACATACACACACACACACACACACACACACACACAGCATAATAGCTACTTCAATTTTCAAAATCATTATATAGGTAAAACAATCACAGCTAATTATCAGAAAATTTATTATTTAAACATTTTAAAATATTAACCTTTGAGCATGATGGAATCCCTCCACAGATACACAATTCAGTTTTGATGGATTAGGGCGCAAAGAATTTTGTGTGCTTCACAGAAATGGCCTGAGATTCAAAAGGGGGAAAAAGTTAATCAAAATGTATGTGAACATCTGGCTTCTCTCTGTCCAGTGAGGCTTTCTGAAGCTCAGCTTTGATAGAACTAACCCAATGAGACACAAACTAAAAGAGGAATCCAGCATATATCAGTCCAAATCCTACAAAGCAAAACATCAGTGTCCAGAGTGGGCAGTGTCCCTCACTCAGAGAACTGTAGCCTCAAATTCCTGGCAGAAATGAGACCAGAGCTCAGTCTCATAGTATTGCCTCCTTGTGATGGTGTTTTCAATCTATTATCCTTTGTAGGGGTGGATTTGTGGAAGGATATTGTGTAAATTTAGTTTTGTCATGGAATATCTTGGTTTCTCCATCTATGGTAATTGAGAGTTTTGCTGGGCATAGTAGTCTGGGCTGGCATTTGTGTTCTCTTAGGGTCTGTATGAGATCCGTTCAGGATCTTCTAGCTTTCATAATCTCTGGCAGAAAGACAGATGTAATTCTTATAGGTCTGCCTTTATATGTTATTTGACCTTTTTTCCTTACTCCTTTTAAAATTCTTTCTTTGTTTTATGCATTTGGTGTTTTGATTATTATGTGGCAGTAGGAATTTCTTTTCTGGTCCAATCTATTTGGGGTTTTGCAGGCTTCTTGTATGTTCATGGGCATCTCTTTCTTTAGGTTAGGGAAGTTTTCTTCTATAATTGTGTTGAAGATATTTACTGGCCCTTTAAGTTGGAAATCTTCACTCTCTTCTATACCTATTATCCTTCGATTTGGTCTTCTCATTGTGCCCTGCATTTCCTGGATGTTTTGGGTCAGGAGCTTTTTGCATTTTGCATTTTCTTTTGCTGTTGTATCAATGTTTTCTACGGTATCTTCTACATCTGAGATTCTCTCTTCCATCTCTTGTATTCTGTTGGCCATGCTTGCATCTATAATTCCTGATCTCTTCCCTAGATTTTCTATCTCCATGGTTGCCTCCCTTTGTGACTTCTTTATTGTTTCTATTTCCATTTTTAGATCTTGGTGGTTTAGTTCAGTTCCTTCATCTGTTTGGTTGTGTTATCCTGTAATTCTTTAAGGGATTTTTGTGTTTCCTCTTTAAGGGCTTCTACCTGTTTACCTGTGTTCTCTTGTATTTCTTAAGGGGAGTTATTTATGTCCTTCTTAAAGTCCTCTACCATCATTGTGAGATGTGATTTTAAATCAGAGTCTTGTTTTTTTGTTGTGTTGGAGTATCCAGGACTCTCTGTGGTAGGAGAACTGGGTTCTGATGATGCCAAGTAACCTTGGTTTCTGATGCTTGTGTTCTTGTCCTTGCCTCTCGCCATGTGATTGTCTCTGGTGTTAGCTGGTCTAGCTGTCTCTGACTGTGGTTTGTCCCTCCTGCAAGCCCTGTGTCAGCACTCCTGGGAGACCAGTTCTCTCCAGGAGGAATTTGGGTATGGAAAGTTGTGGTACAGGGTCAGCTCTGGGGTGCAGACAGAAACTAGTTGGATCTTGTCCTAAGCTGTTCCTTGGTTCCTGTGACCTGATGGTTCTGGGAGGGTCCCTCTTGGGCCAGGAATTTGAACAGATGTGGTGGTCTTACCTGTGCTCACAGGCTTTTTCGCATTCCTGGGAGGTTAGCTCCCTCCCAGAGGTATTTGGGTATAGAGCACTGTGGCATGGGATCAGCTCTAGGTGCAGACGGAAGGTTCCTGTCCCAGGCCATTTCTCAGGACCCATGTCCTGAGGGTTCCAGGTGGGTGCCTCTGAGCAGAAGTGGTGGTCTTACTTGCCCTCACAGGCTTATCCGTACTCCTGGGAGGCTAGCTTTCTCCCGGTGGTATTTGGGTATCAGTATTGTCTGTAGTTTACAACATCAATTAAATTGTGCATGACTTAATCTCAATTACGTAAATGGAATAAACAGGTAGACATGGTAGTGCAGACCTGTCATTCTGACATCATGGAAGCTGAAGCAGGAGGATTACAGTGGGCCAACAGCCCGCTTGATATATACAGTTAGTGTCAGACTAACCTGAACCATAGGGTGAAACTTTGTCTCAAGTCAATCAACAAAGAGAGGTATAAAACTAACTCTGCTACCCAGAAAGCACGAGATGTTCAATTTTATAAATAAAGCAAGCCTACTCCAAAAATGAGACTGTTATTCAAACAAATAAACAACAAACAAATGTAGAAGACGGGTGCAGGAGGTTCCATTACTAGCCATTACTAGCAAAGGCAACTATTACCAGCTCAAGGCCTAGGTTCCGATGTGATTAGGTTGAGAAGGCAGGATTGGCGGCAGTCTACAGAAAAAGAAAATGCAAGGTGCCTTTCTCAAAGTTATTTTGATTTTTAACGGTAAGAGAGAGCAGAGCATTAAACCATGATGAAGGGCTTCCAGCCATGAGTGACTGTTCTGTCAGCAGGCAAAGACTGAACACACACACACACACACACACACACACACACACACACACACACCTAGTCTGCCTTAATTTTATCAGTTAATAAAAAGAGCCAAACTATTCAGAATATTTAATACAAAGAACAAAAGAGCGGCACCACATGAAAAATGTCAGAAGTGTTTTCAGCTCTGCCGTTCCGTCCTGTCTTGTCTAAGCACTTTATCTACATGGATACTTTCCAGGAGACAAATCTTTCAATCAGAATATTTGTGAGTTGAAGCCTGTGTCCTGTCAGGTTGTTTATCAAAATTTCTGGGTGGATTTTTCCTTCTTGATCTTTCAAACCTATAAAAGGACTTGCAAAGGCAGGACCCTAGATATTATAACCACTCCAAGCACAGAAAAAGAGTGGTAAAAGATTTTTTTTTTCACTGCTAAATACAGAATGTTCCTCTCTTAGGTACCCTGAAGACTGATGAAGCATGTATTTTTGTTTTATCTGAATGAAACAAAATGTAGACATTACATTTCAGAGTAGATTTTTTTGCTATTTCTTACTATTCAAGGAACATATTTCAAAAAAGCAATATCTCCTCTTATTTAGGTTTCTTGGAAGAGAAGACTGAAATTGGATCTGAGCAAAACGTGGCTGGTAATGAACTCTACGAGGGGATTTTTATACTTTCTCTTTGGCAGTCCATCCTGTGAAATAATAATGAGGCTGGAGGATTGCTGCTACCAATCCTTTCCTTTTCTGTGTCAGGGAACCACCATCTCAGATGGTAGAAACCACTCAGAAGGATCAATGGAAAGAGGAGCAAACTCGGGAATAGTTTCATGACAGGATATTACCGTAGGGACTTTGTCCAAATGTGTACAGGGTAAAGGGGAGGGGTGGCATATGGCAGACTTGGTAGCTGACCTAGTTGGTGTTGTAGGGAGAGAGTGAAGACGAAGAGGCATCAGCAACATCCTTATACTTTGGCTATACATCTTATTATCACATTTTACCCTACAGATTGACCTCTATTTAAAACATCTGGACTTAGGGCTTGTTGACTTTCCAATGATGCAAAAGCAATCCAGACTCAATAGAAACCAGACTGGGTTTTGCATTTTGACCTTTTCTTGGGTGAATGGTGTGTGAGACTATACTCTCTGCCAATAACAAGCAGCAACGGTGAGCTGTATCTTCCAGGGGTAGAAATGACAATCCACAATGTGTTGTGTGTTAAGTGCTGTGTTCAGTAGGTTAGGTGTACTGATGTTCAGTAATTTCCCCTTTAACGATATTTCAAGTCGGGATCACACTGCAGTTCCCACGGACTCGTGTGTCTGAATAGGTGGTCCCTTGCTAGTGGAACTGTTTTAGGAAGCCTGGCTAGTGAATCCCTAGTGTGAGCTTTTAAAGGATACAGCCCATTCTTTGTCTGGCGCTTGTTTGCCCTCACAAGGCTACTGTCTTCAAGCTCCCAATGCCAGGATTGGAGCTTCCCCATCACCATATGGACTGTGTCACCTAAACTGTGAGTCAGTGTGAACCTTTCCCCCCTCCCCCCCGCTTTGTGTCACTCCCACCAGGTATTTGGTTAGAGCAACAAGGATGGCAAACTCGAATGAATTGATCAGGATGTAGCCATTCAATGTCGAGAGGTTTGATGCCTTGAAATCTTTTCCGTCTTGGATATTTGCCTTAGTGGTTGCCTCTATGCTTTTCTTCTGTGCCATCTTAGAAGCACGGAAAGTAAAATTTCTCTGAAGATACTCAGCCATCTTCCAATACATTCTGAGAGTCACTTTTGTATTACTGTTTTTTAACTAGCTTTCCCCCCGAGTGCTGATCCTCCTGACTTGTCCCTCATGATATTGTAATAGTCTCGGTTGTCATGATTGTAGCCTTTCCCCACTCTGATGTGTCACTTGGATGATTTCTAGATTCACTTTTGGCACTATCACTCTTGTGACTTACAGGATTAGAAGACATCTCCAAGGAAGCTCCAATGGATGCCAGCAGAGTTAAAGTGTCCAATGGAGAGAAGAGAAGGTTGGGGAAATCCAACGTTCATTCATTCTTCACCCTACTTCTAGCACAACAAAAGCTAGCTACAGTATTCATCAGAATGGACCCTGTGTTTAGTCATTTCCCTTAGATTCGGAGGTTACTGCCTACAATAAAACTTTGGAGATTGCTGGAGTTTAGTGGTCATAGCTTGTTCACCTCCAACTCTGTCCTAGTTCAAGAGAAACACTTGCCAGACTTGTAGGGAGAAGATAATGAACCAAAGGCACACGTGAAGCCTTTACTAATACGTGGTACTCAGGAAAAGGAGATAAAACAAGCTGCTTAGATCAGCACCAATGCTAGGTAGAGAGTACAGGAACATTGCATAAAAATCTTAAGGTTCACATGTGTTCCAGTCTGGGTCAACAACTTCGAATTTCCTTTGCCAACCAACCATGTCTTTGGCTGAAATGATTTTTCTACGTACATCAGAGAGTGATCCACGCAGGGTTCTCTTTCTGAATTTGGGCATTCAGAATCTGGACAAATTCCTTTCCATCAAGGTCCAGTACAAAGTTGAACCATGGCAGCCCCTGCAGGTACTTGCATCATTTTGCCTAGAGACAGCAAGAGAGTGTAGTAATAAGAGTATGGCACAAAATGAGAAATCCCATTACTCTTAGGAGGATCTCTTCCCTCTCAAAGGCACCTGTTTAACACAGTACTATCAGTATGGCTAAGCAAAAGGGTGCTGATATTCTGAGTGATCTTAACAAACCATGTAACAATCACTTTATTCGCAGTATAAAACAGAATATTTCCTATTAGTAATCAGTTCCTTTGCCAGATTCCTACAGTATCTTAGTTAATGTTTTATTGCTGTGAAGAGAAACCATGACCACAGCACCTCTTAGAAAAAAAAGAAAGCATTTAATTGGGGCTTGCTTATAGCTTCACAGTTTTAGGCCATTGTCATCACGGCAGAGCATGGCGGCATGCAAACAGACATGGTGCTGGAGAAGTAGCTGAGCATATACAGCTACGTATAGATCTGCAGGCAGCAGGAAGAGACTGGGACTGTCTTGGGCTTTTGAAACCGCAAAGCCCATCCCCAGCGACACACTCCCTCCAACAAGGCCATATCTTCCAAGCCTTCTCAAATGGTGTCACTTCGTAATGGCCAAGCATTCAAGTATAGGAGCTTATGGGAGCCATTCTTATTCAAACCAGCACACGTAGTAAAGCTATTAATGGCATTGTCTGAATAAATGAAGTCATGGCACACTTCGGAGCAACATGGTTACCTCACAGCCAGAGATTTCCTCATCCCATGAGAGATTTCACTCAAGAACTGATATTCTAACCATTTTGTCTCTCTTAATAGCTTAAGAATGCTACCGACAGGGTAGGGTGAGGCACTTTGCTGAAGCCCCTCAAGTTTCCCAGGGGGATGAGCCCATGAAAGACGCAAATCACGTGGTCATGCTGAGCATATATATTTCACAAGCATCATGCTAGGATTTCGTTTTCTTTCTCAACCCAATACATTTTTCTTCACTTTCTTCCAATGAGCAGAAAATCATCCAATGAAAAAAAATAAAACCAGCTAACTTGTAGTCCTTTGGAACAGTTTTATAGCTTACAGGAAGGCTTCATCACCCTGGAGACACTCGTTTTGACATGAACGCTCTCCTTCAGAACAGGAACTCTGATCCAACATGTGCACAGACATCATTTCAGTCACTTAAAAATGAACAAAAAGGCTCACGTAAATGAGGAGGCCCAACTCTCAGGCCCGACAAATGGGTAAAACATCCCTTTGCTGGGTTTTTAAGGCTGTCTTAAACCATTTGCTGACATCGTGTTCTGTGTGTGTGCATGCACTACCTACAGGAAATTCAGCTCCAACATGTTGTTTCTGCAGCTCCTTTAATCTTCTCCTCCCTCCTCCTGGCATTGGCATGTGTTCCAGGACTGCAGCGAGCATTTACCAGAGAAGGTGCTGACATCTGCATTTGTTTCACAGCCATATACCTAATGGTTCCTTGATTTTGGAAAGCAAAACTGTCAAAATGCCTGAGCACAAAAAAATCACAAGATGAGCCAAGGCATAGCGTGCATGCCTTCAATCCCAGCGCTTGCAAGACAGAAGCAAGGGGGATCTCTGTGAGTTCAAGGCCAGCCTGGTTGATCACGGGGTTCTTTTTATTGGGTTTTCCTTTTGCTATCTGGAATAGCTTTAAATTGTGTTTGATCAGTGCTGCTGACTGTATCCAAGGCTTTACACGTGCTAAGCAAGTCCCCTGTTGAGCTATGTTTCTAGTCCAAAATAATATTTTGAAAGTTTCAATTAATCAACCAATTAAATAATGTGTGTGTGTGTGTGTGTGTGTGTGTCTGTGTTTTGAATGCACATGAAAGTGTAGGTGCATGTTCCCATGGGCATGCAAACCAAAGCATGAAAGATTTCCAATATCTTACTCAGTCACATTCAAATATATTAGCTTGGGAAAGGGTCTTTTACTGAAAGAAGAGTTTGATGGACAGGGAGCCCCTGAAATCTGACTTTATCCACATTCTACAGCACTGGAGCCACAGGCCCATGGGACTATCCCTGGCATTTTACGTGGTTGCTGGGGATTCAAACTTAGGTCCACATGCTTGCATAGCCCACACTATTCCCCTCTGGGCCATCTCCCAGCCTCATGTTTTAATTTATTTTTTTTTTAACTGACACAAAAACTATGAAAATGATATACCTTTAGAGGTTATCATTTGATATTTTGGCATGAATTTGGGTTTTAAAAGTCTGAGCAAAACTGATTTTAGGTAGTAATATTTTGCTCCAATAACAAGCCTTTGAAACATGTTTACTGTAATTTTAACTCTCTAAGTTAGCACTTAGTATCCTGAAGAACAGTCCGAGGGTCAATGGAGACTACAATGCACACTGTTCTTACGGCTGTGTTTTGAACAGCTTCTTCTGTGGAATTTAAGAGTCAGTAGATCCAAAAGGTGCAAGAATAAAATTTCAGAATGGGCCAATATGAAAATTAAATAAATGTGACTGAAATTATCTAGAGGGCTACAGCTTAGTGGGTAAGACACTTGTGGCTCAAGTATTAGAAGGAACAGACTTCAGATCCTCCAGACCCAAACAGGAGCTGGGTGGGCCTGGAAGTCTGCTGGCACTCCCAGTCTAGAAGCAGAGAGGGGACCCCTAGAGCAAGCTGACTAGTCGGGTAGCTAAAATGGCAAGCTCTGGGTATATTGAGATGTCCTCCCTCAATATCTAAGGTGGAGAGGGATCAGGAAGAATCCCAACATTTCAGTCTAATTCCTCTTTATACATAAGTACACATGTGCACCTGCACACACATGTACACTCATACATATATGAACAGGCATAAATAGCACACACACACACACACACACACATGCACACACATAAAATGACTTGGTGGGTATGGTCTGGGTACTGCCTTTGACCAGATTGAGGTGTCAAATGTTCCGTTTGCCTTGTGATCCCAAATATCAGTCCACGGATGAATTTCTTTGAGGGTCCAACAGTGACTGTGCAGCTTGGACAGAGGTGGTGGAGATCTCCATTTTGGAGGGTGTCCAAATGCCTCCCTGGCAGACCCTTCAGCTCCCACAGCAACCTACTTCCTCTGTTCTCTCAAATCCTGGCCAGGCAATTTGTTCAGCAGCTGGAGGCCGAGATAGTTTGCCTAGATTTAGCGATCTGTTTGTTCTGGGAAATGTTTATGTGGTAAAGGTTTAATCATTAGACACTAACTGTATGGACTATTTCTCAAGGAGGGAAAAGGACTCCAAGACTTTCTGGAAAGTATGATAAAGAGAATTCATGAAACTATGATCACTAAGGTACCTAAGAACACGAAGTCCGCTGATATTATTATTAACAGTACTGAGCAGAAAGGAGAGGTAAGGTCCATTCAGTGACTGGTACTTCACCTAAAAGGACATACTCTGAGATAGGAAGACTCAAGATCCATGGGTTCAATCCTCAGGATGACGGGATAGCAGTGTAAATATGCTGATACAAGCTTTGCTCAATTCACCCTAAAAGGTTTGGGTAACAAATTATAATTTGAAATACATGGATGATTTGGGCGGTGGGGGTAATGAAACACTTATAAAAAGCTATGTTCACTTTATAATGACATCATGCATGCAGGGTATTGCAACAAGCTGGGCAGCCACAATGGCATCAATGCTTCTGTCGCTGTAGAATTCCTGGGCTTTATCAATGATGTAGGAATCATTCAACAAGGTTGTTGAGAAGGACCCTTGAGGATGGACAAAGAGACCCCTATGGACCAATGTCTCTACTCTGGTTCTAAGTTAAGGGTCATCAGAAGGGAGGAGACATGACAGTAACATGGGAGTGAATATATTCAAAGTACATTATATGCAAGTATGGAACAAAATGGAACCCACTATTTTGTACAATTAGCATGAGCTAATTTTAAAAAAGAAAAGGAAAAAAAATAGGTCACAGCATCAAATGGGCCCTCGGAGACAGAGCGGCTTTGGAGAAGGTTTTGCATGAGGAGCAGACACAGAACCACATCAGTGGGGAGAGGAACCACTCAGGGGCTTCCATGGCATCAGTAGGTTTTTGTATTTCACTTCGGAGCCAACACAGCGAGGTTAGGCAAGAGAGAATGATGAGAGGAAATATTTAGCACCCTAAGACCACATAATTGAAAGTTTTAAAATGTGGTCTCCCCAGAAAATTTAATAAACACGAAAGTGCAGCCTTCCCCAGCTATAATAACGACTTGCACTAATTCTCGGTTGTATTTTTATAAAAATCCAGCGCTGTTTTCAAGGACTATTTTCAACGAAGGCTTCCGTTTTCTTTTCTTTTATTTTTTTAAATCCATTTGGCAGGCTCAACGATTGAGGCATCAGACTATTGAGTCTTTGACCTATATGTATCATTAAATAATTGCCTCGAACATCTCAAGTCTGTGACCGAGACTGTCAGCTTCCCACCAAGACAACGCTGCCTCTGCGGCCACTCTCAATTCTTACCTTGTGACTTTTAAGGGTTTTCCTTCTTGGTCCTGGGGATCTACATCCAGAAATAGTTGTATGACTTTGGACAAGACACGGAATCATCCTGTGCTTTAATTCATTACATGACATGAGGACATTAATTGTTTCCCTATATAGTGAAGATTAAATGAATTATATTAATGTACAGAATGTTAGGCAAGTTTGAATATGCATCCAATAAACACTCATTTGTTTATTTCCATACTCATCCACTCCATAAGTAATTCACTCCCGAGTGCTCCCATAGGTGCAAGGGGAAATGACTTTGACTACATTTCTTAGCTGCGGTACCTTTTCCAGCAAGTTGGTCACCCAGTTCTTTTGCATCATCTTTGTTACCTCTGCTTTAGTCTGTTCTCTTTATCCCCTCCCCTTCCTCTGCTTACACCGTGTTTGTCAACAGTGATACTGCTGCTAGACTGGATGACGCCTGTGAAGACATCCTATATATTATAGAGTTTTACAGCATTTCCAAATCCTGTGCAGTACCAATATCAACTATTCCCAATTGAGACCAAAAAGGGCCCCAAGCACTACCAACTGTACCGGGCAAGAATTAAAGTTGGTTCCTCTCTGTCCCATGGGAACCACTGCTTCAGACCATCACCACGTCGGTACGGAATTACTGAAATAAACCTCAGGACACAGTCTTGTCTTCCTCCTTTCTCTAATTCCCCCCTGCATATTGTGGGCATCCCCATATTTCAGGTTTCTTCGAAGCACACTTTCTAACCCCACCTTGCCCTAGTATCCTATTGAGAACCATATTTCCCAATCTGTTTTACAGACAAGGCATTGCAGTTCACCAGAGTGATTTGTCTACGGTTGAATACTAGATGAGACAAAGATTCAAATCCAGGGTCTTATTCAATTTTAAAGCCAACTGCTTGAAATAAGCAACAGTTACTAGGTATTCTTATATTAAAAAGAAGGTAAGTGTTTTTCTAATGAATCACCATCCCTCAGACTTGAATGGCACTCACCTCCAGTTCTCAACTCTGTTGACACTTCTCACTATATATTTTTATCCTTTCCACGAGCCTGTCTCCTTTCTCTTTATTCTTTTTCTTGCACATGTGGGGAGTGGATGTGTGTATTTATTTGGATGTGTGAACAGGCATGTGCAGGCCAGAGGTTGGTAATCTCTATCATTTTCTTGAGACAGGATCTCTGTCTGAACATACAGCTCACTGATCTGAGTAGGCTGAACTACCAATGAGCTCCAAGGATCCACTTGCCTCCTCTCCAGCAACACTGAACCAGAAGCAGAGGTTATAGAGATTTTCAGTGGGTTCTGGAGATCCAAACTCAACTCCTCAGGCTTGTACAGCAGGTACTTTCTCAATAGGGCCATTTCCTGAGCCCCTCATCTGTGTCCTTCTGGGATTTACCTTATGTCTTCTTCTAATGTCTCATCTAATAATTTCTCTCTGTTCTTCCAAGATCTTATTTATGGAACTTCATTCCCTGTTATGGGTACTTCTCTCTGTTACTATCTACACATTTCCACTATGTCCCTCATCATACCTCAGCTATTTGTGTAATGTATTTTCCCTCTTGGTCAAACTTGTTAATGGATCTACCATTTAGCTAATTGTGTGACCTTGGGAAAGTCATGGAATCATTCCATACTTCAACTTACAACATCCTTTGTCAACTTCTGGTCTGAACATACTTGTTCACACATCCACATGAATACATACATGCACTCGCCACATGTTCAAGAAAAAGAATAAAGTGAAAAGAAGCAGGCTCATGGAGTGTTTATAGCATTTGTAATATGGATATAATAACACAGGCACTTGCTTATATTCCCCTGGCTTAGCATGGTGGTGCCTATCATGGAGCAGAGGTCGCTGTGATAACCCACAGAACTTCTTGGCTGCACAGTTATGGTGATGAAGGAACAAATAAAAACAACAGTAATAATAATATAAAAATTACAATGAGAGCTATATCTGTGGTAATAGTAGTGAAGCTATTCATCTTCCTTTACAGAGGGCAGGAGGAGGATAAGTATTGCCCTATCTGAGATTCCTTTTCTGCTGCCTCCTGTCTCTCAGCTACACTTGGTCTTTGGAAGTATTAGAGTTTGCAAAGGTCAATGGATGACAGAGGGTGGGTCTCTGGTGATGTAACTTTCATGAATCATTCATGGGATGGGAACTTGGTAATGAGCTGCTTTTGAGTCATATTTACTAAATAACCTTTCCCCCAATAAACTCACTGGCTTCCATGCTGGACTTGGGTGGAATCATTGGTTTATTGGTGCATTGTGGTTAGCAAACACTTCCCTCACATCTCCCAAGGAAAAGCTGATTGATAGTATGTGGTGGAATGTTGGGCAGAAGTGAATACTCTGCATGCTGTAGGCACTTTTTACTGACTTTTGAAAACTTAGAATATTCCTGACATGTAGGAAATTAAAAGAGATCGTCAACTGAACAATTGAACATTTCACTGTACCTCCCAGAGTAATTTCTCACTTAAAGATTAAATATGCTGAGGTTTAATGTGTGTTCTTATCGACGAGGCAAAGCTAGTGAACTCAGCCAAGAGTCACCATTAGGTAAAACCTACAATAGTGAACATGGTTGTGCCAGGAGTGCCAGTGAATCAGGGCAGGGTCAAGAATCTTTCTTTGATAGGATAGAACTAAGGCCTGTGAGCTTCAGGGCTGGTGTCTTAAAGAACCCTCCAAAGCAGATCTAGGCAAACGTTTCCTTCCCTGACCACATGTACAACTCTGTTTCTCCTTTTGATTCTTTTGATTTTTTTTCCATCCTTCCTCCTTATTTCCTATGAACCACTTTTCTCTTTTTGATTTCTATGCCCCTCTTCCTTCTTAAGTCGATCTTTTTGTGAAGTCCTATTATCAAGTCTCTAAATATTAAAACAAGGTATTAAGGAAACATAATTTGCAGCTCCAAATTGAGAGAAAATTGTGTAAGCGTTACGATAAACAACATCAAACTACTTAGCAAATTACTTGGAGGAGCAATTAGCTTGATGGCACAATAAGCTTGGTCCATCAGGAAAAGAAATTACTTCCTATTTATAATTTTAAATTTCTAAATTTTACCTTGAAGGCCATGTGTGCAAATATCCTTAGTGTTATTATCCAACATGTAATAAACTCTCCATTAGAACAGCATTACCAATTTTAAGAACTAGCAATATTTAAATGCAAATCAGAACATTTAAATGTTACATAGATCTATTCCTTACAGAGTGGCTTGATCTTCTGAATAATAGGGTAAAAGATTGTACTGTGTTAAAAGACCTTCTCATGAACATTTACAGAGCTAGAGGGCAAGGGAATTTATTACAACTTTCTTGGGAATAATAATTCTTAACTTTTAGATCCTATTGTAATTGAAGCTTTGTTGTCTGAGATTAGTGCAACTTAGAATTTTAAATGTATACTAAATTATTTATTAGACATTCTGTAAAGAATTTCTGTAACAAAATGATTTCTTAAGCAAATGTTTGTGAGCATAAAGATAAAATCATGATGCCTTATTTTTTTCAGTCATAAAAATTCACGCTCAGAGATGGGTTCACAAGAGGAAAGCATAACCAATTTATTTGGTCAAATTTTTATATAATATGAGGGTTTCTAGACCTTTGGAAAACTGTCTGTCCTGTCTTAGGCTTGCTGAAGAATGGACAGTCATGTAGAAATGTGACCATTTGAGACAAAATGCACCATTTGTGAGTAATAGGTTGCAGAAGGACAATCACTGAGGCCAGCCTACAGTGTGGCACTTTGTGGTTACTTTGTCATGCTGTGATCAAAGACTGTGACAAAGGCAGTTTACGGGAGAGGGGGTTTATCTGGACTTGCAGTCCCATTAGGAAACAGTGTGTCATAGTGAAGGAGGCATAGTGGAAGGAGCAGGAAGCCGGCTGGTCACATCGCATCCTCACTCAGAAAGCAGACAGCCAGCAAGCAGCAAGTGGAGGCCACGCCAGTGTTCATCCCCAGTGGCCCGCTTCCCCCAGTGCAGCTTCACCTCCTAAAAGTTCTAGAACCTTCCCAAGCAGCACCGTCAGCTGGGGACAAAGTATTCAGACCTAAGAGAGGATGGAGGGAACTTGTACATTCAAACCACATCCATCCCTTCTTCTAGGTGCAGGGCAGAATCTGAGTGGAACATGGTTCCTGACTTACTATCAGGTCAGATGGTTTCTTTCCAACCAACTTCTACCAGAATGGTGGGGGAAGCTTAAAATAGTATTTCTAGGTTTTGTGGTTTGCTTTGGGGAAGAGGGATTTTCATTTCAATGAGGTAATGTAGGGTATTTCTGGATTCTATGATCTGCTTCAGGGAGGTAAGGAGAAAGATAGTGGGTAGAGAAGGTCAGAGGCGAACTTTGCTCTGAGGCATTCTGGTCCCCTTTAATTCAGAGTACTTCAAAGTGCCACCACCACTCTGGGTATAATTTTGTGAGCCACAACACAAGCTTGAAGTTAGATAAAATAGACTTTATTCCTCATAATTAAGCTTGGGCTTTCTTCTAGTTAGAGGAATGTAAAGCACACTGTCCATTATGATTTCAAAAATAAGAATTTTTTTATGATTTAAGAGAGTTGAACCATATCTTTTATGGGTTCTAGATTAGTGTTCTTTTCACTTAAAAATTATTTCAGTTTAGCTAGTAGTTTGATAATCATACATTTTATATATTTTCCCCATTACTATAAATACATAA
Source organism: Tokudaia tokunoshimensis (assembly GCA_036184795.1). Lineage (NCBI taxonomy): Eukaryota > Metazoa > Chordata > Mammalia > Rodentia > Muridae > Tokudaia > Tokudaia tokunoshimensis. The sequence continues at coordinate 19,770,436 of BTHU01000011.1, forward strand.
TATTGGGTTAAAATAAAATTATATGTGAAGTACAGTACTATAGTTTAAATATAGATATCTTTTAAAAAATTATGTAGATAGTTGACATCAGAGAGGCTTCATCCAGCAACTGATGGAAACAGATGCAGAGATCCTTAGCGAAACATTAGGTAGGCAGAGCTTGAGGAATCTTGAAAAAGAGGAGGAAGAAGGAATCCCAGGGGTCAAGGACACCACAAGAAAACCTACCAAATCAACTAACCTGGGCTCATAGGGACTTCAGAGGCTAAACAGGCAATTGGGGAGCCTGCAAGGGTCTAACCTAGGTACCTACTTATTGTATGTGTTGTATAGCTCAGTCATCTTGTGAGACACTTGACAGTGGGAGTGAGGACTGTCCCTGACTCTTTCGACTCTTTGGCACCAATTTCTTCCTACTGAGTTGCTTTATCCATCCTTAATTCAAGGGGAGGTAACTAGTCTTACTTCAACTTGATATTCCATGTTCGGTTGATATCTCGGGGGGGGGGCTGCCCTTTTCTGAAAGAAAATGAGAAGGATTGGGTGGGGGAGAGGTACTGGTAGGGGAGTTGGGAGAGGAACTGTGATAAGGGATGTAATGTAGGAGAGTAGAATAAATTAATAAAAATTATGTAGATGATATACTCGAATGTGATAATATTTGAGAAAGATTTTAACATCCTCTTTTCCCACTCATTAAAGGGATTGGTGTCCCTATAAAGGCTGTATCTCTTCTGTACATTTATGGCTTCCATATGAAGACAAGATATTTGCCCTCCATCAGGTGAGGACACAACAGGATGTGTCTATCTTGGAAGAAGATTGCAGCCTTCACCAGATATTAAATGGGCTAGAAATGTGGTCTTGAGGTATACATTTCCATTCTTTTGAAATATATATCCACTCTCCATGGGTTTTTTTTGGGGGGGGTTACGGCACAAAAACTGAATTGGGACAACATGCCTATAAATGTAGATACATATTTTTGGCCCGTATTGAGTAGCGGTTTTGAAAGTGCTGCAGATGAGGTCCTCCGATAACTTCTCCCAGATACATAAACATCACTGCTTCTTTGTTATTGAGGACCATGGCTCAGCACCAGCTATTGTTGGTATTGACATTGATTTTAATCAGTTTAGAAATCAGAAGTAAAAATGGGAAATTGACTTCAAGGATGAGAGTATCAGTGTCTTGGCTTTTACTTAGTTCCCTAAGCTTTGAATGCACAGAAGTGAGGATCTTTCAACAAATACTCGTTTTCCAATAAGCATTCGCTCAGCAACACAATGTGTCAGGCCATATCACGGAAGCACACAAATTAAGACCGACTTTTTAATTGCTGTCACAGAAGCCACAGGATCTCAGGAAAGACAAATAATTATATAAAACACCTATGATATGAGCCCTGTGCTCTTGCGGATCATGGGGCAAGTTTCCCATAAGAAAAGACATTTGGGTCAAACATTGAAAGACGAGTAAGACCTGACTGGTGAAACTGGAGTGAGAGGAGAAAGGAGCCATGCAAGAGGAGTAGGATGAAGGAAAGTCAAGAAAAGTCATCAAGGCAGCCAGGAAACTTAGAGGAAAGAATAAGGACTGGGGATGACACCAATGCTGTATGGTGTGTGTGTGGGGCGGGGGCTGTAGATGAGTCAGGAGACACTCAAGACATGCCACAGACAGCAGTTTAAAGCACGCCAATGTGCTATTTGACATGACCAAAATCTACAGTGCTATTTTATAGTTTTTTAGTGCAGTCAGTGTCACGGTCTCCACGAAGTTCCATTCTCTGTGTCTGAGGGACATCTCTCTACTGACTACTCTGTCCTTTTCATCTTGGAGGGATTACTACCAACTCTGCTTCTGCCCTAGCATTTCCTCATGGCCTCTTTTGGCGTCTGTCATCTGTTTCAGAGAAAAGAAGAAATGGTAGCCCGGTATGAGAGCACATTGAGGGTGTTGTTTGCTTGTCTTCTGTGTGAAACCAAAGACAAGAGGAGGGAGTGCCAGAGAAGAGACCAGATGACAGGGACTTGTTGGATTTTGCAGAGAGCAAAATATTACACAGAGAGTTGTTCAGAAATGACTAGTGGCCACCATGGTTAGAAACACAGGAACATGGTGGATCAATCCTGGCCATGGTATTATTTTTCTCTTGAAATTTCCATGAGCTTTAGGTGAGGCCACTCAATCTCAGAAAGGAAGAGCTATATGTTCTCTCTCATTTGTGGATCCTAGTCTATAATGAATACATATATACTTATAGCTGAGTGTACATGTAGTTACAGTATAACAATTATAAAGGAGAACAAGAAAGTACAGTAAAAATAAATTCAGACTATTGCGTTCACATATAGAGTACACTTCATGTGAGTCCCTTAAATGTTCTCTCTAGTTATAACACACTTTCCTGTCCTTAAGTGGTCAGTGTTCACATTTAATTCCAAGAGGAGCTGTTATCTAATTGGGAGAGATGAATTATTTTATTTAGTTAGTTATTTAGTTATCTATTCTTTTATGTTTAGACTGTTTTGCCTGCATTCAAATGTACCATGTGTGTGTACAGTGTCCGCAGAAGCCAGAAGACAGTATTGGATCTCCTGGAGCTGAAGTTAAAGATGGTTGTCAGTCATTGCATGGGTGCTGGAAATAGAATCTGAGTCTTCTATAAGAATAGTAATTGGTCTTAATCACTGAGAAATACCTCCAGCCTCCAGATCTCAACTGTATACCATGTTTTCCATTGAATATTCCTGTAGGCTCTTGTCAGAAACCTGTTATTGTACTGTCTTCTCACTACTCCTAATTAGAAGAAATCCTACATACCATTTAAAAAACTCCACTGGTTATATTTTCTGCTCTTTATATAGCTCATGAACTCTAAAAACAAAGAACAATTTATTCAGTAATGGTAATATATTTTAGAGTTATAATACAGTGAAAAAGTACACATTTCTCAGTGTTTTCAAATTCTTGGTACGTTACTCTTTGAGATTTAGGGGTAATAAATAAGTACTAGCAAGTATATTCAGAGTTTTCAAAATTATGATTATTTTAAGTATATTTCTAACAATTTTCATACATTACTGTAATAGCTAAAATTCCTATTTAAAGAATAGCAAATACAAAGTTTAACAGATGCACATGCTGATGAAGAGGGGCAGAAGCTATAAATTAGGATTCTAAGTTATTTGAAATAGGGCTCAGTGTAGGTGTAACAAAGCATCAGGTGCACCCTAGACAGACTGAGTGCCTGGATGCTGGAACATCTTTAAGGTGGAGCAAGTTGTCATTTGGAGTCACCTTTGGAGGAGGTTAGACCTGAGTGTGGAGAGAATGACTATGAGCCCGGCGTCAAAGACTTCTAAGAGGTTTACTGACCCTGTCACACACAAAAAAAGACATACGCAAAGTGAATTCGTCCAACCTGTCTACAAAGGCAGAGTACATGTAGGCAATTGGCAGAATGAGTCAATTAAAGATCCTTCAAATGGCTGTCCAGGAAAAGGGGGCTTTTCCTGAATCCACCTCAGTGTGTTTACTTGGAAATTTACAGCTCACGTTTTCCTGTTTAAATCCTTAATAACTTGCAGGCGACCTCTAGTCGGTCTGGTCTTCAGATAGGTTGACACTGGACCTACTGCCAAGGCAAGTGTACCAGAGGGTGCCACCACCAAACTTTCTCTTTGCTGGATTGGCCCAACTACACACACACACACACACACACACACACACACACACACACACACACACAAAAGGAAAGCAAAGGAAGAGCAGGGGTTGGAGACTATTCAAAGACATTAAAAGCGAGCCTGCCCAACTCTGCATTTCGCTCTCTGAATTATGGAGACACTACTTGCTCACATCAGCTCCACAGGCCCATGATTCAGCCCCGCCATAAAAGGATACTTCTAGAAACAACTATATAACGCCCATATTGTTTAATGTACTCTGTGATGCCAGATAAACTCGTGCCTTCCTTGCCCTCCAGGAGCTAACTATTGTGTGCATACTACTGTTTGAAGTCATAACATAGATTAAGCCATTTAGTTTAAACTTCTACTTGATAGGAACAAAGTGCAAGTGAATTAGGAGTACTTTTAGCTGGTGATAAAGGGGGAAAGTTTTTACAAATAGCCTACCAAAGAATTGGTGTTTGTTTTCTTCCAATTCCAGAAAATATAATAACTCCTTACAGATCACCCACAATGCTTTAGCTGGAGAAAAGCTAAAGAAGGCCCACACGTGTTATTGGTGAAGATATTTACAGTATCATTTGGAATACATGTGACACATGTGGCATGTTTATAAACCAATATCTTCTCAACTGTGAAAGCCCTTGACATAGTAAATGATTCTTATAGGAAGGAGAAGCTCACACTGCTCAAAGTTAGGTGATAAATACACCTCTCATTCTTTTTTTTTATTAGATATATTCTTTATTTACATTTCAAATGTTGTCTCCTTTCCTGGTTCCCCCCAACCCCCGAAAATCCCATAACCCATCTCCCCTCCGGCTGTTCCCCAATTAACCCTCTCTTGTTTCCCTGTCCTGGTATTCCCCTACACTGCAGCCTCGAGACTTTCCAGGACCAGGGGCCTCTCCTCCTTTTGATGTCCGACAAGGAGATATAGAGACAAAGTGTGGAGCAGAGTCTGAGGGAAAGACCATCCAGAGACTACCCCACCTAGGGATCCATCCCATATACAGCTACAAAACCCAGACACTATTGTTGATGCCCACAAGTGCTTGCTGACTGGAGCCGGATATAGTTGTTACCTGGGAGGCTCTGCTAGTGCATGACGAATACAGAGGGGGACACTTTCAGCCAACCATTGAACTGAGCACAGGGTCCTCAATGGGGGACCTAGAAAAAGGACCCAAGGAGCTGAAGGGGTTTGCAGCACCATAGGAGGAACAACAATGTGAGCTCTTGTTCTTGTATGGCCCTGGTCAGATGGGTGGTGCAGCATGAGCCTAGGTAAGCTTCTACTGTGACATTTGCAGAGACTTCTGAGCTAGAGAGGGGTTATATTCCCAGGAAAAATTAGGAAAACTGTCCTAGAGATGGTGACACTGGGCAGATTTAGAAGGCGTTGCGGAATTTGCTAAGGCGGATTGATAGGTGAGGAACTGGCCCACTAAGCGTGAGCCATTCCCAGAGTTTCCTTCTCAGCCATTCTAATTTGCTCTCTGCCACTGTGAAGCAATGGAGTACGAAATGTTCACGTTTGGAAACTGTTGAGCAAACAGTAATTACATATTTTTGAAATAGGGTGCGCTATTCCTGGTTGTCAACTTGACTATATCAGGAATGAATTACAATCCAGAATTGGAAGGCTCACCTATGATCCTAATCTGGAGGCTCAGAGATACAAGTTTCTGACTTGAATCTTGGCATGGAGATCTTGAAGCATAGTGGCTATGAATTCCAGAAGATTAAGACAAGGAGATCTCTGAGTTCAAGGTCATCTGGGATTAATGGCCCGGTGGCACACGCCTTTAATCTAGGCCACACCCTCTGCTGGAGGCCTACATAAGGACATTGGAAGAAGGAAGACTCACTCTCACTCTTCCTTGCCTGCTTGCCTCGCGAGACTGACCAACTGCTAGATCCTTGGACTTCCATCCACAGCTGCTGCTGACCATTGCTGGGGAGTTGGACTACAGACTGTAAGTCATCAACAAATTTCCTCACTATATAGAGACTACCCATATGTTCTGTGATCTAGAGAACCCTGACTAATACATAGGGTGAAACTCAACAGTGTATTACCCAGGAATTCAGTGGTGAACACCACGGAAATCCGATAAAATCAGTGTCGAGCATAGCTTCCATATTTCATGAGGAAGCCACTTGAAGCACGGCAGTGTGTATTGGATGAATACGTGAGTCCACAGGTAAATCAGCCCAGAGACAACCTACAGTGAAGAAAGTGAAAATGGGAGATAGTGCCAAAGTTCACCATTGAGCAGGATCTGCTATTGCATGGAGCAATACTGTTTTATTCTCTTTATTAAGTTCCACTCTATGCCATTGTAACTAAAGAAGACACAACTTGGTTAAAAGTGCGATTTATTGTCCTATCTCACTGTACAAATATTCTGTGCTTGCTTAGGCTATTTTTGAAATTGCACATTAGTCATTGACCTTGGGTGGAGACTCCAGGCCCACGGTGAGCAATTGTTTATTGGAAGGGCCAGTCAAGGCAGCGTCATGCTCTGTGAAACCTCGGCTGTCTCACGGGAAAAATCAGGAGTTGATACTTCTGGTTTGCAGAATAAAGTGACAAATAGACATATCAGATAGTAGGAACAAATAAAAAAAATGTCTCTAAATGCAATGCAAGTTTTCGCAGATGTTATGGGCGATGTGCTTATTTGAAGGGAGCAAACCAATATCTACGTGCCTGTCCAATGTGTGCTCAAGAAGCTGAAAACGGCCATTCTGTTGGGTTGAAAATATCCAAACTGCCCTCCACCCCCAGAAAATTTGCAGTTGTTCTTAGACTCAGAGGCGTGAGACCACAGGCACACTGCTACCCCTCTCCCTCCCTTAGGCTGGAGAGAAAGATGCAGGGGCTGTAGGCAGACAAGGCTGAGGGAGAACACACCCCGGAGCCTTGCTGAGGAGACATTCACAGCTTTGAACACCTTATTCCCAGATGCCCTGTCAGCTCCTCACAGTGCAGATCAGAGATCTCTCTGTCTTTCCTTCAAGAAAAGGGAACGTGACCATTTTGAAGTCCTCTAGAGTCTGTTTTTCCTACTGGCCTCAAGAGAGACTGTCTTTCCACAGGCTAATTTGCTGGGGGTTTCCAAGCCACAGACTTGGGAGAAGGGAAATGCACAGCTCCAGACTAGCACCTTCCATGTGAAATAGAGGAAATACCCAGCTCTAGCCCCTGCAGCACTGTCTCCTCTCAGGGTGAGGTAGGCAAAGATTCACAGACTCAGCTGGGAGCAGGTAGGGGCAGATTAATCCCATGACAAATCACAGGACCAGGCCTTGACCCCCTACAAACCCTCACACTTTGGTTCTGAAGCCCAATTAATACAGAGGCGGGTGTGGGGAACATTGGAAGAGACTGAACACATAAGAACAGCAAACATAGACGGAAATAGAAATCAAAACCTATGATGCAAAATGAAGACTTTTTTGGGGGGCGGGGGCTAGTAGTTGATCAGACAGAGCTGAAGAAAGAATCTCTGAGTTTGATGATTTGTTGGTAGAAATGTCTAAAACGAAAAGAGAAAATCAGGTTGAATTGGATTAGGGAAATCCCTCAATATCCAAGAACTCCATCACAGTGGAAATACCAAAAGGAGAAGACAGAGAGAGAGACAAAAGCAACATTTCTTCCTTAGAATCATCGTCCATGTGAATACCTCACCTGAAAAAGTATCCTTCATCAGAGCTGAGTTTAATTCTTACTCGTAGTTAAGGTCAACTCAAGATTAGCTTCTCTTTACAAAGGAAGAGCAGGTTGGCCCAATTCTGAGAGTTGACATCCCCATTGCCATAGGCTGCAATGGACTTGGTGTAGGTCATGCCTTCTCAGGATAAGTTGCTTGAGGGGCAATGATACCCCTCCTTCCCTCCCAGTCCTGTTGATAATCTTGACTGGCCTCCAAAGGAGAGAGAGAGTTCGGGGTTTGGATGAACAAGACTATTTCCTATGTGCTACGCTACTCATCTGCTTTTGATTCATAACTTGTCTTTACACTTTCGATCACATTTATTTATCCATTTATTTATGCATGTGTGCCTGTGTGCACACATACATGCCACAGAACATGGAGTTTAGAAGACAATTCATAGAATTCAATTCTCGTCTTCCGCCATGTGAGCGCCAGAGGAGAACTCAGTTAGGCGACCGTGCTTGGCAGCTAGCCTCGTTGTGTGCTGATCTATCTCGCCAGCTCTGCAATTTGTGTTTCATTAACCTAATATTTCAGCTAACAGCTAACTATCTGTTAGGAAAGCTCCGAAACGCTTCCTCCATTTCCCCTCTGTGTTCATAATTTTATGTATTTTCTTGTAAGTTATCAGCTGCAATGAAGAAATCACTTTAATTTTTTTTTAAGAAATGAGATTAATTTATTCTCTTACAGAAGTTGGAGTTATCTGTTAGTGGGAAGATATTAGTGCATCCTAAATTGACTATCATTAGTATGAGTCACCTTAATGAAAGACTGTGTGTGCAACGCAGGACCTTATACTTTCTGCGATCGTTCTCATCAGAAGGAAGATGCAGTCAGGTCTCCAAGGCAATGTTTGAACTTCCTGAATTTTTGTTGTTAATACCTAAATGTCACTCGTAAAGGAATTAGGGATGAAACAAATAATTACGATTATTCAAAGAAACTCTATAAGAAGATAACACTAGACACTTCAATGTAGCTTTCGAAAAAACCTTATGTGGCCGCACTATTTTGCTGTACCCGACAACAGTTACAACCATCATGCATTTACATTTCAGGATACAATTGGGCTGTATGGAGTATTTAATTGTCTGACAGATGTTCTCATCCCCGTGGTTGGTTAATTCTTTGCATTTTTATCTTGTGTGTGTGTGCTTGTGTGTTTGTGTGTGTGTGTGTGTGTGTGTGTGTGCATACGACTATGCGTGTGAGTCCTCTGGAGGCCAGAGGACACCATGGGTTTTATTCCTTGGGCACTTGCCACCTTTGTTTATTGAGGCTCTCAGTGGCCTAGAACCCTGCAGGCAGATTAGACTGGCCAGCTGGTGAGCTCCAGGAATCTACTTGTCTCTGCCTTCCTAGGACTGGGCTTATAAACCACTGTGCCTGGCTTCTTTATGAGTTCAGGAGCTCAAACTCTTCATACCTGCAGGGCAAGCACTTTACCAACTGACCTATCTCTCTAGCGCATGTCCCGTCGTGTAAAAATTGGGAGCATAAAATACTTTGTGAGAACTCACAAAAGGAGAGCTGTAGAGGTATTTTTAGTTTTGGTTACTGATAGTTATGCATATCATTATAATCTACTTTCATTTTAGCTTTAAACATGGCAGTTATATATTTGTGTTTTTTAAATATCAACTTTTTTATATGTCCTTTAATCTTTTTTAATTCAAATGTCATCTTTAAAAAATATTTTAAATGGTCACATTTCAGGTTGGATTTAGACAGCCAGTGCCTTCATTAAGTAATCTCAAATATTCAAGTATTTGTCTGGTTTTAAATGGAAACAAAATTTTGAACCTTCTCCTATGTTGTTTTCCACTTAGTTTTAAGGAATATAACATTAGCAAAACTCTTACATTGGTGCGAAACCACAGTAGGATTAAGAAGGTGCTAGAGGGGGCAGGTTCCCAGGGCTCCAGACTGAAAGTCAATAAATAAATCCTGCTGGAATAAATCAGAAATATGGTGCCAGTTAATTTAGGCTTCCTTGTTCAACTCCTTAAATAACCAGAGAAATAGCAAGTACCTTGAGTGGAAGTGGATTTGTTTAAGCCCTTGCTGCACGATCCTCTCCAAGAGGGGAGTGTGAAACCAGTTGCCTGCACAGAGTTTCTGAAACCGAGTAAATGCATCGTGCTAAGAAGGTGCATTAGTCACATCGCCGACAAAATATGAGACAGAAGCAGCTTCAAGAAGGCAGGTTTGTCTTGGCTCAGTTTGAGGGGACAGCGGGTAGTGGCTGGGAGGCATGGAGACAGGAAGGTGCAGCAGCTAGTATACTGCATCCTTCAACCAGGAAGCGGGAAGAGATCAACGCTGCTGCCCTGCCAGCTCTGGTGTGGCACCTTAGTCAGTATGAAACCCTAGCCATGGGAGAGGGCCATCGACATCCAAGGTGGGTCTCCCCATCTTATTTAAGCCTCTAACGAACACACACACACGCACATACATGCATACATACATATGCACACACACACACACATATATACACATACACACATACATACACACACACACACTGAAGTGTACCTCCTGAGTATACCTCTAAATTCAGAGAAGTTGATAGTCAAGATTAAACTTAAGGTATTAATAATGATTATCTAAATCTTAGAAGTAATAGTGCCAAGAAGTTGTGTTACATGGGGAATGGCATACAACAAACCAAGTGCTTGGTGTACTGTTAAGTAAGAGTAATATAAACAGAAAGACTAAATGAAATGAATGGAGAGACACCATCTGGTACACAATGACAAATATCCCTTTCTCTTGGGACCTAGACACCACTCTGCTCCATAAATACAATTACTTTCTATTAACTTTAGTGCGTTCTCATGCATGTATCGCCCTACGCTGTGACATGCTACATACAGGATCCTATACTTTGTCTTCCAAAGGTTTGGAAGCCTTTCATACCATAAGTATAGCATTTTGTATTGTTAAATGGTTCCTGTATTAATATATTGTATGTCTGAATTGTAATTCACATGTAAATTCCCATGGGTGACATTTTAGCTGTTTAAGTTCTTTGACATTAGAATCAATATTCCAGTTAGTCTTTACTATATGACTTAAAGAGATTTATATATGTTCCAGAAGACCAGCAAACAAACCCCCTGCTATGTATAGTTTTCATTTAATGAAAACTGTATTAGTTTGAAAGAAGGAGCTGAGACTGAGAGGATCCGCATGTACCCAGTCCTGCCTTGGGGGCTTAGTGTTCTTGCTAAGAGATTCCCATTTTCTAAAGCACAAATAAAATATGAAATCAGAAAAAAAAGCATTAAGATGCACTTACAGTTTCATTTGTACAAAAGCTCTGGAATAATGTAGACTGTGAGTCCATATACTTACACACTGCGCAGTGAACAGGGGTGGGGACTGTAAACTTGTTGGGGAAGTACTTGAGTGGCATGCATGGAACGTGGGGTTTCACCCATAAGCAAAGTGTGGGGCCACAAAGCTGTAATCCCGTTTGCTCTGAAGGTAGAGGCAGAGGGGAAAGGAGGGTTAGATCAGTCTCAATTACAGAGCAGAGTTCAGTGCCAGCCTGAGACACAGGAGAGCAAAGAAAGAGAGAGCTGCTTAGAGTGGAAACCTCAAGGCTTATGGCTGTCATCACCTGCTTATGATTGAGGAAGAACAATGGCCGCACGGGAACTAAGGTGGCAAAGCTCCCGCCGTGGCCAGCCAGCTTTGTAAAAGAATTTCAAGTTTTGTACTGTTCTTTTGCAAATCAATGTGTGTGTGTGTGTGTGTGTGTGTGTGTGTGTGTATGTGTGTGTACATATATATGTATATATATCGTGAGAATATTATTAAATAACTGCTTATTAGTTGGGTTTTATAAAAATTTATAAATTAGAAAGAATTAGGAAAACAACCCTTTTTTTTTAATTAAATGTAGGTATAGGTGAATATATATTATTTTCACTAAATGCTACAAAGTTCCTAAAAGCATTAAATCATTGTTAGAGCTACCTAACAATTATTGGTTACCTAACAATTTATTCAAAGGAAATGGAAATATACATCTCCATACCCACCCCCCTAAAAGCTGCATGAATTATTATGACTGCAACATTCCTACCACTCAAAATGCAGAACAAGTTTTGGTCAATTGACAAATAGATTAAATATAGCATTACTGCACAATAGGATGTCATTTGACCATAAAATACATGGTCTGATGTGGCTGAATGGTGAAAACATTTTGTAGTCTGGAGCTCAGTAGTTAAGAGCATTTGTTACTCTTTCAGAGGACCCAAGTAGGGCTCCCAGTCCTCACATGGGTTGATTCACCAAAGTCTATAACTCCAGTTCCAAAGCATTTAATACCCTCTTCTGGTCTCTGTGGGTACTGCACACATGTGGCATACACACACACACACACACACACACACACACACACATTTTTAAAGGTAATTAAAAAACACCACATATTATATAATTCTATCCAAATATAAATCCAGGAAAAAAAATGCCAAGGCGTAAAGTGGTTGCTTAAAGCTTGGAGAAGAAAGTACTTAGATTGGGGTCATCTTGATCTGTGCTGTTGTAATAAATTACCACCACTTGGGAAAAAACAAAATGTATGTCACAATTCTGCAGTTTGTAAGATCTAGATCAAGGCATCAACCACCTCATCATCTAGAAGGATCCAGTCTGCTTCCAGGATGATATCCTGAATACAGAGCGAAGAGATAAGAGAAACTACAGCCTCACATGGTGGAAGACGAAGGAAAGAGGAGAAAGTGCCTTTTTTTCTTTTTTTTTTTTTTTTCGAGACAGGGTTTCTCTATGTAGCCCTGGCTGTCCTGGAACTCACTCTGTAGACCAGGCTGGCCTCGAACTCAGAAATCCGCCTGCCTCTGCCTCCCAAGTGCTGGGATTAAAGGCGTGCGCCACCACTGCCCGGCTGAAAGTGCCTTTTTCAATCCTTTTGTAAGAACACCAAATCTCAGGGCTCAGGGATAAGTCCACCTGGCACCTCCTACAGGCCACACCCTTCCGTGCAATCTTGTTATTGCACCGAATGTCTGAAGGGACCTTCAGAACGCAGCTTGCGGTCATCACTAAGATCAGAGTTTCCTTATGAGGTAACAAAACGTTTAAAACACTGTGGCGCACACAACAGCGACTGTGTCGAAGCTAATGAGCCGTGCATTTTAAGAGTATAATCATGTAGTTTGAGAATTACATCTTCAATTTTTTTTTTTTAAGTCATCCACCTTACAAAAGAAAAGGAGCCCCGGCACTTGTTACATAATGCGGCCTCTCGCGCTTATTTAAAGAATCTCTGGTTTGAGGGATAATTAGCGGTTTTGTAATAAGACAAGGGGCAGTTTCACCAAGAAGGAAATAATCACAGTGGTCTTATTAACCTCCTGTATAATCAAGCGCCATTGAACATCCAGCAGCTCCTGGCAAAGGCAGCTCCTGCCAGCGCATCCCAGCCTTTATGAGGAACCAGTTACCCTGATTTCAGAATTGTCAGAGTGAGAAAGGCACAGCTGCTTCCAATGGACAGAAAATTAGATTGAAGAGAGACAGGGCCAAGAAATATTGGTATTGTTCCGAATAGCTTCTTCCTTTCTGGGTTCCGTTAGTCCTTGGGCGTCGGGAGATGAAATTTGTAACCAATTATTTCCCCTTACTTAGGCACAGCTCCATTTGCTTGCACTTAGAGAAAAATCACAAGCAAAATTGCATTTTGACCGTGCACTCAGCTCATCAAACAGCAAGACGGTTTTAGGAAGAAATTTTTAAAAACAGATACAACTCCTTGTCGCTAAGAGAACATGACAAATGCTTCATTCAGTCCAGTATTTTTAAAACCCCGTCTTATAGATTTGCATATATTTCAGGCAATGAGCTAAGTGCTATACATGGATTCTCTAATTTAATTTTGTATCAAGGGGCCGATAAAACAGTACAGTATGTAAAGGCTCTTGCCATCAAGCCCGGAGATCTAGTTCAATCTCTAAAACCCACCACGCTAGACAGAACCGAGTCCACCCGGCCCCTGACATGGAGTATGCGCATGCGCAGGGCTGTGGCGCGCATCTTCGGCTGCCTCGGCCTCTTGTCTCGTTGTTTCTTTCACGTGTGTACACATATTACCCCAAATAAACCAGTAAATGTAAAAAAACTTAAATAAAATATATCACATCAATATTAAATCAGTGTGTTAATGCAGACCCTGAGATATGCATACTTTTTTTTAACAGAATAATATATGAAATACACATGGATTCAAACAGGCAGCTACCAGGAAGCTAACCCAAGACCAATAGGGCAATATATGTAGTTTTAGAAAACCTCTGTATCTTAAAGGTTTAGTTTTAAAAATGAAATGAAGTACTGGTAACATGACCCTTTGAAAACAAAATACAGAATTTTGAATTAAGAATGCTTTTACATGAACTCAGGATCTGGGGAGTTGGTTCAGCAACCAAACCTCGAATTAGAAAAACCCATTGAAAAACAAAAACAACTACAAAGTTACAGTTCCTGTTTTACAGTTGTCGGTTTCCACAAAACACTGAGCGGGAAGAAAAGCCAGCTAGAATCTGCAACAGAGGTCAGCTTTCATCTAGGCATAAGATTCGGGTACATGTGCCTTTTACATGGTCTGAGAAGCCCTAGGAGGACAAAGAAATGTGTGGCCAAATTCAAGAGTGCGCACCGTGGAAGAACGCGTTCTCCACGTAGGCCTCCAGTCATCCCAGTATAGATCTGGAAAAGAATGGGATCACTCCTCAAAAGCAAACACAAGCCCAACCAAGTCACTCTGAGAGAAGGGGCACAGGAGCCCAAAGGTCTCACTGCTTTCGGGATATTAGCTATTTAAATGACCAGTCAGAGAAGGAGCGGGATGAGAGAGAGAGAGAGAGAGAGAGAGAGAGAGAGAGAGAGAGAGAGAGAGAACAGAGTTCTCTCACAGTTTTCTGTAGTGGGAAGGCAAAGATTGGCTCACAGCCAAGTGGATTAAGTTGTAAAGTTGATCTGATAGAGTTATAGAAAACTCTGGAGCTAAAAAAAATAAAAATTAGAACACATAGATCATTTCTGGAAATCACACGGACATCAAGACATAAAGGAAATGCCAATATTCCTGGGAAAACACGTGTCATAAAAACTTTTCTCAGCAGGGTGTGGTAGTGCCTGTCCTAGTTCTAGCACTCGGGAGGCAGGTCTGTGTGGGCCAACCTGGTCTCTATAGCAAATTTCGGGCTAGCCAGAGCTATGTAGTAAGACCTTCTCTCTCTCTCTCTCTCTCTCTCTCTCTCTCTCTCTCTCTCTCTCTCTCTCTCACACACACACACACACACACACATACACACACACTTACAAAGCAAAAACTCATGAAACAAAAAACAAATCCTGTTCTCTAGTGATAATACATAGGTTCAAGAAAAATATAATTTTTGAAACAGTTTTGTGAAATTCTGAAACTGATACATATCAAATAGTTTAGCTATTATAAATACTATAATGCTAAGAACATTACTTTTTCTTGTGTTTTGCTGGGATGTGTATGGATGTGCATGCATTTGTACATTTGTTCATGAAAAAGAGAAAGAAAGCGAGGCAGAGACAGAGAGACAGACAGAGCGTGTGTGTATGTTTCTTCGAGACAGGGTCTTAGTACTGTAGATTGGCCTTAAACTTGCTATGTAGTCCTAGCTGGTCATAAACTCTTGGTCTCCCTGCCTCCACCTTCTAAGCACTAGATTACAGCATGAGTCACCAGGCCAGAGGTATGCCCTTATGTGTGTTTCTTTGGGGTTCTGTGGCGACTTCTATAAGCTCTATACATACAAATAGGGATTTCTAGAATTAAGGCCATCCTCCAACTCAGTGTTAAAGAGAATACTAAATTTCAGTTTCCCAAAGTGGTTGGACCAATTTATACCCATTGGCAATACTAAATGTAGCATTATTTACAGTTATTATTCCTCAAATAATTACAAAGTATGGCATGAAATACAAAGAAAGTTAAAATTAGGCTGTTTTCAAATGGAATAATTAAAAAAGGCTTGCTGAGGTGAAAGCGCTGTTCCTGGGCCTTGGTATAGGAGATTATTCCAAACCTCTAGGAAGAACTTTCCTACAGAGGGAAAAATAATGTTCAAAGACCTCATTCAAGAATCAAGAACAGGTGCTGTAACTAAGATGCCTTCAACAAAATAGAAGGAATCTAAAATCAAGTTTACAATGTCAGAAGTGACCAGAATCAGAGCTCTGTTGGCAGAAAGGAAGAGGATGCTTTATCCCTTGTCCCATGAAAGGCTTAGACCATGGCAGAGGTGCCCAGAGAGGGTCTTGACCTTCACCAGAGTTCCGAATCCTATGATTAATTTAGTAACGTTATTTCTACTATTCTACAAAAGTCGTGGGTGTAGATTAAATTATGTTCTTTAGAAGTCTGCAACCATTTAGTCACTCACAATATTTAAGATACCTGAAAAGTGTAAATCTAAACTTCAAAAAAAATGTTTAATAACTCTCCTAGCACACTTAAGTTCCTTAAGTGAAGAAGAGATAGCTTCAACAGAATGGCCAACACTGGAAGCCTTCCTTCCTTCCTTCCTTCCTTCCTTCCTTCCTTCCTTCCTTCCTTCCTTCCTCCCTCCCTCCCTCCCTCACTCCATCTTTCGTCCATCCTTCCTTCCTTTCTTCCTTTCTTTCTATCTTTCTTTCTTCCTTCCTTTCTTCCTTCCTTTCTTTCTTTCTTTCTTTCTTTCTTTCTTTCTTTCTTTCTTTCTTTCTTTCTTTCCTTCCTTCCTTCCTCCCTCCCTCCCTCCCTTCCTTCCTTCCTTCTTTCTTTTTTTCTTTCTGATACAAGAACAACAATAATAAATCTAGTTATCAAATCCAGTTGTAGTTCCTTACACGCCAGTTAACATTAGGCTCTCTGTGAGTCCATTTCATGTGCGAACTGGATTTATCAGAGCATGCCTAGAAATATTCTTACACGACAAAGCATTTACCTGTAACCTCTCAACCTTCCTAGTCTTCTAGTTGCTTTGATGGCATTCATGGCAGCCTCTCTTTCATCTGCATTTAAATTCTAAATTCAAATCTCCACCGAACTTTTCCATTGTTATTTGAACCTCAAAAATAAATAACTAACAAGAGAAGAAAAGATTTAAAAACCCATGAGATTTCAGGCCAGCATTATTATCTCCATTTTCTAGACAAAGAGGTACCATCTAACCTCACTAAACTTCAAATTTCTCACCTGCAGATCAGGACGTATTGCAGACCCCAACACCTTTTCTCATCTTCTCACATAAAATGAAATAATAAAATAGTGTTTGGAAGAGGAGAAAGACTAGGATACACCACAAAAAGCTATTTTTTTTCATCATAAAATGCAATGCATCTATATCTTATATTGGGGGAAATGAGCACATAATCAATATCAAACTTTGTTTTCTTCTCATCTGTAATGATTTAGGGGCAGAAAAATGCTGAACCTAACACCTCAGAGGCTTTTTTTAATCTCTTAGGTTATTTTAGCCTTCTTGAGCAAGGAATTCATTGAAGTAGACTTTCTCACCTGAGTCCCAGCTTCCTAAATGAGGTAAGTACAAGAAGGAGCTTGTCTACTCACACATCATCAAAGCCAGTCTCCTGGAATTAAATTAGTCCCCCACTTCTCTTTGGACTAGCCCTCAACTAAAGGGAACTCACTTTACCTGCCTCTGTATTGGTCTCTATCATTTCTGCACCTGCTTGTGACTTTAAGTAGGTGATGTCCCCCTGGGCTCTCACAGTCCAGCCATGATCTAGGCCTTCATACACAGCATCTCAGCTACACGTCATCTCTTACTTCCTGTATGTCTTCTACAAGATGGGGGATAGAAAAAGACCTTTCCTACTTTGCTCTTTCCCTCATTCAGATGTTTTTTAAAATGTATTTACTTTTATATGTAGGGATATTTGGTTGCATGTATAAAAATGTACCATGTGAGTGTGGTGTCCATAGAGGTAAGAAGAGCATATGGGATCCTGTAGAATCAAAATGACAGACAGTGGTGAGCCCCAGGTAGGTGCCCTCTAGAAGAGCAACCAGTGCTGTTCCATCTCTCCAAAGCCCTCTTCCTTCTTTTCTTTTCTTTTATTGGCTATTTTCTTTATTTACATTTCAAATGTTATCCCCTTTCCCGGTTTCCCTTCTGGAAGCCCCTTATACCATCCCACCTCTCCCTACTTCTACGAGGGTGCTCCCCCACCCACCTACCCACTCTTGCCTCACTGCCTTGGCATTCCCCTACACTGGGGCATTGACTTTTCACAGGACGAAGGGCCTCTCCTCCCATTAATGTCCCACAAGGCCATCTTCTGCTACCTATGCGACTGGAGCCATGGGTACCTCCATGTGTACCCCTTGGTTGGTGGTTTAGTCCCTGGGAGCTCTAGGGCCTCTGGTTGGTCGATATTGTTGTTCTTCCTATGGGTTGCAAACCCTTTCAGCTCCTTCAGTTCTTTCTCTAACTCCTCCATTTGGGACCCCGTGCTCAGTTCAGTGGTTGACTGTAAGCTTCTGCCTCTGTATTTGTCAGGCTCTGTCAGTCCTCTTTCTTAGGCTCCTACCTGGAACTACTGTGAACTACTCCCCCAATGGTATTTGCTTTCCTTCTTGATACCTTCTATAAATAAATGGAAATATATTTGTATGTCTCATCTCCATCCCAGTCTCCTACGAGTCTGGTCACACAATGCTCTGAGACTCCCAAGAAAAGATGAGTGCTACCCATTTTTGTATCAAGAGCACATAGTCAAATGTTGGCTTGCAGTTGACCCTCACTGGAAGTTGACTGAGTAAGCAAACAACTGAACTTTCTAAATTTCTAAATTGAAGAAAATTAATTGCAATGTTTTATCCACATTAAACAGTCAGAGGTTTAGCTAGGACCAGGTGAAGAGCCTTGTTAATGTATCAGACCTTAAATGGATGGCGTTATAATGCATAGCAGTGCACTAGGAAGAGAGGCAGGAAGAGAAAGAAAATCAAACCTCCATCAGTGAAGAGTCAAATTCATGTAAAACCTCCAAAGACAATTGTTTGTAACTAAATACAGTTTCCTTCTTCTTTTTTATATACTAAAAAAATCCTTAATCCTAAAATATCTACATAGGGATTTTTTAAAGTGTTATATTTCCACCACACTCAACTATTTGTTGAACTGAAATGTTTATAGACATTTTCCCTTACAGAAATGAAAAATTAACTGTAGGTCGTCTTGATAATAATATATGAAAGCATCAGTAGAAATGAAAATGTATTCATCTGAGGTAGTCACAGCTATAATCCCAGCACTCAGTAAGTAGAGAAGGGAAGGTTTCCGGGTTAATCTGGAGTACAGAGGAAGTTCAAGGTTAGCCTGACTTACATAGAGAGAGCCTCTCACAAAAACAAGGGCTTCTGATGTAGCTCAGTAGTTGAATGCTTGCTTAGCCTGAACAAGGTTCTGGGTTTGATCCTTCACACTGAAAACAAACAACAACAACAACAAAAACCAGAACTTTTCTTAAGCTCTTGCTATACTGCTTCAATGATATAAAATTGTTTTTTTTTGTCAAAACTAATAATTGATGTTAACTGATCAATTTTCCCTTTTGAAAAATGACCCACATTCAGAAATCCTACAAGAAAAATGGCTAACTTTACTACAGAGAAACAGCAGCTAATGTTTTTTAATTTATTTTTTAACTCTTTGAAAATTCCTTACAATACATTTTAATCATATTCATTACCCTCCCCCAACTCCTCCCATACCCTCCCCTGCCTCCTGACTCACCTAACTTCTTATGCCATCTCCCCCCGACCCCCACCATAAATACAATACAAAACCTATGGAGTCCAGGTTGTGTTGGCTGGCTATTCTCATGGGAGTGGGGCCTGCCCAGAGTGTGGCCAACTCACTGAAGAAGATTCACTGTCCATCTCTCAGCAGCTATGAAATACCAATAGCTCCTCAGCTGGGAACATATCATGCCTACCCTCCGGTGTGCTGAGATTCTGTCTAGCTTGAGTTTGTGCAGGTCTTTTGCATGCTATCACAGTCTCTGTGAGTTCATATGTGCACCTGCCCTGCTAGGTCTGGAAAACATTCTTTCTTTGAAGCCATCCATTGCTTCTGATTCTTACAGTCTTTCTGCCTCTTCTTCTATGTAGACACTTTAGCCTCGAACTAAGGGATATGACATAGACACACCCCGTAGGATTAAGGGTCTCAAAGTCTCCTTTTCTCTGCATGCTGATAAGCTGTGGGTTTTCATCTACAAGAAGCAGCTCCTCTGTTCAGGAGGAGCGCTGCACTGATCTAAACTTCTGCTTCAAACTCCAGGTTCAGATTCCAAGTCTCAGATTGTCATGGCGGGTGGGGCAGCTCCAGCTGAGAGTTCTAAATCACAGCACACTCGATGGAAGCAAACAAGTAAAAATAAAAAAAAAATCAGAGAACTATGGGTTACAAGTTTGGAAAGCTATTTTTGTGTCTGTGTGTGTGCGCGTGTGTGTGTGTGTGCGCGCGCGCGCGCGTCTGTCTGTCTGTCGGGTACATGCAGGCTGAGGCAGATCCACCTGGAGCTGGAGTAACACAGGGTTGTAAGCTGTGGGATTTGGATGCTGGGAACTGTACATGAATCCTCTGCACAGGGTAGCCGCTTGTGCTTGTGCCCACTAGGAAACCTCTCTAGCTTACTAGAAGCTATTTTAATGACCATTGGCAACACTAGTCTTGGGGCACACACCATGGAGAGAGGTGGAAATTTGGATCTGTTTGGCTTTGTTTCTAAAGTAGACTTAAACAATCCTGCTTTGGGACAGTGTGTTCTGTTACAGATCAAGGCAGCAAGTAGAATATTAGTGGATCAAGCGCGTACTAAGAATTAGGGTCCTTTTGAGAATGGTAAACAAGACGTCCATCATCCTCAGCATCTGTGTTCCCTTTCTGGGGAGGGGACTCTGAGACAAGTGACTTGGCTGCCAAACGTTTCTGAGTTCGCATCCCTTTAAACAGTCACAAGTATGAGCACTGAGCCCTAAGGTAGTTCTGGTGATGCAGCTGAGGTATCAAAATCTGTTCCCAGAATCACCTTCCTGTGCAGATAACACTATGGAGAGTAACATGGTAGGTGCATGAGTGTGTGTGTGTGTGTGTGTGTGTGTGTGTGCCAGTGCGCTTGTGCATGCGTGTGTCCTGTCAGGAAGGGAAAAACACTTGTAAAAGTCTTCAAAACTGAAAAAGGATCCGTGAATAGGCCTTTATGTAGGATATTTATGGGGATTTTGGTTTGTTTTCTGATTCTGTTTCAACTTTTAAGGAGTACCGTTAATGTGATTAATTAGCAAGAATTTATTGACTTGAAAAATCTCGACAGCCAACTATATATGATTTTTTTAATGTATTTTTTCAGGTGAAACTATAAACTAGAAGGCTAATTAAGACCTGCTGTTTCCTGAAACCTAGTGTGCACTGCATCAGGAAGAAGAGGCTTGGGCAGCTTTACCTGAAGGACTCCATGTAATCTTTAGCGAAAACCCCAATGTTCTAGTCTGTTCTCTCAAACACAGTCTCTACTTAAGACCCTCCATGGATGTCGACTTCAGTCTACAGTAAACATAAAGGGTGGCTGTGGAGTTGACATCTCGAAAACTCAAGCCAGGGTGAGCCTCATGCCTTCCGGCTTCAGCCAGTGTCTCTGAACTGATGGAAACACCACCATGGTCATTCAATTTCTGCCTTTTGACATTTTCCTACCATGCCCTTCCCTTTGCTTTGCTAAGGGTGAAGAGGGGTGGAGCTGCTTGTAGGAACTAGAATAACAATGCAAAAGCCATGCAAACGGCGAATTCTTGAGGTGACAGATGGCTTGAACGAGCTGATTTCTCACTAGCACCCAGTTTATCTGTTTTCATTAGGAGAAAAAGAAATCTGTTTTCCTTTCCTAATGTTACCTTCTCATTAAATAGTTCCAAAGTAGAGTTTAACTGCAAGAATGAAAGAAATGAAGAAAAATAAAATAAATCTGCCAACATATTTTTAGACTAGTGACATATTCATGTGGCTTATCACCAAATGTGACAATCCTGTGGTGGCAAATCTCCCAGTCAAAATAATAAGTGATTTTTTTAACTCCCTTCAAAGAAACTTCCAGAGTTTCAACGTAGAAAATATGAAGTGCTTAAAACTTAAAAAAAAAAAACAAAAAAAAAAACAAGTTGTTTTTTTTTTTAAATTTAGATTTTTTTTTTTAAATATCTAAACTCCAGGTTAGATATTTTGAATTGATGTCTCTACTAATGTTTTAAAACCATCCAAAATAATTTTTAAAATAGTATTTTCTAAGAACTGTACTCTAAGAGGAAACCACGGGCTGGAGCGCCGGTTTAGTGGATAAAAAGCACAGGGCACTGCGGTTGGATTCCCAGCACACACATGGTGGTTCACAACCATCTGCAATTCCAGTTCCAGGGACGCTGACACTCCCTTATGACCTCCTTGGGCCCAGACATACACATGGCACACACACATTCATACAGAGAGAAACATACATGTAAAATAGGCAAATCTGGTTTGCTTTTGTTTGTTTGTTTGTTTTTAAGCAAACTGGTTTGCTGCGTCTATCTTGATCAAGAAGCAAGGTGCCTGCTTCAGATGGTATGATACACACCAAGTCAAAAGGGACAACTCAAAGTCCTTTTACAGTCCCTGTGTATCAGCCTGTAGCTTGCAACCTGATAGACCCAAAATTCTGAGCTCACAGGAAACATCCAACACAAAAGCTCCCTTTTCCGACTCATGGTACAGCCTTTCTGGAGTGAAAGTTCTCCTCTCCTTTCTAGCGCTGTGCTGTGTCCTGGTTTGATAGCTTATTGCCTCGGAGAATCTTTCATCTTTTCCCACGGGTCTCCTCTTCCCTGGCCAGTCATCGGGAGACAGACACACAAGCCGTCATATCTTCCGACAAACAACATGGCTGCCCTGGCTCCCCTTTGGTACGTTCATGTTTCATCCAAGACCAGGCTGAACCTTTTCTCCCAAGCTCAAAGCCCCGGGCCACATAAGGGCGGAACATCCACATCAGAGCTGCACCTGGCACCAAGGAAAATTATTTGCCCCAAGAGGCAAACACAGCCCGGGCAGTGTCCAGGGTATCAATCCCTCTCTTCTCTGTTATAAAAGGTCCTATTGTAGAGACACAAATCATTCAGAGATGGCATAGACAATGTCTAATCAGTTAATAGCCTCTGTGCAGCCACTGGGTACTGGCCCCAAACTAGATGCTGCCTGTGACCTATTCACTGTTTGAGGAAAGCAAGACAGAACACAACTCGCACAGATTTATATTCATCTCTTCTTCTGGTTCAGGTCACCCGGGCAAGCAGGAATCCTTTGAACAAAAGTAGACAAAGGCAGCCGTAATAGAGATGAGAATACTTTTATCTCTGGGCAGCAAGGTGGCAGATAAATCCCAGTGCGTTACCCACACTGGCTTAGGTTGGTTCCCTGCTCCTGTAATGAATCACAGCTTAATGGAGTTTACGGAATCTTTCCGCGATCCTCCTTCCTTGTTTGTGAAACAAAAATGACGAGTATCTACATCACAAGTCCCGTAAAGCACTGCAGTGGGTAGAAGCTGGATGCTTTATGAGGCACGTTGATGACACGCAGCGGTATTTGCTCTTTCCCCCATGTCTAGAATTAGAAACACTCGTGGAAAGTCTCTTACATAACCTGTTTACCCCTCGCACAAATCACACTCACGTATATTTTAATTCATGGACAGTGTTTCAGGCCTTTGGGTTTGCTTTCTGAAACATAATTGAGAAAATCCTCTTGGTTTTTAAGTTTACCTCTCTTCCCCCGCAATCGTTACAAAAATACCTGAAGCTGTGAAAGGGTTAATTTTATTCCCGCGTTCCAGATGTGTTCAGCACCTTGACGTTGGTAATATATTAAGAACAGTAAGTCTTTCTAATGAAAGTGAAAGGTATGCATTGTGCTTAACTGGACCACTTTCCCCTGAAGAAACGCTGCTTCTAGGACTGCATCCGGCCATGTTCTACAGGGTGAGATATGGCTTTGCTCAGGTTTACCCTTTTCCAGCACATTTTCAAGCAACTGAAATTGGTATCCAAGCAGTTAAAACTACATCAGCAGTAATAGCTATGAGCTCATCTTGTATAAAGACATTTTTAGTTAAACACCACAATCTTGGGGTTGGGGGGTGTGAGTTAGTGTGCTTAACCAGGCTGGCTTGGAATAGCTCACAATATGACGCATACCACAGGAAATCGAGTGGTATGAGACACCTACAAAATATTTTTCAAACAAGTCATTGACGCTGTAAGCCCCAAGCCTCAGCTTTAGGAAGTCACTTATTAAGAATCAACACCATCCGTGCCAAGCTAAGCTTCTGCTCTTGGTGATTTTCCAATTGAATATTCAGGGCCCTGTCTCAGTCTTGTTTTCGGGGAAGTACATGCCTGGAATGTTAGCAAGCTATTTGCTGGAAAAAATGCCCACAACAGACCCAATGTTGATCACATTAATGCGTTTGAGTGGGTATAGAGTACAAATGATTGAAAACGCTTCCAGATCCCCGTTACCGGGGACAAAGCAACCTCTGTTCTCCGATCCGATGGTCATTTTTTTTTCCAGCGGAGGATGTGGTGCAGGAAGAGGGAAGAGTGCCAATCTCTGTCTAATGGTTCCAAATAGGGCCTGGGCCTAGCTCTTTGGATGCGACGAGTGGGAAATGAAACACAGATGGGTCAGATGGGTAAGGAGAGGGGGATTACAGGTCAGGCCAAAGAGTTGGAATAAATTAAGTGCTTATGAGGTACAGAATGGTACATTGTTTAAGTGAATGGACAGGGGAAAAACATTCCGGCATTGTTTAGGCCAGTGAGGGAGTTCAACCTTCCCCCTCCCAGACCCACATAGGCTGCTGATCTCCGTCCTCAGGATGCGTGTGAACAACGCCCTCCCCCGCCCCACCCCCCTGCCCAAAGTGTAGCCAATGGATGCCTAGAGGATTCTTCCCCGCCCTAAAGAAGCAATTTCGCTTTATTACACACGAGACGTAATTTATTGGGAGAAATGTTTGGGTTCGTGTCAGATCATAGAGAGTCAGATTTGGGGGTTCCCTGGAGATCGCTGAGGAGAAGGTGAGTAACCACAAATTAATACAGCAGGGAAATAAAGCGACAGAAGAAATGCTTGAAATATTGAACCAATTTCCCCCATTTTAGCATTTTAAAACTTTGCTCATAAATCCGAGATCAACTTAAGAAAACTAAGCAGACCTTACAAGCATGAAATCAATATAGACAACGAAAACGTGGATCTGAAAGATTGTTTTTTCTCAGGCTCTTTGTACTACAGGTAAAGACAAGGAAATGGCTTTTTAGACAACTTGAAAGGTCCGAAAACAGATTGAAAGGAACCAGTGAGACTGGGGTTGGGGGTCGGGGGAGGCACTGTCACCAATCCTGAGTTTCATCCCAGTACCCATAATAAGAAAGAACTGATGTCTCCGAGGTATCCTCTAACCTCCAAAAGTGGGCTGAGGCCAGGACGTGTGCAGACTCTCTCACACACAAATAAACACTGAAGAAACACAAGCCATATAAGTAACTTTAAACGTGAAGCACTGAGGATGATAGTGGGTCTGTCTGTTCTGCAAGAGAAAATTCATAAAATTACAATATACATACACGTGCCTGGTTCTTTAATACTAGGTAATTGTAGGACAAATTGAATGTGTCTTTTGGATGACATAAAACCAATAAAATGTTAAGGGCAGGAAGTATCCCATACAGAAAGAAATCTAAAGTGCACTTGCTGACAAAATAGGAAACTTTCAACTTGTAATCAATGCTTTATTTTTATTTTTATTATTTTTTTAGTATGACAGAAATTATTTTCAGAAGCTTATTTTCATACCTGCTATGTCTCCATTTTGTGGGCTCGATCTTTACCAGAATATCTCCCGGGCAAGGCTGGCCCCAATTGTGTGCACCCTAAGGATGCTCAGACTTTGGGGACTCAGAGCTTCTTAGCCTGTGCGTGTCATTGCATTCTAGCCCCAGAGACCACAGGAAAAGCATCGCAAGCCATCAGCAAGAAATTCTCAATGACGTGTCTCTTTAGGAGTCTAGTGATTTTCACTGTTACTTTTGCTTTATGGTCTTTCAGCAAGTAATGGGATTGTATGTGTATATCACTGTTTTTTCTACTACTTACTTTCGACCGCCTTAAACCTGAGTGTGTCCGGCAGGGCAGTGGTGGTGCATGTCTTTAATTCCAGCACTCCAGAGACAGAGGCAGGCAGATCTCTGAGTTCAAGCCAGCTAGGTCTGCAGAGCCAGCTCCAAGGCAGCAAGAGCTACACAGAGAAACCATGTCTCAAAAACCAAAAGCAAAGCAGATAGATGGATGGATAGATAGATAGATAGATAGATAGATAGATAGATAGATAGATAAATTAGAACAAAACCGAGCTTGTCCTATAAACATCTAAATAGATTACACATTCCCCCAATCTTCTCCCCTTGAATATTCTTTTGTGCTCTGCTCTGGGAAAGGAATCTGAAGAAGAAACAACCAACTTAAAAAGTAAAGTGTGAAAACTGACCATAATACAAACATCAGTATTAAGTGATGTAGAGGAAAAAAGAAACGGCTCCAGACACATTTCTCCCTTATGCTGAGCAAAAACATTAAACCGTTGCTCATGGAAAGAAGGGCATAGACCCATCAGAAACTAATATCCGTTTGTGGATATTGCTGTTTCCTTTCCCATAAATGAGATGATGTTTTTCAGTCTCCTTTTCTCTTTTGAATTAAAAAAAAAAAGTAGACAACGGAAAATGTTGGTAGAAGACTCTAAAAGGCTAAGTTGCTTCAGTAAGAATTAAATGAGTATGTTCTAACACGAATTGGAGATAATTCTTTTCAGAAACACACACACACACACACCATACACACGTAGCAGGTCAGGGCTTCCATGAAACAGCTGTCTTCCCTTGCAGTGAGACATTAAAAAAAGCTTCAGTGAAGTGTAATAACCATAGAACTCTCCAGCCATCTTGCTGGCTAGAGACCTGGAGGGACCTGAGGGAGGTGGGTAAGAGAGAGCCGGATACTGTTAGTCAAGCCTCTCAGATGAAGTCATAGCAGAATGCAGAATTCATAAGCTCCCACAGTCAATACCCATAAGCTGGAAAAAGAGGATGAGAATAGTGAGACCGTTGACCCATCAGGCAGCGGTGGTCTTTCCGCGCAGCCGAGCGTGACTATACAACTGACCACATAAGGACCCTCACAAATCCCTTAGGTGTTGTCAGGTTCGAGAAAACACTAGCAAATATAGCTATCTAGCATAGCCTAAGGAAAAGAACACCCATTGTGTCTGGACTGAGTTCATCCAGGGCGTTCTATTTTTAAATAAATGTGTGCGTGGGCCCACAAAATAAGGCTGAAACCAATTTCTTTTTATCCTAATATACTGCTGCTGTTGCTGTGTCTTCTAACTATGAATAGAGGTCAGATATAGCGACACCATGGCCAGCTGAGGCAGTCTCCTCAAAGTGAGTCAATCATCCCCAAGTCGTTATTTCATTTTTTTTTCTGTCTAAAAAAAAACAAAACAAAAACCATGCAATATAAAAGACTTGGGGCCACAATGAAGGAGTTTACTTTTCCACCAATGACTTGAGAAATAATGTATTGACTGGTTATCTGCAAACACATTCTTTGTGTCATTTTTGACTTCTGGGGAAGGATTTATACTCTACCAGCAAACTCCCCTTTGACTCGCTTGTAAACAAAACCAGGGGAAAATTTGTCTTTTGACCATGAACAAGGCAGGGGTGGCTGTACTATGCGGGGGGGGGGGGGTGACCACAGATGACTGAGACAGGGCTAGATAGAAAAAGGAGTCATTGCTGTTCTCCAAAGGAAGTGCCTGACATCACTTTCGTATTGGAAGTCTTATAACTGTTCATTGGTGACATATATAGGGAAAATACATAACCATGAAAATAAAATCAAGTTCATATGAGATTTAGGGCAGAGGGTAAATGTATCTTTGGGATGTATTCACTATAAATATGTTGTATGGAGACAATTTTTTCATATATATATGATATTTTGTGATTATGTATAGTACATACCCTCCTCCTCCCATATGTCACCTTCTTCCTCTCCATAAACGTGGCGTTCAAGTACTTCTATGCTATGTTGATTTAGAGTCAATTGAGTATATACCTAGAAATGGCCCAGCTCGGCCATATGTTAGCTCTAATTTTCATTTATTTGAGGAACCCCCATGCTAATTTCCACAATGACTGGGCTACTTTATATACCACCATCGTCAAGATGGAAGGGTTCCCTTCTTCCTACATGATTTCCAGCATTTGTGTCTATTTGTTTTCCTTGTGTCAGGCAATCTGACTGGGGTAAGACAGCATCTCAGTGTAGTTTCAATCTGCATTTCCCTGATGGCTAATGGTGTCTACCATTTTTTTTCACGTTTATTGGCCATTTGTACTTCACTTTTTGAGACGTGTCTGCTCATTTTATTAACTTGCTTGTTGTTTTTTTTTCTGGTAGTTTGGGAGCTCATTGTACATTCTGGATACTAAGCCTCAGTCCCATGCTTTTTCTTCAGTTGTAGGAGCCGACTCTACATTCAATTGTCTCCTGCCCTACGCAAAAGTTTTTGACTGTCATCAACCTCATGTGTCAGTTCTTGGTATTGTTTCCTGAGCTGGAGAGTAAGCTTAAAATGAGAGATTTCTGCAACCCTGTCAGCCGAGCCAGTTACAGGCCCCGCAGAGCCGTTCGCCACCACAGAGACACTTTACAGTGCTCGGGTGTTTGCTGTATGCTCCATTAAAGTTCTGCTCTGGTGGGAAAGGCCAGATTTCCAAATGGTGGCTTTATTGATTCAATAAAATTTAAGAAATTCTGCTTATGGAAAAACTCATTAACCAAAACTAATAAATAAGAGTTTACCCTGCAGTCTGGTTCCTCTTTATTTGACAGAATTAAAAATCACCCTGGAACGGGTTAGTTCATTTCTCACTTGTTAATTGCGCTCAATGGTTTCATGTAACTCCCTTCTGTCCTAAGCTTGTGAACTCTTCATTCTTTCTGGCCACACTTGCATTCTCTCACTCTTGACTTTACAAAGTGTATATTTATGAAGAAGCTAAACTGAAATAAAGAGTACGGAGAAGGAGGAGGAAACAAAAACCTTTCACTTAAGCTGATGTGATGGCTTAAGCTACAGCCCAGCCTTTGGGGCTGGGTGTCAGCTTACACCATGCAGTCAGAAGACACAGCCTCAAGTGCAGTGGCTAGCTGAACGGCAATTTCATTAGTGAGTACATGCCACAGCAGATTTCCACCTCTGTTCAGCACTTAGAGAAAAACTGAAAAGAGCCAAAAATTTGCATGTATGGAACTAAACTTCTGATGGGTTTCACACGCAGTCCAAACATTTTCCTTCGGAAGGTTGTTATTGTACAAATGTTTGCTTCTTGATTCCTAGTGTAAAACTTAGGATGTCAGTTGTAGAAGCAGAGGAGAGCATTGGTCAGCAGAAGGCAGGAAATGTTGTTCAAAGATTATGTAATTGCAGATGGATAGGAAGAATGATTCCAAGAGGTCTGTTGTATAGAAACTAAGTTACTATAGTTTATAATAATATATTATATTCATTAAAAATTCAAAAAGAGGGCTTTCACCACAAAAAAAAACTGTGCAAAGTAAGACATTGGTTAATAATCTAGGTTCTACAATGATTATTATTTCAAAATGTCATGTTATATACAGTTACTATTTGTGTTAAACTTTTTTTTTAAATAGAACTACAAAATAGGAGTGGAGGGAAGGCTCAGCAGTTAAGAGCACTTGCTGCACTTGCAATAACAGACCCAGGTTCAGTCCTCAGTACCCACATGGCGGCTCATGACCATCTGTAACTTCAGTTCAAGGGAATCAAATGTGTTCTCCTTATCCCTTTAACATCAGGTATGGGTGTAGTACACACTACATACATAAAGGCAAAAACACTCATGCAGGTAAATAAATTAAATAAATAAATAAACAAATCCTTTCAAAATCAAATGAATAATAAAAGTTAAAGTAGAGGCTGGAGATATGACTCAGTCAGTAACTTGGGTTCTGAAGGGGGTGGTTCTGATACTAAAGTCCTGTTCCCCAATTGGTTCTTCATTTGGCAGTAAAGAAGGCCAGGGGCTAATTGCTGGGCAGAAGGTACAGGGAGGACTTCTGGGTCCCAGGAGAAAGAGGTAGATGCAGGGAAGGAGAGAGGAGCGTTCTGCCATGTTCTGGAGGAAGAAGAACACGGCAACCACGTGGAGGAAGCTGGAGCCGGTGACCTCGCCAATGGCAGTGGCCGGGGTTGTTCGGCCCGGTCTAGGTGGGACTAGCCACTAAAGTTTAGGGCAAGGGGAGAGATGGAGATAATAAATTGACAAGGGCATGCTTTTCCAGGTGGGCGATAGCAACACACAGCAATTTTGCCCAGAAAGCAAAGTGTAAAGGAGTTAACGTGTGTGTGTGTGTGTGTGTGTGTGTGTGTGTGTGTGTGTGTGTGTGTGTATCATTTATCCATGGATTCAAGGGTTTCAGGTGGGAGCTGATAGTACGGTCACCTCCTGGAGCAAAGATGGGTAGAACAAAAGGAAATGCCGTGTCATATAAAACTTGTACCCAACAGGGTTCAATCCCCTGCACCAGCAAAAAAAAAACTAGGTATAGCAATGTGCTTTCATAATCCCTGCTCTGGCAGAGACAAGAGGATCCTTGAGACTCAACAGAGAAGCTTCAGGTTCAGTGGGAGACCGTGTCATAACAAAAAAGTTAGCATCCAAAAGTCACTTTATGCTCATCTCCACACGTACCTTCACACATGTACACATACACATGAGCATGTAACACACGATAAATAGACAAACCAAACTTAAAATTGCTGCGAATTAATATGAATGCATTAAGATGTTTCGAATGTAATACAAAGTCTGAAGGACAAGACAAGGTTTCTCTGATAATTCTGTCACTCTTCATCTTCCTTTCAATCACTTGAGAGACACCGCAGCTCTGTCTTTTTCATCTATGTAATGAGAGACACAGTCATATGATGCTCTCTGTATTAATCACTACCCAACACAGAAGAGGCAACCCGTTGACTTAAAACTAACGTCTCAACCAGTGTCTCCAAAGCTAATAGCTTGTGCTGTTTGAAAAACCCTGGAACAGCACATGACTTTATTTTTCACCACTTTATGACATTTTTTGTCTGTCTGTCTGTCTGTCTGTCTATCATCTATCTATAGATATCTCTTAATTTTGATATATCCATTGAAAGAATAACTAAGGAAAAAGGATTTTTATTGGAAAGCAGAAATATCCAAAGTGCGTTAAATTGTATTTAAAAAAAAAAATAACTGAGAAGGAAACTTTAAGGGGGAAGAGGAAACAGTCTTGACTAAGTAGACAATGTCAAACTTCTTTCTAAAGTGGTTGTACCATGTTGGGCTTCATTCAGCAATATTCTGAATTGTTCTGTATTTTTTCCAACAAGGATCTGAAGTAATTCATAGCTTTAGAAATAGAAATGCATTAAAATATGCTAAAATAAGGGTGTTTGCATTTCTGTGTTAAACTGTCAAACTCAGGTCAAAGGGAAGTTGTTGAAATGGTCTAGCCTCTTCTCACTCTTCTGTCCTTGAATTCGCTAGTCATTCATCTTAGCTTTGATCAGAATTTGCTAACTTCCAAATCTGTGTCTCTGCCTGTGACTTCTTCCTACTTTTGTTTCTCAGTTATGCATTTGCCATCATCTTTTTACGTTCAGTGTGCATCTTAAACTTAACTTTCTCATTTCCCTCTGCTGAGACCACCTAGAATTAACAAAAAATGAAGCCAATGGCTGTGAATGGCTGTCTCCACATGAACTCACATCAGTTCAAACACTCCCACTGAATATTGAAGAACTAAATTCTTTATGTTTATACAATGTATTCATCTCCTTTCTCTAACGAAAAATTTTATTCTTCAGACAATTTTCTCTATTTTTCAAGCCAAAGCCAACCAATTTTAGTTCCGTATTTGTGTAATTTCCCTCCTGGTGGCAAATACTCACTTTGTATTTATTATAATGATATAACTCTGAGCTTCCACTTAACTTTATATTACCAGTCACCTAAGAATATTAGAATTTTTCTGAAAATGCAATTATAAGTGCTATATAAGTAGTACCTTGTATACAAAAACCATAAATAGCCTTTTCCTTTCTCCTATTTTTAGTCCACTTATATTATTTCTAGAAAGTTGAAGTTATTTGATTCTATTATTAATTTCTTTTTTCAATGTCTTTTGGCAGATTATTATTGTTGGTACATAGGAAAATTGATAAATTTATATATGTACCTGTGTTGTTACACAGCTACAATTTTCTAAACACTAGAATTAGCTTCTATCAAGTATAGTCATTTGTATGTTACCTGCAAATAATACATAATATAAATAATCTCTAATAATGGAAATGTTACTTCTCTGCCTTGGGTTTGTTTCACATGGAAGGACTATGCAGTATTTCTCCAAGAATATTAAATGAGGACTGCTGAGCAGGCTCAGTGGGTAAAGGCATTTGCTTTTACCCTGATGACTTGAGTTATTGGTCTTCAGATCCCACATAGAAGAAAGAGAAAATCAACTCCCACAAACTGTACTCTGACCTCCTCTCAGGTGCACTCCAGCACTCACACATAAAAACAGACAAATATAACTTTAGTCTTCAAAAAACAATATGCTAACTGAAAACTATGCACTCTAGACTTTGTCATAATTACTCAGTACTTTTGGCTTCCCTCATTATTTCACCCTTTCCTATATTGGTTTTTTTTTTTTGGTTTTTCGAGACAGGGTTTCTCTGTGTAGCCCTGGCTGTCCTGGAACTCACTCTGCAGACCAGGCTGGCCTCGAACTCAGAAATCCACCTGCCTCTGCCTCCCAAGTGCTGGGATTAAAGGCGTGCGCCACCACCGCCCGGCCCTATATTGTTTTTAAAGAAATGTTTTCAGAATTTGTATATATCTGGTGGGCTGTTAGTGTGAGGTAGTTGTAGTTATTGTACTATGGCAAGAATTACTTTTGTTAAATGAAGTAAAGTTAAAGTAGTTTGATGTTTCTAGAAAAGTTGAGTGGCCCAGAGAGTACCTCAATATCTTCCCTTCAGTTTCTTATAATTTTGTGCTTTGGTTTTGGCTTCTATGACCATGGTTCATTTGTTAAAACTATGAAACTCACACTGATACCTGGCATTAACTGAGCTCCGGGTTCCCCAATCCTCCCAGCTCCCTTGATCCCATATCTCACCCAACATACAGTACTATACTGACTCATGGCTTCTCCTGTAGTTTATCATAATTTCATGTCTTCTTTTTGATGACCTTGATAACCTTCAAGACAGTAGGCAGGTATTTGACTTTGACCTTTCAGATGACTTCTGAGTCTCTTTGACACATCCCATTGGTTGAAGGCAAGCTGTCTGTTTGCTCTGACTGCTCCTTTAGAGGATTTCTGCTTCCTTGTTGGCATTGGGGATGCTCAGAGTCACCTGGTCCTTACCCCCTTCAGCCCAGAAACATTCATTTCTCCAGACAGCCTTGGTTGCTT
This sequence comes from Tokudaia tokunoshimensis, assembly GCA_036184795.1. Lineage (NCBI taxonomy): Eukaryota > Metazoa > Chordata > Mammalia > Rodentia > Muridae > Tokudaia > Tokudaia tokunoshimensis. The sequence goes on from BTHU01000011.1 coordinate 19,803,601, forward strand.
TTGTTGGAAAAGATATTTGGAGTCCAAGATTTGGGAATTGAGTGTTGTATTACTTTTTTATGTATTATATTTTTGTGGAATTTTATTTTAAAAAATCGTAGAAATATACATTCATCAGAAATTTGCTTTCTTAGGTATTTTAGTACACAGTTCAAGAACCCTAGGCATGTTCATGTTGTTATACAGCCAACATCACCACCTGTCTCCAGGACCTTTTCATCAGACAAACATAAATCTCTGTCTTTAAAACATATCTAATCATTTTCCTCCACCCCAGCTCAAGCAAATGCACTCTACTTTCTATCACTGAATTTGGTTATCTAGATGGTCTAGGATGCTCCCATGAGTACAGTTATACAGCATTTCTCTTTTGTGACTGGTTTTTTTTAAACATGGAATAATATTCTCAAGTTTCATCATGTTGTAGTACACTAGAGTTCATTTCCCTCTTAAAGCCAAATAATAGTCCATTGTATACATATGTACATTTTGTATATTGATTAATTTTCCAAACACTGAGGTTGTTCCTAGCCTTTGCAGTTATGAATGCTGTGATGAACATGGGTGTTGAAATACCTTTGAAAGTCTGTGTTTCATATTCTCTGCTATATACACTACAAATAGACTTGCTGAGTTACGTGTGATTGCTAGGTTTAATATCTGGAGGAAAGTCTACTGTATTTTGCCTTATGGCCCCACCATTTTGTACTCCCATGAACATTGCCCAAAGGCTGCCCTTTCTCTATATGTTTTTATGGTTTTGCTTTTGTGCTTTTATAGAAGCTATCCTAATGGATATGAGTTCATATTTAGTTGTTTTGATGTTTATTTCCCTAACGGTCAGTGATACTACATCTAATTTTCTTACATATAAGATAGTTGAGGAAATGCCTATTCAGGTTCTTTGACCACATTTTAATGGCATTATTTGATTTTCCTTATTTTGGTTGTTTTCTGCCTGCAGGAGTGCCTTATGTTGCTTGGTATTCACTCACTATTAGTTATCTGGTTTATAAATATTTTATCCCATCTTCTGTGCTGCCTTTCATGCTTTTGAGAGTCCTTTGGTGAAAAGGTGTTTTGATGTTTTGACACTTATCTTTATTTTGTGGACTTTGTTTTTAGTATTTTTTTCCTCAAGAAATCACCCTCAGATTACATGTTGTAAAATTTGTTTTACTCTTAATGAATGCCTTCAGATTTCATGAGACACAAGAAAACAGAAGTGGGTTTGTTTAACTAGAAAGTCAAAGGCAGGGTCTGTGGTTAGAACAATATAAGAGGGCCCTTGATATTAGTACGAAATTTAAAGTTGATCAAATATGCCTAGAAAAAAAAATCATAGGAGGCTTGCAAGTGGGGAAGCAATGATTAAAATCACTGACTCGAGGAGATAAATCTAAAAGTGGTATGTCAAACTAGTTAACAGCAAGAGAAGAACAGAGTTGAAAATGTCAGTTATTGTGACAACTGCAGAAATCCAGATAACCCTGAATGCCCATGAGAAGCTGATTATGTAGATACTTGATGAGAACTTCTCAGAGCCATGACAGATTACGATGAAATTATAATAAAAATTAACTGACATGGCAATGGATGCCATGAAGGTAAAAAAAAAAAGTTTCTCAATATTTTTTAAGGCACCTGTGCATCCATTAAATTACCCATGAGTTGATTTTAACCATTATATATAATCAGCAAATGGAACTGTTTTCATTTTAGTTTAGTCTAGAAAATATTATTCACATAATGGCCATGTCCTTGCTTGCTTCCAGAAAGGAAAAGACAAACACAGACAGACACATGGACACACAGAAGCCTGGAGATGGGTGGACTGGGTCCTCAGATGGAAAAACTACAGCACCCCAGAAGCTCGGCATGCTTTTTATATAGTTGAACAGAGACGCAGGGTTATTAAATATAGACAAGGAGGAGGGTTTATGGCCTATAGCTGGATCAAGGAGACAGGTTTAGGTACTGTTAGTAGTAGCAGTCTCTGAAGGGGAGCAGTCTTCAGGGAGGGGATCGAGGGGGGAAAGCTACGGTGGACATTTTCTGTACATACTATGAACATTGGCATGGAGACCAGGAGGGAGGTCCTTGCCAGTTTCCTGAGCCTCGCCCAGGGATTGCTTCACCATTTTTCCCATGGGTCAAAGGCTTTTCAGTGCTTGACATGACCAAGCCCATGTGACAAGCACACATCCTTTCAGAACCTAACTCAATCACAGCTTCCTTCATTCCTCACAAATCTTTATTCCCTCATACAGTTGTCTCTGGAGTGAGCTGGGTTTGAAACCACAGACATTTGCAGTTTATTAAATGCATGTCAAGCTACTTTCAGTGGAAATCCCTTCCAAGCAATCATTAGTGGTAATTAACTCAACTGTTTGAATAATTGCTAAAAGGAATAACTGACAGGAGAGTGCAGTGGGTTGAGGAGAGGGAACAACTTTTTGATACCATATCCCTTTCTTTGATAAACTCGTGAGGCTTTTTAAATTAGTTGACTTCGCAACCTCATTCCACTAGAAAACCCTTCAGTCTGATGAGTCTAAAGCGATCCAAATGGAAGTATTGGTTCCCACAGATTTCTATAGGCTTTGATGATAAAACCTTCTGCCTGGTCTATTTCCTTTTGATCTAGTTGAAAAAGGATGCTGGGAGAGGCTAGGACCAAGCGCCCGCCCTCAATGCCCAGCTGCTGATACAGCTGTGGCTTGTTAAGGCCCCCAAACAAGTAAAAGTTCCAGCATACTTCCTGTTTTATCACATTCTTAAGTTAACATTGTAATACTAAGAAAAGTGATATCTACACAGATGTAGAAATATGGCATGTTCTGAAGGCCAAACAGATTGTAAAAATGATGGTCCAGCTCCAGGAGGCAAGGAATGATTAAGATATAAATGGCTTATCAATAGAATCTTTCTTACAGTCTAGCAATCAGAAACAAGGATCAGCTTTTTGATAGTTTACTTGTCTAAGATTGATGGGCAGTGAGTTTAAAGTCCCTGGAGAAACATGCTTTCTGGTCTAAAGTACCCAGATGGATTTGCATCCTAGATCTGACCTGCAGTTTAAGGAGTACTGCACTGCACGCGGCCTCCAGCTGATACCAGGATCTTAACTCTAACTCTTGCTGGTTTCCATTAAGGAAATAAGAAGCAACTCACTTTTTACAAGGTGTTAACTAAGCTTGGCTGAGCAGCCCAACTGAAAAATCAAACATGCCCAAACACTTCATGTTTATAAAAACAAACTCCATTAACGTGCCTGGCCTCCCTTTTCATAAAACTGCAGATGATTTACTGCACATCTTAGTGTGCTCCGATTTTCCTGTAAAGCGCACGTTCTGTCTCGTGTAGGGTAAAATTCAGAGGATCAATGTACAATTGTTGGATTGAGTTAGAACTTATTTTCCACCAAAATGATAACAGAGGATTTTGCAGAATGATAACAACTCATTGTTGGCATAAACTAGAGTGTTTATATAAGCCGTAAGAACCCGTATGCCCTAGGAAGAGAAAGTTGAAATTTTGTTTAACCCATACTGTCCATCTTCCAAAGTCAGACTTTAAAGGGAAAAGATGACCCCTTAGCAGCTAGCTAGTGTGAGTCAGACTTAATTCCAAGAATTCTTTCCAGGACAATGTATATTTCCCCAAACCCACATGTAAACTGATTTGTGAAATCATTCTAGCAAATCAAATTCAAAGAGTTTCCTTATTTCAAATATTTTTCAGAATAATATCTATTTTCTCTATATGTTTGAAAGAGTATTTTCAATAATAGAGACGGTATATGCAACAGCCATTTCTTTTTTTTTTTTTTTTTTTTTGGTTTTTCGAGACAGGGTTTCTCTGTATAGCCCTGGCTGTCCTGGAACTCGCTCTGTAGACCAGGCTGGCCTCGAACTCAGAAATCCGCCTGCCTCTGCCTCCCAAGTGCTAGGATTAAAGGCGTGCGCCACCACCGCCCGGCACAACAGCCATTTCTGTATTCACTCGCCAAACCGAAATATATAGTCACAGAGCTATTAGCCTATTCCTAATCACATTGCCTGTACTTTCTCCCCAGAAGTCACCATTTAGCCCTATTCATACAGCCTCACATGCTGACTGGCTCACCAACTTCTGACCCCTGAACAGGGAGGCACTGTAATAGACCCATAGTGAATATTAGTTTTGCTTCTTAGTTTCGCAAATCACCGGCTTGAGTAGGGTTAGGGTGATTTCATACAGTCCCCAGAAGTCCCTAGTCTTCTTAAACCTACTGCAGAGTTACCTCGACTATGGTTATTAAAATGCTGGCTAGGGAAGGGTCAGCAGAGGTCTTAAAGCCCGTACTTCTGCTCCGTGATCTCACCTCCTCCCTTGCACAGACAAGGTTCTGGAACTTTCCCTGCACAGTCAAGGACAGTCTTTGTGTGGCTTTTATGCTGTGCTTGCATCTTAAAGAAGAGGAAAAAAAAATTGTAGCTGGCAATACTCACCAGCAAGACTTGCAGATACTTCCTGAGAGCCACAGTCTGTTCCAAGGAGGAGTGAACACACCCATGATAGGAGGAAGAAAAGCCATTGGCTTGTGAACAAAGGACATTTTAATTGCTACTGAAAGTTCTTTTTTTTTTTCTAAAGACAAAAAAGTTAACTCTGAAAACAAATCATAAGAGGTGTATGTATAATTAAGGAATAAATATACATGTACTAAGAATATATGCTTGAGAACTTTTTAACCAACAAGAGTACTCAGTTAAGAATACTGAGATCACAGCTTCAAACATATTTACTACGTGTGTGATCCAAGGAAAAGGTTTTGTGTCTTGTGATTTTAACCACCTTCACTTATTATCTATATACTAATACATGCCAAGTTAAGATGCATTATTTTCCTTTGTTCTCATGTAAAGTTGTGCGATCCCTAAAACTTTAAGTCTGTCTAAGCTAAACACCCATGATTTACCACTCATGTGTGCCAAGTGTGTTCTGAAAACACTCTGAAAGAACATTGTGCAGGGTGATGAGCGATATACTTCAGTTCCCCAAAGAGAGTTTTGTTTTGAACCTTGAAACTACTGGGAGCTAGTCCAGGTTTTCTGAGCCATGCTTCTAATCTCAACATTAGGGAAGCAGAGGCAGGCAGATGTCTGTGAGTTCAAAGCCAGACTGGTCCACATAGTAAGTTGAAGGACAGATGTACATAGGGAGAGATCCTGTCTCAACAAAACAAAACAAAACAAAACCCCAAACAAGCAAAGAGAACCAGTGGCTGAAATATCTTTAAGAACTTTTCAGGTAAGGAGAGGTAAAATTAGACTTGTAATCTGTGAGGCATGTAGGAAGGACCTATTAGGCAAAGCTCTATATTCATATAAGTAAATATACACTTATGAGAGTAAATATTTATTTCATTTACCTATTTTAGTGATTTGCTTATCATTTTATAAATATAAATTTATGTGAGTATTTAGCTGGCCCTTTTCAAGTTAGAAATATTAAGGATTATGTGAGGATCAAAGGCTTCTGCTGATTGTCTTGAGAATTCACAAACTAAACGAAAAACATTAACTAGAAATAAAAACGAGAGAGTGTTTTGAGCGAAGCCTCGTCCTGTGTCTCTTGCACCAATATTGGCCCCTCCAGCTCCTCCTCCAGATCTCTTTTGCTGTCGTCATCGCTGACCCTGTCAGCCTTCCTTATCCCTCAATTAGCCACATAATGCAGCCACTAAACACTACCACTAGACACTTGCATACTCTGACTTGGACCTGCCATGTCAACTCCTTCTTATATTTTATCTGACTGAAGTGACAACAGAGTACAAGAGTACATTGAATTTAAGTTGACTAACCCTGGCTCTCAAGTTCCTTAGATGAGGACATATAATACCTTAACTTTCTCAAAAGGAGACACCCAGAGAAAGTTCTAGAAAGGGAGGCTAGAAGCAGGACTTAAGACACCAGTGCAAACTAGAAGTGACTGAGTTAAATGTGGCTTTTGGAGGAGGTGTCAATCATTGCACACAAGCGGCTAACACTGAAGTGGAAACCCCGTGAGTCCTTCCACTATTGAACAACCTCGTCATCCAAATGATTCTCAAATGAACTAAAGTAATAATTTTCATACATCATGTATTATATCTTAGACTGAGAGTCTCTTCAAGGCCACAAGAACATCTTTGGGATTTATTAAGTTTGTTCTCTTCTGCTATAGCACCAGTCTTTCTATAAGGCAGAAAGACTTATTTATTGACTACTAGATGCCATGGTGGTAGCGTTATGAAAGATGCAAAGATGTAGCCACAAAGCAATAAGAACCATTTGTCCCCCAAGATGAGGATTATGTTATCTCCCCCTTAAAAATACATGGGAATGTGAGCATTTCTTACCTTGAAAATAAATTTTGGCCATTGCTTTCAGCCACACATCGTGGAACTCTGTTAAATATATGGTGTCTGTATACTACCACTATGATTTCTTTCTCACATCATCAGTCATGGGCTTATCTGTGTTACCCAGTCACCATCTCAAGTGCTGGAGGGACGCTATGATGGGTAATGATTTAGGAAGAAGTGAGAATAGATGTACAGCCTGTAGAGACTCAGGAGTGCGTTTAGTGGAGATGATGAGGGCGACGCTAGGGATGAGAATGATAAGGTCCCCAGCTGTCGGTTAAAGTCCTTTTCTGGGAAACAGCTGGAAACGTACTCTGTAAAGATCGCATCTGGCTTGATTTGCCAGCACTCAAATCCCATTGATCTGGCTCTGTTCTAACCCTCTGTACTCACAGTTCAAAGAGCAGGGAGGCCTGTAAAGAAATCACTGCCATATTGTTCAATCGGCCACAGTGAGCAATATATATGCCTATAATTAGGAACACATTAAGGGAAGCAGCTCAGTGGAGATAAGCTGCCTGACTGCGTTCGCTTTTTGATGAGGGCTTAGCGCCAATCCGAGAAGAAAAAGATTAAATGTTTGTTACCAATCCTTTTGAACTTGTGGCAGAACATGTGGTAAAGCATTTTTGATTCAAATTAAAAGCATCCTAGGATAAAAATAACCCTGCTCTCCCAGGCCTTTCCAAGTGAAACCATTCGGAGACTGATTTATTGTATGGCCCTAACCTCTTTCCACCAGCATGATTAACGTAAGCATTTCTGAATCCCGTGTAAGCCTGGACAGGTATTTGTCTTGTTACACATCTGTGGAACAAATGGCAATACAAATTATACACTCAACAGATGTAAGTTTTCAAAGGCCAGGCAAATTTAATTTGACTGTGCATGTAAATGAAAAGTTCGCTGAGCTGGAGGTCAGCAAAGCGGGTTCAGGTAAAGAGAAGGTTGCGGTGTTCAGCATGTGCCAAAGGCAAATAGTACAGAAAATCTAAGTTGCGCCAAGAAAACATGGGCTGCTGCCGTCAGAATGCCAGGGGTACAGTCACTGGGAAAGCTGTAGAAGAAAGGGACAGTTGTAGAAAAAGCCTTTACAAGGTAAGGAGACCATATCAAATATTTTAAGTTTTCAAGACATGAAGCGTCATTTCGTGATCTCATCTACAAACGGAGGCCAGAAAGTTCGTCACCAATTCCCTCTCCTGTTTCTTCTGAGGCTTTGGGCAAGTCCCCAACCTCTCTGCTCCCATTTAACTAAAAAACAGAGGGTACACATTTGTACCTGCTGCAAAGGCAGTCCTTCTAAAGCAATGTTGACCACTGTAAAATGACATTACCATATACATGTTGCACGAATCTGGAAAGTATCTAATCCCCGGTGGCTGCCAGCGGCATCTCGAATTGGTTTTAATTATATCATATGTTATTTTAAATTCTATGAATAGTGACATTTATGTACTTAATGAACCTAAATGCTGAGAGGAAAAAAACTGCAGCCTGTTCACACATCTCATCCAATGTTTCCCGACCCATGTGTGCATTTGTGTTGCACACACACACACACACACACACACACACACACCCACCCCATTTCCTTCATTTGAGGTCATTTTCTCCACTATACACTTTCTTCTCTGGTAAGATACAGATTGGCGATGCAGTGATGTCAGACTTTTCAAAGAAAGAAAACCAGGACCTGGAGAGATGCCGGTTCAGCAGCTAAAGCACATGGTGCTTTTCCAGAGGAATTGAGTTCAGATCACAGCACTCAGCTCTGGTAGATTACAAGTACCTGTAATTCCAGCTCCAAGAGATATGCTACCTTCCTCTGGCCTCTGAAGGTACTTGCATGTATGTAACACACATGTAGCATACATGTACAGAGATACAAATATCCACAGAAAATCAAAATAAATCTGAAAAAAAAAATAAATAAATACAGGAGACAGAGGTAGCTGGATCTCTGTGAGTTCAAAGCCATCCTAGTCAACATAGCACATTCCAGATTAGTCAGAGCTGTAGAATGAGGTCTTGTGTCAATAATTCTTGATGATGATGATGATGATGATGACGATGACAATTACAGCAACAATGAAATAAAACTAAACACTTAACATCACAAACTTCCTAGCAATTACATCATGAATATCTGTCAAGATGGATACATTACATTATATTGTCTAAAATAGTATTTTCCAAGTACCCAGTGATGTTAATAGGTGTTTTATGTGAAAAGTCCTTTGTTCTTATAATTACAGACCATGGCTTCTTAAACAGAGTGATATCCCTCAAGTACAATTACAGACCACGGCTTCTTAAACAGAGTGTTGTTATCCCTCTAGTACAAAGCACGCACTGTGAGATTCTAGAGGAAGAAAACAATATGAAAATAAATTCTTAACATTTTTAGTGTTCCTTCACCCTGAGGGTTTTTTTTTCCAGGTTTGATGTTTTTGAAAATGGGGAAGACAATTTGAGATCCTCTAACATACACACTAAGCAAAAGTGAGTTATTTCAAGGGACCCCTCCCCAACATCAGGGAACTTATTTCCAAGCCCACATGTGATGGATTGAGAAGGCTTTGCCTTCTGAAAGGAGACTAGAGCAGAGGGACAGGTGGGGGATTGCTTGAGCTCCTGCTTCCACAGGAAAGCAAACCCATCGCTCTCACACACTCGCTTGTTTGTTTTGCTTCCTTCTGTAGCAGGAAGATCAGAGAGTCTGGAGTAGCTGGGCTTTCTCTACTATAGATCGGTGCTAATTACCATCAAACAAGCCAAATGTGCTGTTTGGGACCATTTTATAAGTAATTAGATTTCCTTAAACAATCCTTACTGTTCTTCGAATGCCAATTAGGAAACTCTTGCTGCTTGGCCACTATTCGTCATAGACTGGTGGCCTTTAGACAGTACGGGAGTGGTTTACATCCTTACTCTCACACATCTAAGTTCAAGAGAAACACCTTTCAGGGAAAGGTGCTCGAAAGGAAAAGGAAAATCCGTTGAGATGTTTCATAGTCCGTAGTGAGGCAAGCACAGAGCTTTCTTTTATTGTTTTTATTATTTATTTATTTTGAGATAGGTTCTCATATGACTCGGACTCCCTTTGAACTCAATAGATAGTCTAGGATGACCTTGAACTTCCGATTCTCCTGCTTTGATCTACTGAATTCTGGGATCACAGAAATGTACCATAAAACTCAGCCATAGGTTGTATGCATGGTTCATAAGCACACATATCCCGCATCACCGCTCCATGTGAACATCTCAACATGATATGTTTTCTGACCTTGTCTTCTCCATTAACTCTAAGTTTCTGGATGTTAGAGATGGCATCATTTCTTTTCCTTTCTCCTAGAAAGTTCCACTAGTACCTGAGTTATAGTTAGCACTAATTTGAACTATTATCAAGTGATCTGAAACAAAAACTGTGTATAAATGTATAGTCGCTGGTACTGTCTCCATACCTACTTAGGTATTTCTGGTCAGGATATACAACTCATTTGTGACTGAAAAACACAGCACAAACATATAAATTCCTTCATAATACTGCTCTTGTTCAAATGCACTGTTTACATGGTCTATTTTCTTTGGGTAAGTACGAAGCATGAGAGCTCCTATCCGCCTAGGCAAATATCACCACCTGGGTATAATCTATTGAGGTGGATTTGAGCCATGTGCCCTCTTCCTGCCATGACTCTGACCCCAGTACTTAAGCTATCAAGAACTGCAAGGACTCTTTCCTCAATATTATCATCCGAGACTGCGATAAAACTTTGAACTGATGGCTGAAGAAAGAATGCGGCGGTACAAACATCCAGAATTTCACCTAACTAAACTGTAGCTTTAAGATATGGACTTTTGACCTCTAGTCCTATGTGCACCCAGCCCGTCTTTTTTTCCAAATGCAAGACTATGCCAAGACTTTGTCATATTCTTTGCTGACAAAGATGTATTTTAATTCTCTAATGTTTGTAAATCTAACATTACCGTGGAAGCAATTTCAGAGCTGACACCTCTCTATCACATACTAGTGTAAGATTAGGATACGATAGGTGCTTGGGAATGGGGGTGGGGCCAGGGGGTGGAGAATGAATGGGTCCACACAGCACAAACACCAACAGTGTGTATACTGGGCAGCATGCTTTCATGCCTCTGCTGTGCTGACATAATTAATGTGGCCATGATCATCATGTGACATTTAGAAATATACTCGGCTAGTAACTTAGGTCTCAGACTCACGTATGTCTGATCTATTTGTCTCATTCTTGTTCTGTAGTGTCTTTCTTTGTCTCTAAAATGTAAGTAACTGGCACAAATCCCTGTAATTTAAAAGAGCATTTAGATTTTTAAGAGCAGCCCTTTGAAGTTACCCGGTGAGTTCTCTAGCAATTGTGATGCCAGACGGTTAACTCGAATGTTTTCCTTAAATTTCAATAAATATTTTTTTAAGGAAGCACCATGGACTCTAACGGCAGAATCCTAGGATATATGAAACAAGGTAATAATTCCGTTCATTGGAAAGGATGAACTATTTAATCACTCACAGTTACTTGAGTCTCTGAAGCGTTGAACCTAGAGGAATTAAAAGTTACTAAACGTCAATAAACATATAGTTTTTCAAAAGATCCCGGAGCCCTTTTAATCAATTTTAACCAAAACAGCTATGAAACAAAAGATAGGCACATTGTACTTTAGAAAAGTTAAATTGCAAAGACAACATATAGAGCCAAAATACTCACTCAAAATAGGATAACACTGGGTAGTGAAATCGTAGACAACAAGCTAATAAATCATGACACGCAAAGAGGAAGCAAGGGAGAGGTGGAAAGCAGAGGTAGGGCACCTGACATAGAGACAATGTGTCAAAATCCACTGGAATGGAAACACTGTCTCCTACAGAAATGAAAACAAAATTATATGAGGCTATTTCATGAGGTACTGCTTGAATATATTTCATATAAAATTGTTTCAAGTGGTAAAACCAAACAAACAAAACCAAAAATCCAAGACCTAGATCAAATAAATGCCTGTTGAGAAGCAAATGGTTATAAGCCTAAGTTTTTTTTAGTATGGAATTGTAATCAGCCACTAGAGACTAGAAGATATAACTAGGCTCTATGATATGATAAAAGTCTTTTCATGAGCATTGTTAAGTAAATTTCAGTGAATTTTTATGATATACTCTCCTACTTACAAGAAATGGCCAAAACTTTTATCTCTAGTATACAAAAACATAGGTATGAGAGGATATATACATTGTATATTTTTTTTTGCAATTATATGAACGTGGTAAAATACAAAGGTTGATGAATATGTTGTTAATGTGGGGCTATGAGGAACAAAAGGATTATGAGCAAAGCAGAAGTATTAAAAGGTGAAAAAAAAAGTATAAGAAAATAGTAATTCCCTTGTGATGGCTAATCTTGACTGTCAACTTGACACACCGGGGAAGGGAGGAGCCTCATCCATCAGATTGGCCTATGAGAGTATCTCTTGGGGCTGATTGGCATAATTGTTTCAATGGGGAAGAGTCCCATCTTCAGGTAGGAAACCTGGGCTGTCTAAGAAAGATAGCTGAACATGAGCTTGGCAACAAGCCAGTAAGCAGCATTTCTGTACGGTCTCTTCAATCCCTACCTCCAGGTTCCTGCACTGAGTTTCTACCTTGCCTTTGATGATTGGCAGGGACCTGTAAGCAGAAATGAACCCTTTTGTCTCCCAAGTAGTTTTTGGTCATGATGTCTATCACAGAACCAGACATCAAACAAAAACATCCTGTTAATTTCTCTAATGTATAGACGTATGTATACACACATGACATCATTACACATTATTAAATATATATGTATATGTATATTCAATGAAATGTTAAAATTACTAAGAGAATCTCTCAAAATCAATATGCTAATCAAATGTAGAGATGCACATCTGTATTTGCGGCACTTTGGAGGCTGACACAACAGACTTGCAAGATCAAGGCCAGCCTGTGCATATAATTAGTCCCAGGCCAGCCTGGGCTACATGGTAAACTCCTGTCCATGAATTAATACGCAAGCAAACAAACAAGAAATATTTTTAGGTAGTTCATGCACTTTTCTAGTTGGATTTTTAAAATTATTTACAAAGAGACTAGGTTGAATTATGAGCTTTTGTTTCTAATTCCCTACATGGCCACAATGTCTAAATGATGCTAGAGGCAAGCTGGGGAAATGGAAGAGGTGGGAGCTATGCCTGGGAATTCAGTATTCTACCCGTGGCACTGGAACCCGCACATTCTTCTTAGACCGCTCAACTGAGCTGGGAAGGAAGAGTCGCAGTTGGAAACCTCACTGTCCTGAGAGCCTGCCTTGTGACTTACTTGACTTTTTTGGGCTTCCAAGTACCCATAGGTAATAATCCTGGTCTTATCTCCTCCATGCTTTCAAAAATGAAAGAGAGATTTACGATAAAGCACTTTGAATAGTAAAATGTGCCATATTATTATTCAAACAAGGCATTATCCTCTCAAACCTACTTAGAAAAGGTTGTCCATGAAATACTGCATATTAATGGGATCCTGGTCAGCAGACAGTGTAGATTCTCTGTGCAGCATTACAGTCTCAGCTATTTGTCAGCACAGCATAAATTATGTACCCCAAACAAGTCTTCAATGCCCTTCGGAAGTCTGGGCAGCAAGTGTGAGGCTACTTCGTTCTCCCAAAATAGGTAGGACTGCAGAGAAAGGAGGAGTGTTTAAGAAAACATGAACAGGCTCTGCCTGCCAAGTCTGTGCTCGAGCTGCCGTTTCTCACATGACAGGTGTTGAGAATAGAGGAAGCATGTCTAAAAACCCAAGTCTAGGCAGGAATTTCCATCCCCTCTGGTTATTTTACCGAGTTCCTAGAATAGATGCATGTCCAAGCCTAAGTGTGAATATATACAAACATGACATTATAACAACAGATTTCTTTACCACCTTCCACACCCAGCTCATGGAATGGCATCAGCTCCACAGTCCTCTCTTGCTGTTGTCTTTCAGTCTGTTGCATGCATGCTTTGAGCAGTTTTGACCTTACTGCCGTTTCTCTACAGTGCAGTGTACTAGATAGCTACAAAGTGCATATTTTCCTCATCAACTGCATTGTTAGGTTACATCTCAAGTAATTATTCTACTGCTTGCAAATTATTCCCCAAAATTTGTTGTGTTGCTGTTTTGCTTATGTGTGTTGTTGTTTGTTTAACATCAGAACTTTTTGACATGAAATACTAGGAAAGAAATGAACATAGATTTGTCTCAAACTGGGAAGTCTGATTCAAGCCAGGGATTCTCAGCTAGCATTTTACTAAGGGTCCATTCATTGGCTGAGGTTTCAGAGGTCCTAAGATCTCTATAAGGAGCTTACTGCGTGTCTGTGCATACCCTGGCTTTTATTCTGTTTATCATTCATAAATGTAATGCTGAAATTCTTACCTTGGGAGGTGATGAAAAAGTTCAATTTCTCATCACTGATACCCTGGGAGCCTTTGTTAGTCTAGAAAAGACTAAGCACATGAGTTAATGGTTATAGGTTGACATTGTAAGGTTGTAAGGTTGATCATTTAAATTGACATCCCATGTTAATTTCTTAAATGACTAGGTATGTTTCTCAATTTCTGATCCCATTTCTTCCTCTGACAAAATGGAACATGATAGTTTCTAGATAAAGGGGCAGTGGTAGGTTAAATAAGACTGTGTGGAAAGTTCTCAGGATGCTACCAGATACTCAACAAACATTCAACCAACGGTACGAACAGTGTCTCTCAGAGTCAGTGTTCACAATGTCTTCAGGAGGAAAGGCAGACAGTGGTTGGGAGCCTGAGGTGCAGGAAAGCTTTTATTGTCTGAACTTAAAGGCAGATATACTACCCACTTCAAATAGTAAGAATGTAACTGTGCAGACAACTTTCCTGTTCATAAATCACCGGTCACGCTACATAAAGTCTGGAGGAGGAATTCAAGAAGAGGGAGTTATCTCTCTCTTGGGTGACTCGAACTCCATGGCAAAACAAGAATGGAAGAATGAATCTAAAAATACTTAGTTCCTTCAAAGTATTAATGTGTGTAGCTTAAGGTAGGGGTGTTGGCATGGCAAATGCTTTTACTTCACCAAGAATCTTAAGCTCCAGTCTGGAAGAATTGGTCTCTCTGATCCTGGCACAACTGCACAGACACCACAGGGTCTTTTACTTTCTGATTTTTGTCTCCTCAAAAAGCAAGCAGACATATCTACGTGGTTTCTGTGAGCAAGGTACTGATACCATGCTGTGGGCATAGCTGTGGAGACAAACAGTCCTGATCCTCAACAGCAATGCCCCCCCCCCCCACTTACGGTAGGGTTAGATCCTGACAAATCCACCCTAAGTCAACAATGCAATGAGTGGGAAATGGCTTTATTGCATAACACTTACTGGATAGCATAGTTTAGGAACACTGCACATTGTAAAGGGTCGGTTAGTTCCCTTCTGATCCTAAGGCTGACTGCAAGCTATGGGTAAAGGCCACCACCCAGCATCAACAAAAACCATCTCATTGTATGTCACTCACCCCAGGGAAGATTAAAAGTCACATTAAAATTTCTACCAAACAAGTATCACTTACATGCCATGATTAAGTGAAACAAAGTCTTAAGCCAAACCATTGTTATATTGGCTGTCTGTATTTGGCAACTCCGGTGGTGTTGGTGTATGAGAAGGTACCACTGAAGGCATCATCTCATGAATCTATGCTCTCTGGAACTGGCACACACACCTCTGTCAGATGAATTCGCTCCTGGAATGGAGGCCATTCAGACGAATACTTCAATCTCATGAGATCTCCCCAGTGGCTTCCATTTTAGAGTCTTCGGATTCTGTTTCTTCTCTTTAGACTGATTCTTTCTAGTTCCTTATTTTTTCCCACTGTCTTCATGTCCTTGTCCCAGAGGCTGTTGTTTACTTCAAAATGTGGGAAGTTGTGTCCTTCAGATTCTCTCATTTTCCTCAGTCTCTCAGGAAAATGAAGAGGTAAAGAAGTGCAGCATTTAGGAGCCTGTAGGGATTCTAATAATGATACCTCAAGGTAATCTTATTTTATCGGATTTCACAATTGTGTAGGTCCAAAGTAAGTTGAGACTCTTACCATTGCACATATGGTCTATCTTCAACACACTTTAATATGGTCTATCAACTTCTTCCTTCCCCACCCAATGCAGTCTGCATGCTTCTGCCAGATATATCTTCCCAAAATAACATTTGGATCACATTTCCTACTTAAAAAGTCTCATGGTTTACCAATTTCTTCAGAGGGGAAAAGAAAAAGAGTCCTAACTCTGCCTGGGAGGCTTCACATCGAATTCCAAGAGCTTCAGGTGCTGGTGGCCCCATGTCTTCACCCTAGTCTGCTCACCATGCTTCTTCGGCCCAGAGTCATGCTTTCTTTGTGAGGAGAATTTCCCATTTTGTCTTCAATTATATGATATTGGTTAGCCTCTTTTCATTGTTGGGACAAAAATATGTCTTGATTTCACATGTTGCTGTTTTCTGTCACTCTGTCCTAGCCACAACCCAAGCCCTTACCAATGTGATTGGATCTACTTCTCTCTGAGCTCACTTAGGGGGTCTTCCCTGAAATGCTCAAATCACTTATTTATAATCCCCTAAACTCTAACCAACATCAGGACTATCCTGGCCAGAGAAAGCATTCTGTGCTGACAGAAATTGTTTTCATAGCTTTGTTCAATATGGCAGCTACTAGTTACATTTTGCCACTGAATTCTTGAAACATGGACAGTGTGATTGAGATATTGAATTTTTAGTTTGTGGGTTTTAATTCATTAAAGTTTATATGCAGCTGCAGATGACTAGTAGCTACATATTGAAATACTTAGCCTGATCTTCTATACCACCAAAAAACTGTCTCTTCCACTTACAGATGTTCAACAACTGTCTGATGAAGGAATCAATGAAATTCCCCTTTGAAAAGTCACAATAATGGCTCAGATGTGCTAAAAATAATAATAAGTGTTGATCTGAGTCTGATGTCTGCATCCTACATAAAGGGAAAAGAAGAAAACCGACTATACAAAGTTGTCTTCTAACTTCTGTACAGTGCCAAGAAACATGTATGCGTGCACACACACACACATAATTGTAATCAATAAATTATGCAAATCTCATTCTATCTTATTCGGGTCTAATTGCCCTTTCTTACGGACAATTCTTGACTATTTTAAACTCTCAGAGCTCATTGGTGCCGTTATGGTGTGGTAACGGTCATAGCTGTCTACTACCATCAAGTATCATCTGAGCATGCCAGCATCTGCGCATCTGAGAAGGTACACTTTTGTGAAGTTCTTCCTGACCCTCCAAAGTCAGTGAGTCAAGATCTGTGTGCTTTAAAAAGTCAACACTAAGTTTTGAAGAAATTCTCTTATGATTTTGGGTCACCTTTGTTGTGCTATTTAAATATAGTAAACATCTAAATTTTAATGTCTTACAGTTAAGACATGGCTAATCCCAGGTTTTAAAACATAAAATGGTTTTTATTTATAGCAAATAGCTTCATGTCTTCTGCATGTTCACTTACACAGATGGCACAACAGTGCTTTTGAAGTTTAAGGAGTCTTTAAAAATATAAATTAACTCTTTAGCAATATTAAAGAAAAATTAGAAAATTCTTCTCAAACCACTTGGAAAATACTCCACTCCATTGAGAAAAAAACCTAACCTGGAATAGAATGTTAAAGTGAAAAGCATCTTAGGCACTGAGGGGTTCGGTGAACTTGTTTTACAGTCAAGACATGTAACTGTGGTCATTTAGAATTGTTTTCAGAAAGTTACAAGCATCCTGACAGCAGAGATAAACAGGAGTATCTCCCATTTCTGCAGAACTCTCCATTAATGAGCAGACTCCTAGGTTATAGGACTATTAAAACGTCTGTTATTTAAATGAGCACATTAAATTAGATTGCTTAACTTTATGACCATAAAAAGTAAAATGCAAGTTTTATTCTTCACTCCCAAGTAGTCATGTCGAGTCAGGTAATGTAATAACATCTGTCTCATACAAAACCTTCAATGTCTATACGAAAAGGAAACATTTACTTATTTGCCCTATGTTTTTATTAGACGCTGAGCTCTGCAGATGTCCCTTTCCATGAATAATTCATTCCAGAATTCTGGCCCTACTCCTCATTAGTTCCTCGTTCTTCAGAGGCATTTAGTGTTGCAATGCAGTGACTTAGCACATGTGCACATGCGCATATGAGAACTCAAGAGTCATGTACGATTAAATATTTCATAGTGAAGGAAAACATAGCAGAAGGCTTTTCAAATGAAGTCTGTACTATCCAGTAGGCACTCTTTCTAAGAAAGAGTCAGAAAACATTTAGGTAGTGACTCATTTTATGTGTTGCTTTTCATTTGCACATAATCATTGACTTAGAGCTATACAAGGGATGGGGGTCTGTTATGCCAGACAACGAGTGTCTTGCTCTACAACAGCCTAAATTTCTTATCAAACAAGAATCTAAATGGATGGGGAACTGGAGTTAGCAACCAGAAAGTCCCAGATGCCAGGAAAGCAAGAGCCTCCTAGGACCTCACCAAGATGATGTTAGTTGAAATACCCCACAAAGGGGAGGTTAGGCATGCCCCTCCACCCCCGTTGAGGGATGGGGCCACCCACCCATCTCCAGAATTTTAACCCAGAATTGCTCCTGTCTAAAGGAAACACAGGGACAAAGAGTAGAGCAGAGACTGAAGGAAAGGCCATCCAGAGACAGCCCCACATGGGGATCCATCCCACATGCAGACACCAAACCCAGACACTTGGCGGATGCCAAGAAGTGCTTGCTGATAGGAACCTGACACAGCTGTCTCCTGAGAGGCTCTGCCAGATCCTGACCAACACAGATGCAGATACTCGCAGCCAACCACTGGACTGAGCATGGGGACTCCAGTGGAGAAGTTAGGGAAAGGACTGAAGGAGCCAAAGAGGCCTTATCTGGCATCAATGGGAGGGGAGGCCCTTGGTGCTGTGAAGGCTTGATGCCCCAGTGTAGAGGAATGATAGGGTGGTGAGGTGGGAGGGGATGGGAGGGTGGGGGAGCACCCTCATAGAATAGATAAGGGAGGATGGCATAGGGGGTTTGCAGAGGAGAAACCGGGAAAGGGGATAACATTTGAAATGTGAATAAATAAAATATCCAATTAAAAAAAAATCTATGCTTCCAAGACAGTGGTATACTGAAATAAGTTCCCTGTCAACTGATGTTTTCTGTGGCTGGAACTAATAAACATGAAGAGAGATTCTGAGTGGTCCGAAGAATCATTCAGCCTACCTGAGTCACTTCACTGGACTCAACCTCTGTGGATCACTCAGTCCAAATCCAGTGCTGTAACGTTTTCCCAGATAGAGGCTACACAGCTCCTCTGACAGGTTAGAATAAAGTATAACATTAATATTCTCTGTAAAAGTGATATGATGAAGAGTTTGTGCTTTTAAATTCTCTCTTTCTATTATATTCTGTGTTTCCCTACAGATGTATTTCAAATACTCCTGTATACAAGGAGTACTGGTGGTATCCTACTCCCAGTCAATAATTGGGTTCTCCTCCTTTTGCAAATAAATGGCAACACTTTATTTGGAATTTTCCAGTGTATTAAGGATATCTCAAATAATCACATTGTAAGTTCTCAACTAAACCTCCATAAAAATCAGCCTGGTGATGATAAATGTATCATCACCCTTGATAAAGACCTCCATCATTATAATAGGTAAGTTACTAATACAGCGGAAGAGCCAAGGGTCGTTAAAAATGCATAAGTTAATGGAAAACTATTCTAGATTGTGAGATACTCATATTTTTCCAAACATCATACTCATAGCCCAAAGACTGCAAGTCAGAGAGAATCCTGTTTGAAAGAGATTTGCTGACACTGTGTCTAAGACAATAGCCATTGGCTGGTGAGCCAGTTTCAGTGATGTTGAGGCAATCCAAAGGTAGAACATAGCTCCCTTGAAAATGAGTTACTACTGAATCTCAGGCCGAATGCCATTGCCTGGCTTAAGAGAAAATGTCTCAATTCCTTGGCTAATAAAAACAAAAATAAACTCCTCAAAGGTTGTTTGGATGTAATAGAAAATCCTGCTAAATGAAGTCAAATGCTCTCTTAATGACAGAGAGAGTTTGTGTGTGTGCATGTGTGTATGCCTGTGTGTGTGCATGTGTGTGTGTTCATTCTAATACCTCATAAAATTATAAGAGTAGACAAGGGAAAATATCAAGAAATTGTCAATGATATAATTAAATCAAAGTAAAATCACTTTATAAAATAGTAAATGGCATAATGCAATGTTGAGAAACATATGTAAAGCAAACTATTGTTGATAACTACCTTCAGAAACGCATGGGCTGGCTTTTCCCTTTCTGCCTATTTACATTGTTTTCCTCCAGTATATGGGCATTAATTAATGCATTTAGAATAGCTTAAGATGGGGCCAGAGAGGTGGCTCTGTGGTTTTGAGCACTTGATGCTCTTGCAGGGGACTTCAGTTCAGTGCCCAGTACCCATATGGCAGCGCGCAACCACCTGTCAATCTAATTTCAAAGGATCTGATGCCCTCCTCTGACCCCTGCTAGGACATAGGCATGCAGACAAAACACTCATACACACAAAAGATAGCTAAAGATTCAGAAATCCCAGTCTGAGTCTGTGTCCAGGAATTGATATCAGGAGATCAAAGAGGTATCCGTGCTCGTATTGCTTGTAATCACTCACTAATCTCAGCAGCTAAGATAAGCATTGACCTAAATGGCCGTCCGTGGACGAACACATGCAGAAAGTGTGCCCTTCATACACAGTGGAATTACTTATCCTTTTAAAAGAAAGAAATTCTGTCATTTGCAAAAACATAGGTGAACCTGGAGGACATCATGTCAGGTGAAAGGAGTCAAACACAAAAAGGCAAATATAGGTTAATCCCATTTATATATGGAGTCCTAAAATGGTGACCTCAGAGAATTAGAGCATAGAATTCTGTTTAGCAGGGCCGAGGCTGAGGAAAATAGAACACTTTATGTCTTTTAATAGAACTGCCTGGAGCTGGTGGCAACATACCGTGGGAATGACCACGATGGTAACAACAGTAACCGTGAGAGAAGATAAGTACTGTGCACCATGTGCCAAGTACTGTTCTGCTTTTATGAATGTGTTCATCTAACAGTTAGAGAATTCTGGGGCTTCCACTTAATGCTTGGTCATGGGCATAACTTGTTTGCAGAGGAGTTTTCCTCTGTAACCAATTCGTCTCTCTTGACTTCTGCTGTTAAGTAGTCAGGCACACCAAAAATGTGGTATCGATATGTACTGCTTAAGCCTTCCCTTGGCCTCTGAGGAGCCGTGTAGAGACAGCACTGGAAGACTGCGGTGGCATCTTCCTCTGCTATAAGACTCAACACAGTCCCTCTCTAGCACCCAGCATCAATAGCAGATTTCCAGAATGGCATGGTTACATGATAGCCACCATCTTGGTTGCTAGTACTTCATTTCAGATACATGAATGCCAAAGGTGGGAGCCCTTATGTCAAGAAAAAGAACATTCTGAATACTTGTTTCTGTTTATAGTAGAAGCATTATTCTAGCTTTTGTCTTGGAATGCAGGGACTAAAATGTTTGTCCAGATGTTACCAAAATAATCATTCTTTGCCCATCCCAAATGATCTTATTTTATTAAGTTACTGGTCCAGAAACTCACCCAATAATCATAGCTGGTTGAGTAGTCCCTATATTCATCACTGACATTGTCAGCCTAGTTGAGACTGTTCCAGTCCCGCAGTTGAACTTTCCAATAAGCTGTGACTCCGTTTTCATGAGTCAGCGCCGTGGCTGAGTCAGGATGCCCCCATGAGAGGCCTGGCATTGATGGATAAACAAACTTTGCTTCGTCAATGCCTACCTGCTGAAAGGCTGCTGCAGTCATTCATGAGCAGCGCCACTACCATGAGTGAGGTACCGTGCCTTAGAAAAATAACTAACACAGAACTCTCCGCTGTATGAAACATGTGCTCGATATAGATGTGGACTAATGCTAAGAGGAAAAGAGGAAAGGTGAAAAAATGACTACTTGCAAAATGAGGTGATGCATACAGGCCCAACAAAACAAGAACTACTACAGAATAGAGAAAAATGCCTCTGAAATATAATGATGTTCTTCTGTCTATTTAAACCATATTACTGATGCTAGCACACTGGGAACAGATGACTTTAATACCAATAAAACCACCAAATTAATATACAAGCACATTGGGCATAAAGCTCAACAGGATTTAATTACGTCTCCCTGCTCCATCTTTCTCGTCATTGTAGTTGTTTTTATTTTGAAGCAGGATCTCTCGACGTAGCCTAGAACTCATGACTCTCCTGCCTTGGTCTTATAATACTGAGATTGTAAGAATGTACCACCACAGCAGGCTTTATTTAAGTTCTGAGATAATCCTGGTCAGAAAATGAGAGGATTTTATGTCTTCATTAGCACAGTTCTTTCAACAGATAAATTGGGAATAGCTAAGATATTAAATCAATGTCCTTTTTCATTTCCAGCTTGGGTTTTTCACACTGGTAGCAACTGAGCCCACCTACTCACTGCTTTACACATGCTGTGATGATTTGAATGAGAAATGTCCCCCTCAGGCTCATATATTTGAACATTTAGTTTCTTGTTGGCACTGCTTGGGGAAGTTATGGAAGGTTTGGATCACAGAACCTTGCTGAAAGAAGTCTGTCATTGGGGGTAGGCTTTGAGAACCCATAGGCTTGGTCCATGTCCAGTTCACACTCTCTGCTTCACGGTTGTAGTTGAAGATGTGATCTCTCAGCTCCCTGGTCCAGACACCTCTCCCACCATTACAGACTCCCCATCTGGAGCCATAAGCCAAAATAAATCTATCTCCCTTAAGTTGCTTGGAGTCATGATGTTTTGTCACAATAACAAAAAGTAGCTAACATCTAAACTAAAGAGAAGATCCACTTCTGGGATACATGTTAAACCCACGTCAATACACTTTAATCTTAGGTAATAGCTATGTGTCAGTTTTTCTGTGATTCCTTATTGAAAAAAGAAGAAACTACTTCCTGTGTGAAGAATTCCTTCATTTGTGTTGAAAGGCTAGCTTGGCCACCTATTAAAGCCTTACTGAAATAGATATGGCCCATGAGATAGGTAAAAAGAAGCTATTGGAAGCAACCTCTTTCAGGATAGTGCAGGTTAGAGAAGTACCATTCAAGAATAACCAAACGGGCTTAAATTACTTCCCCTAACATCTTGGAGATCCTAGACTGATGGAGTTATAGACATTTCCTTGGGAAAACATCAAAGACCACCAAGCGCTTCATTTGTGTCCAACGTGCAACTAATATGAGAACACTACAAAGGGTGTCCTGTGAGCCTTGGATGTGGCACATTTTTATGAAACATTCACGCATCCTGTATGTGCCAACAAGAGCATGTATGTGGGGGAAGGGCGGAATTCTGGAAGAAGTTTGTGTCGAGATGAAGGGAAACATGAGGCTGTGGGCAGTGCCTGAAGCTGAAGACCTCGGACGTGGCGGCCAGCATGTTCTTTTCTAAAGACCACATAGGGCCAATGTCATGCTAATAGATCCCAGGGACCAGGTAAATAATAACTTCTTCACCGCAGGCTCTAAAATGAATACACAGAGCAAAAGCCTGTGCTCACAGGAGCCCAAACTTGTGACACAGAATTACAAGGAGTCCCCTGACACCAAACCCCCAGCATTTGACGCCATCTAGAGGAAGGGCAAGGAGACAAAGATGAGCATTTACCCTGGAGAGCAGAGTCATCCAGAAGAAATTATCTAAACAGGAAGAGACAGAAATGGAGTTAATTAGCAAGATTAAAGCACCCCCACCCTAAGGACAGAGTTAAGAAGCTCAGCAGAGACTCCCCGGAGCTTCTGAGAAGCCCAGGGCACAGACTTTAGGGGGCAGCAGTTGCAAGATAATGCTGTTTATCCTATTCCAACACCACACACTCCAAAGTGGGTTCTTTGGGAGCAAGGTGATTCACTGTATTGATAATTTGGATAGATTGTGGAAGGAAAGAAGGACTTCACAGTGTCGACATCTACCGATCTTGGTGTCCGTAAAGATAGTTCTTTCATCAGCTGCTTGACACCATGTGCCCTGTCCTGCACAATGAAGATAGTCAATGATGAAAAGGGGGAACTGTAGCTCTTCTCTCTAGCTCAGTTTCTCTCAGGTTATCTTTCCTACTCTCAATTCCTTCACTGTTATGAGACAGACAATAAGGTTAGAAGGAAAATCTATTTACAAAGTGGTTCAATGTTTTTTGGCACGAGAAAAAGTCTAGGCTGGGTGACGGGAAATAGTGACTGTTGTCTGTCACTGGCCACGGTGTCTATTATCCAAGGGATAAAATGCCATCAAGTTAATTTGGAACGTTGAGTTAGATGTGCAGGGTTCTTATCAGAAGAGCAGCCTCTACTAATGTGGGTCATGAAATTCCAAAGGGTTAAGAACTCAATTTACCAAACTAATCCCAGTGGTGTGCTGAGGTGCTCCCCATCCAGAGGCACGGTGCTCATCATTTCATAACTCAGAGTTCAGTGACCACACTGGTTATCTGAAGTTGGCCATGACACAAGTATTTGCATAAGGTGGATGGAAAAGGCCACTGACGTTTGTTTTGTTTTGTTTTCTGGACAGTTTGTTCTTAGTCATTGGCTGCCCTCACCATCATCTTAGAAATCCCTTGTATTAAAACTTGCCCCAGCATCAATATCATACTGCTGTTCCAACAAAGAGCCACAAATTCAATGACTTGAAATAATACAAAAAATGGCAACATTCCACAGGTAAATATCTGACACTAGCTTCACTGGGCTAAACCTTGAGGCGTCAGAATTCCTCTCTGACACTCTAGGGTAGAGGTCATTTCAGCTCCTGTAGTCCTGTGCACCCCTGGGTTCTTGTTGGCCATCTTCAAAGCCAATGGCAGGAGGTCACTTCCTTCTCTCTCCCTTGTCTATTCATAGAAGTCTCTGATTATACCAAGTCTCCCCAGGTAGTCTAAAAATCATCTCTTTTTTTTTCAAGCAAGCTCATTACCAGTCTTAACACCACCTGAAGTTGGACTTCTGTCATCATGGGGGGACATGGGGATTAGGATGCAAAACAAAACAAAACAAAGAACAAAAAATCTTACAGCAGCCATTTTTCTATCTACTCCAATTTGTGTTCCAAAAAGAAAAAGAAATAATTTTGGGGAGGATCACAAACACTCTTTCACGGAGAGTGACAGGCTTTCTAATGTGCTCTCTAATGTATTGTTTATGAATTCATTATCTCATTAAAGTCTCCATGGGAACATTGTGAACGCTGCTAAGTTTTTCATTTGATCAATTATGATAAGAGACAAGACTGAACTGGGAAGATGGCTCGACTGGAGTTCTTGTCGTGTATGTGTGAGGATCTGTGGTAGATCTCTACAAGCAATATAAACATGCTGGGTGTGGTGTGGCCGTATATCCATCATCCCAGCATTTGGGAGGCAGAGACAAGTAGACCCCTGGGTCTCACCTTTCAGCCAGCTTAGTCTAACTGGTGAGATCCAGACGAGTAAAAGACCTTGTCTCAAAAACCAAGGCAAAGAGAGGTTCAGAAGGACAGAAGATGTCTACCTCTGACCCCACAGGCACGCAAGCAAGGGATAATAGAGAAAGAGTATCTTAAAAGGAGATGAGACTCTCTTCATTATTATCTGTGTTACTAATAATTGACAGACTACAGGCTTTTAGGTTGGAAAAATTCCCATAATTTATCTTTCATTCATTTCCTACAACTTTCTAAAAGACATAGTACTTCTGGCCCAACATCTGCAGAAGGGCACATAAAAATAACTGCTAAGGGCAAATCCTCAGACTTCACTCACTAGAATCTCATCAGAGATACCATGGTTGGCCATCTTCAAAGCCAATGGCAGGAGGTCACTTCTTTCTCTCTCCCTTGTCTATTCATAGAAGTCTATGATTATACCAAGTCTACCCAGTCATTAAGACTCCCCAGATTGTTTTGAATAATTGTAAATCCTGGGGAAAAATGTAGATCTGACTATATTCAAGCAAAATATTTCTTTCATTTTCATTTTATTTTATGTGTATCAGTCTTTTTGCCTATGTTTTTGGATCATGCGCATGCGTGGTGCCCGTGGGTATCAGAAGAAGGCATCAGATCCATAGTTGTGAGTTCCATATGGATGCTGGGAACTGAGTCCAGGTGCTCTGCAAAAACAGCAAGTGATCTTACCTGACAAGTCATCTCTTCAGTCCAGCAAAGTCTCTCTTAAGTGTTCACTCTTGATATAAAATACGGCTAAGTGGGTTGCTGTAAAGAATGGCCAGCCCTTAGTTAACCATTCCCTTTAAACACAGCCTGAAGTCTACCCAGCCTTTTCTATAAGGTATCAGTGAAACAAACACTCTTAATCCCAAAAGTTGCTTCCTAAGCCAATGTTCTTATCTATGTCTCAAATAAATTATTACTTTATCAACTATAATGCTTCTCTTTTCTGCTTGTGTACTTGGCTTTTTGTCTTCTGCCTTTTATATGTACTGTTACATAGTTCAGAATTTGGAGAGAGCTTGTTGGCTCTCATGTCTGCCTGCCTTGCAAATGTTTTTCTGTTCCACTCACCAGTCTTGACAAAGATTAGGTGCACACCTAGAAAATAGAATAAGAATCTGTTAAGAAACAGGTTTCTTAATGAATTATAGATTTCATTTTTTTAAACTAAGTATATCTAATATATGATATTTCAAGCCATTTTATTCTGTCCCCAGATATTTTAGACAGAAGAAAGTAGAACTCAGTTGCTGGTTATCAGGTGCTGACAATACCCTACTTTGGTTATATAACTCTTCATACCCTAACCCCAGCTCTGGAGATCCTTTAGAATCTGTGTCATGTTATACTAGCATCTACAAAAGCAGCCAGGCCAAACTGGTGACCTGGGCAAAGCTAAGATTACCAAAACAGGATCACTTTGTGTTTTGTTTTGACTCCTTTGTAAGGCTTGTGAGTGTCAGATTTAGAGTCTTTGCTGTTGGGGTTTTTCTGATAACCCTGAGGGTTCATCCGAAATGAACCCGTCCCTTCTCGGCTTAACTCCAAGCAGCCAACAGGGCATTGGTTACAGAAGCAAAATAATGGCAGAAAGAGTCTTAGTCCAGGTTTGGCCAGTCTGTGGGGCTTCTTTTAACTGGTCTGCCTTTTTGTTCGACTGAGAGTATGGAAACTTTTGGACTACAAATGTATGAAATGCATTTGCACAAGAAGAAGCTTTCAAGCCTAGAACTGTGTCTACAGGAAATGAGAAAAGGTTATAAGAAAATGTGTTGAGTGGGAAAAAGGAAAAAAGAATGGTGACATTCGATGTTTTCTTTTATACTTTAAAGAATATTTTTAAAGTGTGTGTGTGTGTGTGTGTGTGTGTGTGTGTGTGTGCATGTGTGTGTGTCAGTGTCTGTATCTTTTGTTTGGCTTGAGTCCTGGGCTCACTCAGCAAGGGCTGATATATCCCAAAATAATAGAGTTTAATTAGCATACTGCAACTGCCTGATAAAATCAGTTGTGTTGGTTTCCAAAATGAGTAGTGTTGTTTATGGGAAAGCTCTAGATTATAAAATAAACCTGAGAATAACTCCAAGGAGGTCCTGGGGACCTCAGGAAATGGACAGCTAAGAAGGCACGAGCTAGTCGAGAGAGAGAGAGAGAGAGAGAGAGAGAGAGAGAGAGAGAGAGAGAGAGAGAGAGAGAGAGAGAGAGAGAGAGAGAGAGAGAGACCAAGACCTAGCACTTTAGGTCAAAGTGCTCCACATAGCAGAAAGCACTAAGGTTGGTGAAACACACAGCTTGCTTCGATGAAATTTATGATCCTACAACTAGCAGGCAGGGGGGAACACAATGGAAAAGAGTACGGTAGGCAGGAAGCATTTGCAGACTGAAAGAATTAGACCCAAAGGGTGAGTTTAGTTAGAAAAGCGAGTGCCTTTGAAAGTGGTCCTCAAAATATTTTCCATCCCACTGAAGCCTAGAGAGATTCTATATTTACTGTCTTCCCTGCCTCATCACTATAAATCTGCCCCCCAGCCCCCACCCTGCCACCCCACCACCCCGCCACCCTACCACCCTGCCGTACCTTACATCATAGCCTGTATATCACTAAACATGCATAGCTAACACTTCCTGCCCTTTCAGTATCCTCGAGGAGGAGTTCACCTAGTCATGTTACTTGCCTGTGCTGTTTTACATGTTTCTACAGAGACTGTAG
This sequence comes from Tokudaia tokunoshimensis, assembly GCA_036184795.1. Classification (NCBI taxonomy): domain Eukaryota; kingdom Metazoa; phylum Chordata; class Mammalia; order Rodentia; family Muridae; genus Tokudaia; species Tokudaia tokunoshimensis. Next base: position 19,831,366 of record BTHU01000011.1, read on the forward strand.
CTTTTGACATGGTATTTTTTTGCTTTTTTATTTGTGTTTGCTTGCTTGCTTGCTTGCTTGGGGTCGGTAGGTGAGCACACATGCATGCATCTGTGTATGTGGGTTTGTCTGCATATATGTATGTGTAGTCTACGTGTGCTTGGTGCCCACAGAAACCAGAAGAAGAGAATACCAGAACCTCTAGAACTGGACTCACAGGTGACTGTGAGGCACCATAGGTTTGCTGGGAACCAAAGCCAGGCGCTCGTAACCACTGAGCCACCTCTCTAGCCCCTGTCTGGATTCCTGGCCTATGATGGACAAGCTAAGGCTTCTTGATGACAACTTCCTGTTTGTGCTCCTGCAGAGGACTAAGAAAACAGTCTGCTGCCACTATTTCATTATTAAATTTCTCCATTTTCATGAATTCGTATTCTTTGTCTCTCTTTCCTATTATGCTCCATAGTGGACAAAATCGAATCACTGTAAAATAAAGGAATGTATCTGGAACCCAGCATTAGCGTCCCCCCTCCACCCCCGCCCCCAGACCTGCTGGACAGAGGACTATGAACTTTCACAGATTTCAAGCACATTGCCTCTGTGGCTGAGTATTTTCTCATCTAAAAAAATTAACCTTTAGAAATTTGGCCAAAGGTCCTGGCCTTGTCAGTTCACACTGGTGGACCAACTCGGTATTCTCTGCAGACTTATCCAATAAGCAGTAGGTAATTTTCTGCGAATACTTGAGCACCGCGTGTGTTGGCCATATCAGAATACCCTAGTCTATAAATGAAGCACACTTTCTGGGATGAATCATAGATGACTTGCAATTAACCACATCTGCCAGGGAACGAAGATTCCCCCATACTCTTTGACTAGTACTAGCTAAGAGCGAGAGAATACAACATAAGAATGATGTTAAATGTGTGCCGCGCTATTAAAAACTTTCTTATCATTTTCCTCTCTGCTTTTATATTGAATTCAAAGGTTGTCCGATATTGACCCGGGTGGTTAATTAAAATGCATTTACTTCATTTTTAAGTTCGTGCAATTTTAACCCCGGCTCTGAAAAGTATTAAGAGCTTTATTCAGAATTATGCTCTTGAAATTTTAATTTGTCAAATGGGGCCTTCATAATCATTTTCCTATCATCACTTGAATGAACACTGATCCGAGAAGCTATTCAGCTCCCACGGACTGCACCTGGCAAGAGGAAGGAAACGTGAATACATTCATACGCTCGGAATTATTTTATTAGGCTGTTTGCCCGGGTTTTAGAAATACTGTGCCCCACATATTTAAATCATCCCCTTTTCTCTCAAGAGGATAAAACCTGGATTGAAATAGCTTCCTCCTTTTTTTTTTCCAATCAGCTACAAAAGAGAAAGAAATGAATTAAGCACTCGGATTAAATTAATGCTGAATGTAGCGGCTCATAAACACTTCTCAAATTTAGAAGTGCTCGAAAGAGAAGAGGAGAGGGCTCAAAGAGAATCAGCTGAACATACATAATAGGACAACTGGACCGTGAGTTAATTGCGTAAGGGTCACCTAGGAACCTTGATTAAAAACATTAACGTCTTGATGTAACAAATCTACAGGACTTCTTCATGTCTCTTCCCTCGAGCTCTCAGAGGCTTCTGGGGGCCTTCTGGTTGCCTCGGTCACGGAAGGTTTGCTTCCTTTAATCAAATCCCCCTCCTCCCGACTCTCTAACCTCCCGCTCTGAGAAAGGAGCCTTTGCTCAGCAGACCAGTTCGTCTTCTATAGATCTTTTTCTTCTCTTGCCTCCCGCAGCCGAGGCCATGTGTCACACTAGGATTTCCAGGAGAGCTACCTGTAATGTGGGCAAAAAGACCAAGACCCCTGACTGAGAAAGCTGCCAAGGAACCTGGTTACAGATTACAAATATCTGATTAGTACTGGTCTCCTATCCTCAAGAGCTGAGTTCTTAGTTCTCACGTCAGAGTAAGAGAAAGGCAGGCTAATGTGACAGGCACAGGAGGCCTTGGCTTTCTGTGGCTTCCCTTTGGGGCCCAGCCTCTCTAGAGAATTTCAGCTCTCTCTTTCCAGGAGACTCCTCTCTGTGTGTTATTGCGATTTTATTTTCCCCCCTGTTCCTGCTAAATTGAACAATTCTTAAAAACTAAAACGAAGCCTGGTTCTCTTCCGATCGTGGGGAGCAAACCTTTCTGTGGTAATCCTCTGCTCCCCTTTTCCTCTAACCCTACACTCAGTCCCTGCTGGGGGTGAGGGCTGCAATTTACACACACACACACACACACACACACACACACACACACACACACACACACGGAGCTTTCAACCACTCCAACCTATTGTTAGTTTGTGGTTTTCCCCGATTTTCCATTTTTCTCTCTCTCTCTTCCTCTTTCTGTTAGATTTTCCTTCCCTCCAGACTCCCTCTTTTCTCTCTCTGACCTTCTTTCCTCTCTCTTCTTTCCTGTCCCATGTCCTTCCCAGCTTTTAGTACATACTCCTAGAAACACATCAAAATGCCACTGAAAATAAATTAATCGTTTTAAATTATAAACCTAAAATTGTGTTAGCTGGGGGGAGGTAACTAAGTGAGCCAAGTGTCCATCACTTATCTGGGGGTTGCTTATTTTCTTTCTCATTACAGCTTGGGTAGCATTCTAAATAACCTGCTTCCAAAATTCATATCTCAGCATCACCTGCAAGGGTTCTCCTTCCCAGTCACAACACAATTCTGAATCCATACCCTAAGTCCCCTAATGACTGTGCTACACCCTGCCTCTCCCATGAGTCCCAAATGACAGTTCTACACACACTGTCACACATTCATTCTCTTGAATGCCCTCCTCCCTGCCTCCTGAGGAAACTTTTTCTCCAAGAAACTTTTTCCAAGGCCCTTAAGATAAAAGATGGTTCAATAGCCTTTTGGCACACCAGTTGACAAGCACACTGTACAAATCTCCCCAAGATACTGGCTTCCCGTTTGTTTCTTCGGTGGGTATGTTTGGTAAGTGAGTGTGACAACTGAACTATTAAACCTGTCTTTCCTTGTCCCTTGTTCAATGGATCAAGACAAGCTTATAAGAAAGTCTAGATGCTTCTTCTTTTTACCAGATTCAAGGTACTCACGGGTCCATTTACAGGACCTCTTAGCCTGTAACCATAGTGCAAACTCCAGGTGTTTTCCATGTCTAATGATTAGCACATTACAAAACCTTCCTGCGAAGCCCCCTCCTTTTACCTCAAAGGTCTAGACTTAGTAGGTGATGTGTCTTTTCACACCCTGTCATTGTACATGTGAAGTCAGCAGTCTCAACATTCAAACCAAGCATCGGGCAGAGGACCCGTCTCCCGTCAAAACCCGTCACTATAACAGTAATTGTGAATACCAGTTCTCTCCCTTATGTTTCCCCTAATTTATGAACCCTTTGAGGATAAGTATCTGACTCTGTGGTGAGTGTTCATAAAAATGCTTGCTTGTTGAGTAAAATATGTATCTTAAGCTGAGTGCCTGCTTTCATGAAGTGAAATATAAACAAGCTTTCATGGTTTGAAGAAAATTTGGGTCTTATCAAAGACAAATCAAATAAATGAGGCGTGTACATTACTGCCAGTGTCTGTTGGGGTACACAAATGTACAGAGGCTCTTGTCTTTCTTAAATTTTTTAAGTGCATGTGTGTGTGTGTATGTGTGTGTGTGTGTGTGTGTGTGTGTGTGTGTGTGTGTGTGTATTGCCTTCTGACATGTATAAATGCACACATGGAGAGGTTGCAAGAGTACATCCAATGCCCTGTTCTGTCACTTGCTGTCTTATTCTCTGGAAACAGAATATGTCACTAAACTTTAAGCTTCTCCAACTGCAGTGCCCCCAATCCAGCTAACGTTACTGTCTCCCTATGCTCTACCCACTTTAACTTTTGGGAAGCCTTTTGTCTATATATGCACATATGTATAAGTTCATAAATATGTATGATTATATCACATAACTATATTGATATGAGACAAGTAGATTAATGTCATCCATCAAAACAACTTTCTGAGCCTAAAAGTTCTTAGAACTTTTGTTTTGTTTTGCCCTTATGAAGGTAAATGGGACACTTTTCTTGGACTTAAGTGTCTGGTGACTAAGTTGTCTCTGATAAGCACACTGAAGGCTCTCATCGCATTGCAGTTTGATGAACTGACAATAAATGGAACAGAGGTGAGAATGTTACCAGTCATCTATTACTGAACTAAGGAAGAATTTACACACAAGTATCCAATCTCCCATCCCCATTCACATCCCTGTTATCACTGGAGGTTAATAACCTCTTAAGACACTTCAAGACACTCACTTATTTTTTCTTCAAAGTCTCTGTATTATACCGAGGAAGCAGAAACCACTACGCTGTAAAGGCCAGTGGCTCCAATCCTGGACCAGAATCCGCAGACCCACTCCTACTATTCCTCTTCTTTTCGGTGTCTCCAAACCTCTAACCCACTTAACTCTCCTCTCTCAGGTGTGAGGTCCCTGACATGCGGAGTTATTATTATCTATGCGGTCATCTTGAATTTTGAGTGGCTCATCTTATGGAAATCACAACAATCCCTTGGTTTCGAAGTTATATGGCTCGGACACAATTGAAGAATTATGAGGAATGATCGCTGTGTGTTTTAGTTAACTGAGCTGGAAGGAATATTGTTGCTATCATGACTTGTATAAATAAATACAGAACCATGTTAAACAAAATGGCCCCAATCCTGGGGCTGAAGTGGAATGCTTATCAAGGAGAGTATCTTAAGCATGCACTGCCTATAGCACAGCCTTGGCCTACTACACCTAGGACATTGGAGTGATGCTTCCTTTACAAGATACACTCTGCTCTTTCCCATACTGGCAACCATCTTGGTTACCCCAGTGCTTCTGCATGTATGCATAACATGGGAGGTCATATTCCCTAATGGTCCTCTTCCAGCAGGCCCCTCCTGCCCATATAGTAACAACATGTTCTTGACTTTGATCATAAGTGGAATGAGTCAAGAAACACAGTGAGGCCCTTCTGATTCCAGTGATGTTGTAACATTTTCCTTAGATTAGATTTTATGTAGACCCAGAGCCTGTGTCTGGGGATTTGCATGTCGATTTGCATTTCTGGAGTTTGCATACCAAAGAAGTGATCTTGATTGAGGAAAAAGATTTGGGGAGGCATTTCCTGACTTCTATGAGATATCTCCCAGTCAGAATAGCTATAACATGATTTTTTTGGTTTTTTGTTTGTTTGCTTGCTTGCTTGGTGTTTTTTCTTTTGTTGTTGTTGTGGTTTTGTTTTTTGTTTTGTTATTGCCTTGATCAGATATAAATATAAACATTAAAGAAGAGGAACAGAAGTATCATGTAACTAACATGTCAAAGCTGATGCCCTCTTTACCAGACACACTTATACTCCGCAGGTGACTGTCTGTGTCGTGCCTTCAGGCCCCATCAGTGAATCCTTTTCATGTGAATTGCCAGATTGACCCTTAAAATCATCATGACTGCTTTCAGGACTGGTAATGTAATCTAAACCCTACCAAAAAAGTCTAAATCTGTACTCCCTCATTAAGAAATAAGAAAACACTTCCCAACTGTTCCTTGAAGAAATGTAGTCATCACCACAGTGCTACATTTTCAAACAATCTTTGAAATTGCAAGGTGGGTCTTTTCCTTGTACTGTTAACAGAAGTGAATAGTCGGGTGGGGGTAGAGAATTTGAGAATGGATAAGAAATCACCATCTTCCTCACAAATGACTCAATAAGGGTGTGAAGAAATGCCAGGATCCCTAACACTTCAGCCTACTTACAGTTAGGGGTACAGGACAGACAGACAGATAAAAAGTTCACCTGTTAGAAACCAAAGTTCTCCCCTGATGAGAAGAGACCGAAAAGAAAAAGAAAAAAAAAAGAAGAAAAAGAAAGAAAACATGCTGATACATTTGAAATTCCATCTGGTGATTTTATAGGAAAACAGACAATGCAAAGTAAGTGAACTCTTGTAAACCAGAAACTTCCAGAAGTATTTTGCCAATATCTTCAGAGCAGTGGTGATCTGTGAGAATGTTTCAGGAGTATTTGGCTGGATGAGAGAGTACGTGCCGCCTCCTATTTCTGACTCAAAACCCAATTGTTGGTATGCAATCAAATGCATGTAATATTTTTTATCTTTAAGATTAAGCTGCTCTTAAAGTGCACTGAAAGGGGTTATGAACAAGTAGAACTGAGAAAGTAAACATCTTCCAAGAACAGTGTGTGAACTGAAAACAGTGTATCAGACTAAATGCTTATGCTTTTCATGAGAGAAGGGCTTAAAAAATTAGATTGTGGGTTTGTTTCTATTAGTGTGCTTTAATAGAAAACCAGTGTTACCTATGAGAGAAGAGTTATTAGTGATTTTCTGCAACTGTGAAGCAATAACTCGTTGCTGTAAATACTAAGTGTCAGACCCATATTAGGATTGGGATCTGAGACTGGTTTTTATATGCTTAAGGACATAAAAATGGAAACTGTTGTGATATTTATGAGCCAATTTTGTACTAGAAGCATGTAAGTGTAGAGAGTAATTGTGAGATGCTCTAAACTGACTGTGTACAGCAAAATAACGTCCATCTTCCTGATTTGTCCATATCTTATTCCCCTAACTTTGTAAAAGTTACTTTCCATAGTAAAAGAGATTTTGTTGGTGTGTTAAAGAATCTTGAGACAGTGGCTGGTAAAATGGCTCAGCAAGTAAAGGTGCTTGGCACCAAGCCTGAGGACCCGAGTTCAGTACCCAAGACTCACGCAGAACTTATGAAGAACAGGCTCTGTGAGTTCAATGCCAGCCTGGTCTACCTAGTGAGTTCAAGGATAACCAGGGTCCCACTGTGAGATCTTGTATAAAACCAAACTAAGCAATTTGATAAATTATAAATTAACATACATAGTAATAGAATGCTGTAGTAGAAATGCCATGGCAGATTCCTACCTATATGCCACGTGTTTTGTTTGTGCTCATCCTCACTGCCTTCCCTAGCCCTCTCCCACTCTCTTACAGAACCTGGCCCTCCATCCTGCTTTTATATTTTACATTTTATATTTTATATTTTATATAAATATATTCCATTATCCTCTCATGTTCCCCTCTCCCTACTCCTTTATACATCTTCCTCCCCTCTTACTGTTGCATTTCTTCATCTGTGTTCTCATAATTATGTCATAAGTACATTGAATCACCATGTGTGTAACTTTAATATTAGCAGAAAAGATCAAAACAGCCTCAAAGCATCCTAGCACAGACTGATAAGCAGGTATGACAAGGTGGAACCTTTTCAAAATGAGGCTGATACTATGGCTTATCCCTTGGAATATAATTCCTAAAGTCACAAGTTAATGACACTTGGAGGATGGAAACATTCCAAAACAATGTTTAGAGATATAACCTTTGGGTGATGATTAGGTTTAGACACATCAATCATTGAATCCTGGTGCCTGTAGAAGAAGGAGGGGGAGGAGGAAGAGGAAGAGGAGGAAGAAGAGGAAGAAGAGGAAGAAGAGGAAGAAGAAGAAGAAGAAGAAGAAGAAGAAGAAGAAGAAGAAGAAGAAGAAAAAGAAAAAGAAGAAGAGAGCAGACTCATAGGCAGAGACAGAGCTCTGTCTTTTGCTTTTTGATTCGTTGAATCAACTGATTCTCCCAGAAAGAATGCAGTCACCAAAATGAGTGATGTCAGCCCTATGCCCTTCCATGATAAGTCAAAGACCTTTATTCTTAAAAACATTATCCTGTCAGGTGTGGTGATACATGACTGGAGAGGAATTTGAAACCAGACACATGACTGCTCTGGCAAGGGATCATCTAGGTCCGTGTGATCTGGCTGGAATGACACACTTTTAATCCCTCTGCCTGCAATACAGGCACATCCTTAGTACTCACCTTTAATCCCCAATAATGAAAGTAAAGTTAGTTTGTAGGAACTAACTTTAGAAGGAAGCCGCCATGTTTGAAAGTGATGTCTAACTGAAGGGCAGAAAAAGTAACAAATCAGAGAAAAGTGGATAGACTGAATCAGAGATAATATATGCCCAGCTCTCAGGAGAACAGACAAGAATGAAAGGCTACTTGAGAGAGCAGTGTGGATAGGGAGAGGAACAGGGAGAGGGAGATGGAAAGAAAGAGGGAGAAAGAAGGCAGTTTTACTGGGACAGTTTTACAGAGCCAGGTTGCAGGTGAAGACAGAACAACCAGAGAATGAGAAGGACCCAGAAGATTAGAACAGATTGCCAGAGTTAGTTTGAGGCCAAGCAGATCAATATAGTCAGAAGGCAAGAGAAGCCAGTTTGAATCAGTCAGTTTAGACAGGAGTTCCGGCCAGAAGAGTTGAGTTGAACCAGGCATCCAGAGTTCAGAAAGAACTAGAAAGGATGAGCTTTTTCAGCAGTAAGTCTTACAGTTGACAATTACATCTGATGAATAAAAGTTACTTTTACACATGATTTTATCCCCAGTACTCTGGATGCACAGGCAGGCAGATCTCTGTGTTCAAGGCAGACTGATCTACAGGGTGAGTTCAGGGCCAGTCAAGGGCTGATAGTGTAACCCTATTTAAAATAAACAAAGACATTATCCTGCCGCAGGAGCCAGACAGATAGCTCATCAGGTAACAGAGCTTGAGGACCTGAGTTTGAATGTTTAGCACTCAGGTAAAAATAACTAAATAACTAGAGAGAGAGAGAGAGAGAGAGAGAGAGAGAGAGAGAGAGAGAGAGAGAGGAAGAAGGAAGAAGAAGAAAAAGAAGAAGAAGAAGAAGAAGAAGAAGAAGAAGAAGAAGAAGAAGGAGGAGGAGGAGGAGGAGGAGGAGGAAGGAGGAGGAGGAAGAGGAGGAGGAGGAAAAGGAAGAGGAGGAAGAAGAGGAAGAAAAGGAGGAAGAAGAAGAACAACAACAACTAGCATAGTCCCAGGCACCTAAATCCACAAAGCCAGAGCTGTGAGGGCAGAGTCAGAAGGACGACCTAGGCCTGCTCAGCCTAACTGCAGATACAGTAAGAGATGTATTCCCAAAGAAATAAGGCAGGGAAAGATAAGACAGGACATCCAGGGTCCTCCCCTGGCCTAAGCGTTCTTCCTTGCTAACTCATTCTCTCTCACACAATCTCTCATCTTCATCTTACCTCAGATATTTCCTTAAAGCAACAAAATGGCTCAACACAATATGACAGTTATTTCTCCCTTTTTTTTCCTTAAATACATATTACAGTGAAATCCCAAAAACCTTAATTTTTCATTTACTAGGTCAGAGAAACAGCAACAGTGAAAGCCCGTCTCTTTCTTCTACAAACCTGTAACAGTGGAGAGAAGACTAAGAAAGGCAGAGACCTATGTCTCACTCTGTTCCACTCACACCAGTCTTATTGGGAACATGTTTCAGAATCCTTACTTTTAAAAAAAACAAGAAATCCCAGTAACATCCTCGGATCCCATTGGGTAAGTAACGTCCTTGGTTCCCATTGGGTAAGTAACGTCCTTGGTTCCCATTGGGTAGGTAACGTTCCATCACACCCATCAGCCTTGCCCACTGCTGGCCACTTCCAAGTTCCAGCGATGTAGAATAGAACACAAACAAAGCTTTACGAGCTCTTTGCAGAAGCCCATGATGACACAAGATTTGAAAAGGGTCTCTCCCAAGATTGGCATAGGCAGAGGCATACAGAGAACGAGGAAAGAATGAGGAAAGGAGACAGTAACCAGCCAGGGCATTAAAATCTTTTAACACAGCCTCTATACAACATATTTCAATTCTCATACATTGCCTATGCTCACACACTGAACACCTTTTTAACAAATGTCCTCTGTTTGGCCTCGGTGAATAAAGATTAGATATGGAAAGAAGTAATTATTTTTGAGTAATTCTGACATTGCAGATCCTGAGTTTATTCTCTTGGGAAGATCTAAGCATGGGAAAAGAATAGAGCCACTAAGAGGAGCTGAAAAGTAGGTTAGAAGTCTCACAGATGGCGTGTTATGGAGTCTGTGTTGGGGGTGGAGAGGTCACCTGTGTGCATATCAAAGACAGCGTGCATGTGAGGAAGATGTCCGTGCACAGGTGACAGTGGGCAAGGAATGGGAGGAAGGGAATGAGACAGTAAGTAGGATTCCTCAGTAGCTCTACAAGTCTCTGAGCCCTTTCATAACATAGGCAGATGATTACATGAACTGTGTTTGATTCTTAGAGGAAAAACAAGATTAAAGGGGCTAGAGAGATACTTATCATTCCAACATCTGAGAGGCAGAATTTTAAAAAGTAAAATTTAGAGTGGGTTAAGTAACTTTTAGAAGTTATCTTTGGATAATTCCAGGGTCAACAGGAGAAATCCAAATTCCCTTCCATGGCTTATTACTAGTCTTTCTGTAACCCTGCGCTGCCGTGCCGGGTAAACAAAGTCATTCTCTGATCACCAGCATCCAAGCAAGAGGTGAGAGATTTCTACACCTTCAAGACAGTTCCTCCTCCTCCCGTGTGATGTTGTAATTAGGTGTTGTCAGTGAAAACAGTCCTTGCAGGCCGCAGAAGAGATGCACTGGAAACAGGTATGAAGCTAAGTTAAAAAACACAGGTGTTGCTTGGTTCAATCAAAGACTAACGAGCACCTCTGTGGGATGAAAGCTTGAGAGGTGGGACAGGGAAGGGATGACATCATCCTTCGCTGGAACCCATTTCTAGAAGGAAAAGGCCCTGGAACAGCTTACTAAGCACTTTGTAATAGGGGACTCAGAAAACGTTGTTCGTACTGGATCTCAAGAAAGAAACATCGTCTACCTCTGGAAATAACCTGGGATGAAAACATATCGGTAAGAGACAAAGAAGTCACGGTGGTTAAAATTAAAGTTCAGACTTTTGTTTTATTTATTTATTTATTTATTTATTTATTTTTGAGGATCTTCTCTACATGCTAAGCAAGCTCTCTACCACTAAGCTCCATCACAGACTTTAAGGTTAGGCTTTGAAATCAATAACAAATTACAATTAATGTGGACTTTTTTGTTTTTGTCTTTGGGGGCTGGGCTGGCACTTATACACTGGTGTGCTGTGTGCACATTACTGCCATAGGCACTGTACCCAGGCTACTAAACTCATCATGAAAAAGGACTTTTCACTTTGCTTTAAATAATGGTAATCAGGGCTTCCTGAGAAGGCTCAGCATATGAATACACTTGCCACATAAACCTGGGGACCTGAGTGTGATCCCCCAAACCAACTCCACAGTGTCGTCCTCTGACCCCCCCCCCCCGTTGTGCTGTGTCATAAACACCTTTTCCTCAACATTATGTGTACACGTAATAAATGGTTTTGCAAAAGAATGATAATTACTTTCCAGAACTCTCGCGAGCATGATGTGGCAAAGTTGAAATGTATCCTATATCGCTGATACATGCTAACTACCATCACTGTGTACAAGACACACTGTATCGCGTACTCTCCTCCCTTGCACAGTCAAATTCCCGTATACCATACTGGCTCAGCATAGGGAAAAGGCAGGCACCCAGCCTTTGCTCCCAGACTTTGCGTCCCGCAAGTCAATAAACCTGCAAAATTCTGAGGAATCCTCTGAAAATGCAGAGAGAAGCTTCCCTTTAAACTTGAGGCTCTTTGTCTCCCTCCCATCTCCATTATCTCCGAATCCATATACGCAGTAGGAATTTGTGCTGTGGAACCCTGCAGCCGTATTTCTCCTCATCTCCATGGAGACAGCGCCTATCCACTTTTGAAGGAACTTGCCTGTATTGTAAACAAACCTCTCTTGGCAATTGGCCTGCTTTCTTTTCCTATCTCATCTTCCATCTGCTCAAAGGCTTTGCTTCAAAAGGAAACAGGCTGCAGGTGTGTACTGTTTCCTTCTTGACTACCCTTGCCCTTGGTTTCTGAAAGAGGTGGATCTTGGAGACGAAAATCCCGCTCTACTGGTGACATTTACAGTCCCACAAAGTGAAGCGGAATACCTGTGTGTACCTGTGAACCCCTACCTGGAGCAGACACTTAGAACTTGGGTTAGGTTTTAACAAAAGCCCTTGTGGAAATGAGACGCAGCCTCACGCATTTCATGAAGCAAATTATCAAACAACAAACAAACTATAGTACCAGCCAAAGATGAAATCAAATCAATCTTTTAGGCTCTTTCATTAAAGACAAAAGTGATTATTACACAAGTATTTTAATGACAGGATCAGCCTTGCTAATAATAACCACTGTGTGGGGAGAAGGGGTTTTTGTTTCCTTTTAGGAAAAACAAAACAAACAAACAAAAGGCCTCTTATGTTTATCTTGGGGTTTCATGGCTTGAAGTACTTTATCTCCAAGGCTTAGAATGTGGGTAAGTTATTTGTCTGATATAATAACTTTAATAGTCTTATAAGTTCACTTTTCTACATTATTTTTCCCTTGGTGTCAAAGCTATCACATTAAGTGACTGCTAGAGTAAACACAATGGTCTGGCATTATTCCGAATAAATATAAAAGGTCAACCTAGGAGAAGAAGAAAAAAGATAAATTCCATTCACCAAACACCAAATTTGAAGAAAGCTAATTAGAACTTTGCTGGAATTATAGGAAGACTTATATACATATGAACCACAGTCTTAGATGTCTCCTGAAAATGTGCTGTTTGCCTACTTTGTTTTTAATTTCCTTCAATAACCATTAAAAGGGCCACCTAACTGATAATATCTAAGGAAAACTCATTCTTAACATATTTTAATTGGCATATGAAAAATTCTGTGGATTTATGATCTGTAATGTATTTTCTGATACACAGGTCATCCATCTATATCATAGAAGATTTATGTCCAGGCTCCTCTCTGATACTACAATCTGAGATGCTCAAGTGTCTTATGGGGAATGGCCTCGTATTTGCATCCTTATGCATATTTTATATGCATACACACATCCTTATGCATATGTCAATCATTTGGAGATTACTCATGATTAACAATACATTGTACATGGTAAATTCATATTATTTTAGGAATAATGATAAGAAGAAAAGTGTATTTTCAGTATAGAGGCAGATGCTTGTTTTTATATTTTAAACATTTCTGATCTGAAAGTGATCACAGCTGTGGATTTAGAGCTCAGCAGAATCTCGCTGTTGAATGATGAAATCAAGCTAGACCATCTTGCCCCCTCATGTCCTAGTCATTCTCTGTGGTGACTGCTGACATTGCCCCCAAACCTTAGGTTTGAGAAGAACATGGCAGCCTCTCTTAGACAAATAATAGAAAATCATGCAACTGGTACTAAGTTTCCAGAATGTTTTTGGTTGTTGACCGTCTTAAGGTGCATTTGAACAAGGCGCAGAATTAATAAGAATGGGATACTTTTCATTTTAAGGTGTTTTTAAGTCCTTATTTTTACTGTGTAGACTAACTTTAACACGTTTAACTTTGCAAACAATTTCATATTACAGGATCAAAACCCCAAGCCAATAAAAGCAAACACCAACAAAGGACTGTACGGGGTGTATGAACATGTCTTTGTGGGTGTGTGTACATGTGCTTGTGAGTACACTCACATGTATGAATGCCTGTGGAGGTCAGAGGTTGGGTATCTTTCTTGATCAAGCTCCTCCTTATTTTTCAAGATAGGTGTGGTGGTTTGCATAGACTTGGCTCAGGGAATGGCACTATTTGGAGGTGTGACCTTGTTGGAGTAGGTGTGTCACTGTGGGCGTGAGCTTTAAGACTCTTGTCCTTGCTGTCTGGAAGCCAATCTTCTCCTAGAGGCCTTCAGATGAAGAGGTAGAACTCTCAGCTCCTCTTGCACCATGCCTGCCTGGATGATAATGGATTGAACTTCTGAAGCTATAAGCCAGCACCAATCAAATGTTGTCCTTTTAAGAGTTGCCTTGGTCCTTATTACATGCTGGGGAATCCTCTGGGTATATGCCCAGGAGTGGTATAACAGGGTCCTCTGGTAGTATCATGCCCAGTTTTCTGAGGACACAAGCTCCACTACATTCATTGCAGCACTATTTATAATAACCAGAAGCTGGAAAGAACCTAGATGTTCCTCAACAGAGGAATGGATACAGAAAATGTGGTGTATTTACACAATGGAATACTACTCAACTATTAAAGACAATGAATTCATGAAATTCTTAGGCAAATGGGTGGAACTGGAAAATACCATCCTAAATGAGGTAACCCAATCACAAAAAAACACACATGGTATGCACTCACTGATAAGTGGATATTAGCCCAGAATCTCGGAATACCCAAGGAACAATTCACATATCAAATGATGCCCAAAAGGAAGGAGAGGCCCCTGGTCCTGGAAAGGCTCGATGCAGCAGTGTAGGGAATACCAGGACAGGGAAGTGGGAGGGGGTTGATTTCAGAACAGGGGGAGGGAAGAGAGCTTATGGGAATTTCAGGGAGGGGGGAACCAGGAAAGGGGAAATCATTTGAAATGCAAATAAAGAATATATCTAATAAAAAAAAAAGAGTTGCCTTGGTCATGTTGTCTGTTCACAGCAGTAAAACCCTAACTAACACAGAAGTGTCTCTCGTTAATCAGGGATTTCGTCAATTTAGTTAAGTTAGTTAGCCAGTGAGTTCCAGGAGTCTGCCTGTCTCCTGCCTCTGCTCTCATGGTAGGATTACAGATACAGCTCACACCTGCTGTGGGTTCTGGAGATTCCAGCTCAGGTCTTCTTGTTTGCGCTGCCGACAATTTATGACTGAGTCATCTCCCCAGCCCCAAAATAATCTTTTCATCTATCTTTAAAAAGCAATTGTTTTATATGTGGCAAAAATCAACAATAGTTATTTAAAGTAATACATGTATATGTATATGTATATGTATATGTATATGTATATGTATATGTATATGTATGTATGTATTACTTTATTGAAGTCACTTTATTGAGGAAAAAAGTCAGACTGTACGGGGTTACTTTTGTTACCTAGTTCCATCCTGTTCATAACATGCATTGGACAAAGACTGCTATGGTCAAGTGTATTCTTAATTAGGTGTTGTTTGAAGTCTTTAATATTGTTGTTGCTCTTATGGGTTTATTTATTTATAAGTGGTTTGCTCACATTTATATCTGTATACCATATGCATCCTGGAACTAGAGTTGGAGAGCCATCAACTGGTGTGTGTGATGGAAATCAAACCCCAATCCTCTTCAAGAACCAAGTCTTGACTACTGACCTACCTCTGTAGTCACCCACAGTGGCTATTGCTATTGCTATTGCTAGGCTGTCTTAACCGTTGCCTGGTAACAAATGCCAAAGATTATGTGAGCTACTTTCCTAATTACTATAGCATCAATACCCGAGGACAACCTGAAGAGAACTATTAAATTAGTTTATTGGTTTCAGGGAGTTCAGCCCACAGTCACTTGAGCTCTATGTCTTCAGCAGAATATCATGGTAACCGCAACATGCCACAGAGGAAATTCTTCAGCTCATGTTAAACAGGTTCAGCCTGCAGTGCCCTACTGCCTCTCGGTAGCCCTCACCAGGTAAATTTTCTGGAACTACCATAAAACCAGCACCAGCTAAGGACCCCATGTTGAACATGAGTCAGTGGGGACACTTCATATTCAGACCACATATCCTTGCCCCAACAATACAACCACTATGCCAGAAGTAAGCACAACAGCACAATGCGCGTAAGCATGTTCCATTGCATTCTCAACGGTTTGCCTCAGCACTTTGTTAATGCCACCCCTCATGCTGCTATACACCCCCTAATTTATCTGTACACCAAAGTTTAGGATTGAGGTTAAGTTCAAAACACAGTATAAGTCCCTAAGTGTGTACGTGAGTCCCTCCAGAAAACAAGTCAGACTTCTCGAGGCCATAGAAGTTGGGGGGTGGGCTGGAGAGATGGCTCAGAGTTTAAGAGCATCGACTGCTCTTCCAGAGGTCCTGAGTTCAATTCCCAGCAACCACACGTGGTGGCTCACAACCATCTGTAATAGGATCTTATGCCCTCTTCTGGTGTGTCTGAAGAGAGCAATGGTGTATCATATACATAAAATAAATAAATAAATCTTTAAAAAAAAAGAGAGAAGTTGGGGGTGAAGTTAAATTATGCAATGGGAAAAAATCTGATAGCCAACTTATGGACCAAATCTATTTTCAAGGAAACTTATTTTCAAGGCTGGGTAGTAAGTCTGAATGGGATTCTCCAGTCCAGGAAAGAGTTGATCACGGCTCTTGGCAAGCATATGGAGAGCTGGCTCCTCTCTGGAACTCTTTAGTTTCTTCATGCTGTCCTTTCCTCTTCTCTGTTGGATTTATAGGCTGACCTGTCAGTACTTTCCAGCCGTCACCTACTCTGCCTCCCTTGTTTTGAAGTTCTGCTAATGCAGCTGCATTTGTGTAGCTGGTTATAGCATTGAGGCAAAGCGTCTTACAGATCAAGTCTTTCTGGAGGCTTGAAGCTCACCTAAAAACCCTGCAGGATAACTCTGTGAACATACATGGATTTTCATGCAGAAAGTATGTCCTGAGCACGTACTATGCACCCTGCACTGCTAAAGACTTAAAAGGCTGTAGGAAGGAGGGTCTAATGTCTCTCCTCATGCAGTGCCCTGAGTTGTGGAGAACACAAGCTTTCATTAAATACATAAACATATGTAGCATTATAATACAGAAAGTTTTAACAGAGGCATTTGACGTTCAGCATTTGGAAACAATTTTCAGAGACGATGTCCCAGTGGGAAGCAAGGCTTGAGTTAAAATTTGCAGAGGACACAGTAATTAAGCAGACAGATAATAGGATTTATTGTCCATTCCTGTTTACTATTACCTCAGTCTCATAAGAGCCAGCACATGTAGCCTTTGATACATGACCCACAGGCTGGAACTGCTCATGTTCAAGATTCAGTGACTATTAAATGAATGAGTTTACCTAGTCTAATACAGGAGATGGACAGAGCAGTTCAGACAGGATTATAGAAAGTGCTTTAACTGAAGGAACTATGGAAAAGAAGACATTGAGACAGTCCAACAATTCAGAAGGCTAAATGTAAGTCCAGGAAGCCGAGGGGTTGGAGAAGGGCATGATTCCCAGGTGCTGTCAGTAGGAGCCATGGTGCTCCGTCCCTTTGATTATTGGCCATCCAAGACTCCAGAGATTAATTTGGGCTACAATCATTTTGTAGAAAAGACCCATAGGAGACATGATGCTTTCATCGCCTATGAAAGCTGTAAGCAATTATTATTCTCACACCACACTGGAAATGTAAACCAAAGCTGGTCAAGGTGGGCCACACCTTTAATCCCCGCGGAGGCAGAGGCAGAGGCAGAGGCAGAGGCAGAGGCAGAGGCAGAGGCAGAGGCAGGCAGATCTCTTTGAGTTATAGTGGCACAGATCTATGTAATAAGACCCTGTCTCAAAAGAAAAGAAAGAAAGAACAAAGATGAGAGGAAGGTAAAGAGAATGTAAACTGTTTTAGTATGCCTTCAGCAGCACAAAGGCCAATGTAAGAAGTTAACTCTCTCTCTCTCTCTCCCCTCCCTCCTTCTCTCCCCCCTCCCACTCCCCCCTCTCTCCCCTCCCTCCTTCTCTCCCCCCTCCCTCTCCCTCTCCCCCTCTCCCCCTCTCTCCCTCCCTCCCCCTCTCCCTCCTTCCCCCTCTCTCCCTCCCTCCTCCTCTCCCCCTTCCCCTCCCTCTCCCCTCCCCCTCCTCCTCTCCCTCTCCCTCTCTTCTTCCCTCGCTCCCCATCCTCTCTTCAAAATATCCTCTTCTCTCCACCTGTACACCTTTTTTTTCCTCCTTCCTTCATTGACTCTGTAGGTGGTACTTTGCTCTGATAATCATTGGCATGCATATATAAAATCTAAAAAGAAAGATAAAAGCAGAAATTATACCTCCCCTGAGATAAGGCAACCTACCTTTATTGAACTTCCTATAGAACCAGATTGCTTCTTGACCCCAATTTTGGGGATGAGTCCTCTGTATCCTGAGCAAACAACCCCAGACATAGAGGAGCTGAAACAAAATTCTGAAGTTACTAGAAAGAAATCCCAACTGAAATAAATTCTGTATAACACTATATCAAAATGTACTGTGTATGAGTTACATTGAGAAGACTCCTGAGGGAAACAGAGTTTTAAAAAAAAATCATTTAATGTATAACATAGACGCATTCAAAACTTGAGGCAATTTGGAGAAACAAAATCACTACTACTGTAGAATTTTGACATCAGACAAGAACATCCAAGGGATTTTTTTTTCCCTTGTTCCCTATTAACACCAAACTAGAGTCCTTTCCTTTCCTAAAGAAATATGAAAACTTTCACCCAAAGGACAAAGAACATAGTACATGACTCCATTAAAACCTACAGATTCCTCAAAACTGAAATGTGTCCACTTAAACTACAGAGTATTAATTTGTCATTAACCTTCATGACATCTTTTCCCTACTGTATCGGAGAATTTAGTGTCTTCATCTAATTGTTTCTCATGCCGTACCATCTGCAAGCAGCCTCCATGACACTAAATCGTAGCTGGTTCATGGTCCATGTATTAGGCCTTCCTGACATGAAGGAGCAGAAATCAATTGACAACGACTGTTTTTGAGAATATTTTCACCCTTTTTTTTGAATCAACACCTGCTAGTCTGGTCTTGTGTCTCTTTCACTCTCTCAGATAATGTTTCACTGCTTAGAGGCCTTTGAAAGGCAACAGATAACAAACACTCTTTGGTCCCTGGATTTCAATAGAATAACCTGAAACTCCTTATCATGAAGGCCTAGGCAGACCACGATGTTGGGGAGGGGCTGAGGTTTCCCAGGTCCCAGTTCCATGAATAATTTCATTTCTTATCAACAACAACAGCAACAACAAAAGTGGGTTAAACTAAATGTTTATTCGTATCCCCAAAATAGTTTTCTTTTTTTTTTGACAGCAGCAACAGTGACCTGCCTAGGTCTTCCCAATTTGCTCATTTCAAAACCTAGTGCTCTGTTTACAGCTTGTCTTCTGCATAGAGACAAGGACTGGCTAGACATCAAGGCATCAAGGGTCATGTCTCGGCGGAGACAGCAGTGGGGTTGAGTACGGGCATATTTTCAGATCTCTTGATGAAAAGGCTTTTAAGTAGCCCCGTTGACTAGTTCAATAGCCATGAGATGAGCTCTCCGTAGATGTCAGGCTGTGTTGTTAAGCTATGTTCAAAGGCTTTTAAGAAGAAAACTACCAATCTAGCTAAAGAGTTCTGGCTTTTGAATGTTAAGAAACTTTGTGTGTGTGTGTGTGTGTGTGTGTGTGTGTGTGTGTGTGTGTGTGTGTGATCTAGTTCCCTCCTTATTGCCCCACACCTTGCTGAGTATGTGTTTGAATATGATATTGATATAGCATATCATGATTTACAAGTGCACACAACAATCAATCAGAATGCTTTACCAAATAGCTCATGCGCTCTAGGCAGTCAGGGTTTTTTTGTTTGTTTGTTTGTTTGTTTTTGTTTTTTTGTCAATGAACAGGTGAACATTTTTGCCCATTCAACAGTGTATCTGGAAACTGGCTAGTATGGCTATTCTGACTTGTACCACTCTTCTTCCAGAGCTGAGGGAGGACTAGAAGATGGGACATCCTGGTAGAAAGAGACTAGATTTCTAGGATAGAGACAGGCACAGGAGAAGATCTGCTCTGGAACAGAGACATCAGCAAAAAACTGAGGACCAGGTAACCAGCAACATGGCTGAACTTAGAACAGAATCACAGGATGATTAAGTTATGAGCTAGTCAGGGAAGGCTCCTAGGCTTTTGGCCTAGACATTTACTCTTATATAAGAAGTCTCAGAGTCATTCTTTCAGGGAACAATGGAGTTTCTTTAGGGATGATATTTTGAAGCTAAACAGCAGCAGTGATTGGACAGCACTGATATGTCAATAGCTATTATATTTTATACTCCAAAATGCTTATTTTTACATATTTTGAATACAATTAAAAATTGTATTGTAGGAATTACAAGCCCTAAAGCATATCTTTCTCACTATTTCGAAAAGAATGCTGAACACTGTCTACACATTTCAGAAAGACAGTTGTTCCCCTGTGATTTCTCAACCTATGCATGGCGTGTTTAGAAAGAACCAGAATGCATTGTCATTGACTGTGCTTGTGTTCTGCTGAATCACATGGAATGAGTCTGGGTGAGAAATGGGGCGGGGGGGTGGATATTGTAACCTCCCCATTGAAAATATTTCCTGACAAGCAAGAAAGTATTTATCTCTTGGATATTAAAAAAAAAAGAAAGCATCATCTATGATATGAAAAATAAATAAGCAGCATTAGTGTTGAACTATCCTTGACTGTCATGTATTCTGTGACAGCAAGAGTTTCTTAAACCAAGCTCTGTTGTCACACAGCTGAAGTTAACATTTGTTCTTCCACAAATCAGCAAGTATTTATTGTACTCTAAAGGCTTCTACTAATGGGTAATAGGAAATGACAAAGCAAAGTTTGATTGTAACTATTTTATTTACAAAGTAGTGTTGGCTTCTCAGACAGATGATGCCGAACTCTGGTTAAGCGAAGAGATGCAGTTAAACCTCTTCTGTAACTTCTGACAAGACTGCCTTGGCACACATTGTTCTTAGTTCACTGCAGGGGGCAGGCAAGGTTGGATTACTTACTGCCCACTGTTAGATCTCAAAGTTTGAAGGGCCTGGTAAATACTACATCCAGGGTTTGAATCAGATCTCTGGCTTCTTTGCTGGTACAGTTGGAACCCAGAAGATCTAGTTCTAACTGCAGTCCTGCTAATAAGGTTGCTAAGTGCCATTAAATAAATCCTTCAGCCGGCTGGATCTCAGGTAGCTCCATTCCTATGTGAGAAGGTAGGGTACGGTTTCTCAGATATGCTGTCAACAGAAACTATATTTTCAGTTAGCAAATGTGAGAATTAATAAAGATTTTTTTTCTGGCCATTTCCTTTGTTTGTTTTGTTTTATTTTTCAAGTCTGGTTTCTGGCTGTCTTGGAATTAGCTCTGTAGACCAGGCTGATTTCAAACTCACAGAGATCCACCTGCCTCTGTCTCCCTAGTGCTTAGGACTAAGGGTGTGTGCCACCATGCCCAACCTAATCAATCTCTTAAGCCTTTATCTTAGCCTAACTCTGTTCTTAGAGGCATCAAATCACACTGAAGACTCACAAAGTAGAAGTCATGTTCCCAATACCATCTTCAAATGAGGAGGTTCTGGAGAAGGACTTCTTTGAGTTCTTCAGGGTGCACGTGAGCTTCCTAGAGTCCCTGCTCCCATCTCCACGAAACACCCCTTCATGCGTGCTGTATCCCTTTAGGTCCTTGAATTTTTTATTTCAATCTTGGTTTTCTCATTTAACATCCATACAATGAAATACAGAGCTTACCAGGTACAGGGCAAACACTGCATTTGAACCACACAATCTCTGGCTAAGCTAACAAGGTTCTTATACCCAGTCTCATTGTCAGCCTACGTGGGTGTGAAAGAGATAAGGTGGGGTGGGAACCTGACCCACTGACAGCCAATCGGAAGAGCTTTTGTCTGTGAATCTGAACAGGGTGACTCATCAGCTACCAGTCCCATAAGCTTTCAGTAGGAGAACAAAAGTCCACTATTATTACCCCAAAGGCTGTGCTTGGTTTTATTTCCTTGTACAGAAAAAAAAAAAGTCAGTTTAACTGTCAAGAGCAACATCAGAATTGCCAGAGAATAAAGCCCAGAGGGGAGAATCCCAATAGACAAACTAAGTGTACTACATCTAAGTCTCCATAGTAACCGAGTGGAGAAAAGCAACTGTCATTGAGAGAGGGGATCCTAGTAACCTCATTTATCTGAAAAGCAAACAAAATTGTTGTAAAAAATAAAATAAAATTACCTCAGCATTCCCGTCACAAATGGAGTGCCTATTGTGAGCTACTTCCTTTATAGCCTTGCTTCAGGATTTATTCATTTATTTATTATGTATACAGTGTTCTGCTTGCATGTATGACTGGACACCAGAAAAGGGCACCAGATCTCATTACAGACTGTTATGAGCCACCGTGTGGTTGCTGGGAATTGAACTCAGGATCTTTCGAAGAGGAGCCAAGCGCTCTTAACCTCTGAGCCATCTCTCCAGCACCTCCCCCCCACCTACTCCCCCGTTCTTACTAGACAGGAACATGTGAGGTGTGTGTTCATTTGTCAGCTCCATATGGTCTTTAAAGGTATGACATCTTAAAATATATATAATCTTCATTTCCCATATTTTTTCAAGTGACACGGAATATGCACTATTATAGTGACATGAAATATGACCTACCAATATATATGATGTATATGAGCTATATATACCGATATGCTTTAGAATCCAGAAAAAAAAGAAAACTCTCCCAGAATTTTTACCAGGAAACACAAAAGGTATCATAGAAAATGGCTGTCATTTTCTACGCTGTGACTAAGAAAGCATTCCCAGGAGTGGCAGGGGGTAAGGGCACCGGATCCACCCAGAGAACACACCATCTAACTTTGTTGGGAAGGGACCACCAGGGTGAGGGGGCCGTAACATCACACAAGGGAAATCAGAAATCAAAACAAGCAAGGCAACACGTCACCCTTTACGCTCTGATTCTTTTCCCCAGCTCTCCACCTTTGTGTTTTCTGTCATTGTTTTTAAATTGTTTTATCATTTTTATCATCAGAGGCGAACAGAGATTGGAAAGCTAGCCATGAGACCTGGTTCCTAAGTGAGGCCCAAGCACCGCATCCCCACGGTGTGGTTTATTGAGCTGCTCGGTACCCAGATGACTCCGGATGTAAGGAATCTTTCCAAATGCTGTTTGAGTGCTGGCTCTGGAAGTCCGTCATGCTCCAGGCATCTTTTGAAGAAAACGATCCCGAGAAATCCTTTATTTGTAGACTCCAGGGACTGTACTCCACAATCCTGATGATATTGGTTTGGAAACTGGCATTGGACACAAACACAATAGTCTATTGGCATTTCAGTAACAAGTAAGACAACTTAAAAGATAGGTTCAAGATATATCTCTATGCTAGATCCAACTGAGTCGATGTAAGAATTATCCAGAGGGCTTAAATATCATATATACAGGAGTCTGTGGAATGGTAAGCAAGAAAGGTTTAGCTATATGCCCAAGTCAGGTCTTACTATAAATAATGAAATAAAAGGGGGAATGTAACAAAAAGCCAGACGCAGTGCAGAATAGCTAATAATAGCTGCCAAGAGGAGATTGCTGATTACTTCGATCAGTACATGTCTTTTAGGCATCTTCTATATGCAAAGATTCAAGTGTGAGTCAAACGAAATGCCTATCCTGATGAAGTTATCAGCACCTCGCCACACAGTGACCAGAGTGCAGCAAATGCCTAAAAAAGCCAAAACACACCACATGCTGAAAGCAAAATGCAGGGAGAAAGCTGAGTTATAGTGTTGGTGAGTGGGACTGGCGAGTAGAGAACTTGGTGAAGGGTTTCTGACATTGGAAGGCGGATCTAAAGTGCTCAAATAGAAATTAAATGGGCGAGAGTCATTTGGGAGAACTGTGATAGAATGAGGACATCAGGACAAATCAGGGGCAGAGGAGAGGTCAATCTAGACATTCAGGTAAAGGCCAGATCATGCCAGCATTTTCATGATTTGGTTTTTGATCCCAAGAGCAAAGGGAGGCCATCAAAAGATTCCAGTGCGGAGAGACAATCTGAGATGTGCCTCAAGCCTGACAACAGGAACCTCTGTGGGAACGGAACTTAAGAGTGGAGAAACCAGTTCACAGGCTTCTGCGGAGTCCAGAGAAGCGATGGCGTCTTGAACTAGAGTGCCGGATGGTATCCCAGACATCCAATTCCTGACTTCGAGACATCTAGTTCAGCTCTGCATCTGTTCTCTATGGCTTGATCCTCGTACCTGGTAAACAATCAGGATGCTGTTGTTGACTGAATGGAGATCAGTCCCCAAGGATCCAGTAATCAGCAGCAGCAATAGTAAGTTTACTCCTCACCAGCCAATCCACCCTAAGGAAGAGATGTCTAAAGATGCTGTGTTAGGTTCTGAACTTCTCTCACACAGATGCGAGAAACTCTTTGCCCTGAGATAACCTCTTTCACTGATAATGAGGGAATTGGTAACACAAGACATAGAGGTCCTGGTGGGGAGATATCACCTGCTAGCGTGTGCAAGACCCGAATTTCAGTCCTGGAAACTACAAAACAAAATGAAAAGTTTAGTCAGGCATGGTCTTGGGAAGCTGTGACAGGGACGTTGAAAGGTCAATAACAGACTCTGTCTCAAAAACACAAACAAAACAACAACAAAAACAAGCTGACAAACGGAGACCCTGTCTCAAATTGCCCAGCCGCATTAATCTCCCACGGTGTTGCAGCAGACGGCTGGTTGAACTCTCTGCAGGCCTGCGGTGTAACCCAGTGATAGAGAGTGTTTGTCTAGCCTGTAAAAGGCCCCGGATTTGACTGCCGGTACTGAAAGAAATAAGCCATCATCTCCACTTCTTCCTCTGTTCGGTAGAATCATTAGCCTTTTGCCTATCTGAAACTGCCACAGTGGAGATTAAGTAAGATTACATGCATTAATCTTTTATCACAAGGTTTGACACATAGAAAGCTCTCGCTAAACATTATTATCTTTATCGTCCTGCGTTGGACTTTGAGCTTTGCAAAGGGGAGCACTCTTTGTTGGAGGACAGGTCCCCTGCCGTAGGTTCTCGGTCATCCTTCAGAACCAGAGGATTTTATTTTGCATGTTCATTTCAGAGCCGTCTTTGAAAAGTCAGGTAGCCTAACAATCTCTAGTATCCTGGAAGGGAACATTCTCCTCAGCCTGTAATTATCAACCTCCCCCTCGCCTTCCTCTTTTCCTGTTCCAAGCAAAATTATTCAGTCTGTGTTGCCCTTCCCCCCCCCCACAATCCTGCTGTTTCAAAGTTAATTGCGTCTACTTGCATTACACACCTGCCTTACCTTATTTTGCCTATTAATTTTGTGTTCTTGTAAGTAGATTGCATCTACTCCATGTGTCTGCTTTCCCTTCTTAATAATGAACTTTCTAGCTCTGGTATTGACTGAGGGTTATCTTTCCACCCAGACTTCTTCATCCAGTCTTCAAATTCTTTGCCGCTTAGGTGGTTACTTTTGGCACCTAACTCGTTCATTCACCTTTGTTAGGCAACCAGTCTCAGAAAACATTCTCTCTCTCTCTGTGTCTCTCTGTCTCTCTCTCTCTCTGTCTGTCTGTCTGTCTGTCTCTCTCTCTCTCTCTCTCTCTCTCTCTGACAGAATATAGAAGGGAATTATTCCTCCAAACATTTTTTTAAACTATCTATTCCTTTGAGGTGGTTTTTATTGTCTCCTCCTTTGAATGTCTAGTAATAAGCGTCTTCCAGGTAGAATTGCACATTGTCTATATTTCTGGCAGGTGAAGGGAAGAAGAAGAAGAAAAAAAGGCCCACCTCCAGGCACTCTTCCAGAATGAATCAAATAAAACCCCTCCCAGCCCCATCCCTCTGGGCACTTCTCAGCCTGGACAGGCTTCCTTCAGGAAGATTAATTCTGCCTTTTCCAATTTTCATGCTTTACTGGCGTTCCTCACCTTCCATATCTGAATCCTGTGTAGGTTGATTGTGTTCCTTAATTGTGCTCTTAACACTGACTTCATCTACTGATTCTGAACCTTGTTTCACGGCTCGTTGCAAACGATTCATCTCCCCGTCTACTCCCCTCCCTCCCCCACCCTCTTGAATTTCTTTATATAATTCTTAAACAAGATCCTTGGGATTTTGTTTGTTGGAAGCATTTCTTTTTTTTCTTCTTCCTTTCTTCCTTTTAATGTGAGGCCTCTTGTTTTGCTTGGTTCTGTTTTGAATTCTCACTTATTACTGTGGGGATTGTGTTTCCAAGGCTTGGTGCTTTGTTTGTCTGAATCGCTGCCTTCACCCCCTAAATGATCAGCTCAAATTTGTCTGCTTATCCACAAGGGATCCCAGACACAAGGGGGTAGGGCGAAGTAGGAGGTGGAGGGGTAGGTATAAGTTACTGGGTTAAGAACCAAGTAATCTTAGCATAGAGAGAAGCCTCAATGCTTTACACAATCTCTCTGACATGATTGCTGTGTTCCTGGCTGTATATAAATACCCCAACTCACAGGAAAATCAGAACTATACAAGGGCAACTTCCCATCTTACATATTGAGGAGTCTACAAAATACTTCCTAATTCTTAAATAAAATCAATCTCAATATAACCTCACACTTGGGTAGTACTATTGCTCTCTAAGGTTTATGGATTACATTGAGGCCACAGTTCCTAATTACAGCTTTTAGTTATTTTCAAAATATATGCCCCAACTAGACAATGAAGGCACTCACCTTTAATCCCAGCACTTGGGAGGCAGAGGCAGGTAGACTGGTCTACAGAGTGAGTTCCAGACAGCCAAGTCTACACAAAGAAACCCTATTTCAAAACAAAACAAAAAAACCCCAAATATTTATGAAATATCCTAAGTATTTGACTACTATATTCTTCTGGGCAAATTATCCTAAACTCTTTGAACCATTGGTCAAGAGTTCTAGACTCCATCTTCTCCTACTCTAGTTTATGGAGTTCTTGCATATCAATAAATCCACTAACTCACCTAACTTAGAACCAAGTATGATGCTCTCCTAGGGTCTAGTCATCTCAGATCAGTGTGCACAGATGATCATTTAGTCTATGATCATATTATTTGCATATCCTCCCTTTATAATGACTCTGGGTATTTGAATGAGAGAACCCCAAAAACCAGACACACTGAAACTAATAGAAAGGAAACTAGGGAAGAACCTTGAACATATGGGCACAGGGGAGAATTTCCTGAACAGAACTCCAATAGCTTATGCTCTAAGATCAAGAATAGACAAATGGGACCTCATTAAATTACAAAGTTTTTGCAAGGCAAAAGACACTGTCAAAAAGACAAAGCAGCAACCAACTAACTGGGAAATGATCTTTACCAACCCTATATCCGACAGAGAGCTAATATCCAATATATACAAAGAACTCAAGAAGT
This sequence comes from Tokudaia tokunoshimensis, assembly GCA_036184795.1. Classification (NCBI taxonomy): domain Eukaryota; kingdom Metazoa; phylum Chordata; class Mammalia; order Rodentia; family Muridae; genus Tokudaia; species Tokudaia tokunoshimensis. Next base: position 19,858,392 of record BTHU01000011.1, read on the forward strand.
TAAACTCCAGAGAGGCAAGTAACCCTATTAAAAAATGGGGTACAGAGCTAAACAAAGAGTTCTCACCTGAAGAATATCTAATGGCTGAGAAGTACCTAAAGAGATGTTCATCATCCTTAGTCATTAGGGAAATGCAAATCAAAACAACCCTGAGATTCCATCTCACACCAGTCAGAATGGCTAAGACCAAAAACACAGGAGACAGCAGTTGTTGGCGAGGATGTGGAGAAAGAGGAACACTCGTCCACTGCTGGTGGAATTGCAAGCTGGTACAACCACTCTGGAAAGCAGTCTGGTGGTTCCTCAGAAAACTGGGCATGACACTCCCGGAGGATCCGGCTATACCACTCCTGGGCATATACCCAGAGCCTTTACCTGCATGCAATAAGGACACATGCTTCACTATGTTCATAGCAGCCTTATTTATAATAGCCAGAAGCTAGAAAGAACCCAGATGTCCCTCAACAGAGGAATGGATTCAGAAGATGTGGTATATTTACACAATGGAATACTACTCTGCAATTAAAAACAATGAATTCATGAAATTCCTAGGCAAATGGTCAGAACTTGAAAATATCATCCTTAGTGAGGTAACCCAATCACAAAAGAACACACATGGTATACAGTCACTGATAAGGGGATATTAACCCAGAATCTCAGAATACCCTAGACACAATTCGCATATCAATAGATTTCCAAGAAGATGGAAGGAGAGACCCCTGGTCCTGGAAAGACTGGATGTAGGGGAACGCCAGGACAGAGAAACAGAGGGGGTTGAATGGGGAAAAGAGGGAGGGAAGGGGGCTTATGGGACTTTAGGGGAGGGAGGAAACATGAAAGGGGAAATGATTTGGAATGTAATTTAAAAAATCTTAGAAAATAAAATTTAAAAAAAAATAAAAATAAAAAATAAAAATTTAATTCCCAGCTGGTGGCTGTTTGGGAAGGCTTAGGGGGTGTGACTTTGCTGGAGAAAGTATATCAATGGGGTGGGCTTGGGGTTTCAAAAAAGCCATTTCAAGTTGGCTCTCTCTGCTTCATGTTTATGATTGGAAATGTGAGTTCTTGGTTGATATCCTAGCCACCAGCTTCCTGTGACCTCTGCTCTGGAACCCCCAGGAACTATAATCCCCAAACCAACTCTTTCTCTTTAAGTTGCCTTGGTTATGATGTCTTACCTCAGCAATTGAGAAGTAACTATTAAGTCCCAAAATGTTTTTTCATAGATTCTAATATGAGTTATTCCTGAATAAGATAGCCTCTACCCTGGAATGACGTACCAAATTTTGAACCCTGAAATTAAAGATTCACATGTAGATTTATTTTGTGCGTCCTATCTTATCTTTTTCAGCTTTCATTTTAATTTCTAATTCCAGCTCTGATATTCAAGTCAGTTACTCTGCCTCTAACCTGCTTCAGACAAAAGTATAGAAAGCTCTCGGCCTCTGACGTCATAACTGAAATTCTCAGAAAAAAATTTTGACAGCCAGGGTCAAGAATACAAACCAAGTAGTGACTGCTTAAGTTGATATCAGTTAGAAAACCATCATTCTTGAGGTTACCTCGATCCTTGAGTCCTCTCAAGCACACAGTACTGTTCATATTTTCCAGGGAATGTATACAAGGCGAACATATACATCTTAGTTATGAGGACAGCTAACATGTAATCTGGATCAACTCTATTATGAGCTAAGCATTTTCCAAGAAGGTTTCCATGTACTGTAGTCTCCACGGTAATGCTATGAAGTGGAAGGCTGTGCTATTAGAACTATTTTTCATACAAAGACATTGAGACATGGAACACTGAAAATGTCCGGTGAGATAGACGATATGGACATTTCAACTCAGCCATCAAAAACTCTAGGAGCGAAATTCATAAGCCCTCACTGAGATTTTGTCAGATAACATGCAAAAAAAAAAAAACAAAATTTTTACGACTTTCCTGATTAACTAGCATAATATTTCTCAAAATAAGAAATGAACACGATGTAGATGCCAAGCTATTTAGAGATATCATTTCCCTGAAAATCAAGTCAGAACTCTATCACCTCAGGATCCACAGTGGTGTCACCTCCACACACTCACAGTCTGTGCATACCCCTGTCCTTCCAGCTAGTGACAATGATCAAGGGACCAGATATCTCTAAGCTTGTTAGTTACCCCCCAGAAATCCAGCATAACTATCTAACCCATTATTCTTCATCAGTCCTCATTCCCCCCCCCTTTTTTATTATGTGCATGTGTGTTTGCCTATGTGAACGTATGCCATATGTGTGTGGCTGCCCACAATGGCCAGAAGAATGTTTCAGATCCTCTACAGCTAGACTAGAGTTATAGGAAATTGTGTGCTGCCCAGTGTAGATGCTGGGAATAGATCATCCATTCTCTTAAAGAGCAGTAAGTGTCCTTAACCACTGTGCCATCTTTGTGTGTACGGATCAAAGGACAACTTGTAGAATTAGTTAATTCAATGCAACACATGAGGCCCTGGCATCAAGCTCAGGTACCTTCGGAGCCCAGTCTCATTGGCTCAGTCCACCTTTCTTAACCCTCAGTCCTCTCTTAACTGTGAGCACTATGAACCTAAGCTAAATCACACATGCTCCGGAGGGAGGGGAAGTGTTTCTCTTCTCTCATTTTCATCAGAAAACATTACAGCATCTTCTTCCCAAGTGAGACCGAGACCTTTCTTTACTGCCTTGGGCTCACAGCGGAGAAAGCTGTCCGGAAATATGGCTCAAGGAAAGATGTTTTCAAGGCTGGGAGAATGTTAGGTTACTTTAAGGATAGGGTATAGTTCAACCCTTGTACCATCCGCATAAGGGAAACATTCCTATGCAGCTACCCAGATACAGTTCACATCAAACAGAGCAGCAGTGGCCAAGCAATCAGAGGTAACAAGCGGGAACACAGATCCCCAAGGAATCAAGAAGGCCAAGGGCCACAGTCACTGGCAAAGGAAACAACAGGAACCAAAGAAAGAAGGAAATCTGAGGAGATAAAGGCCAAAGAAAAAGGATGAGGAGTGAGGAGAAAGGGATTCTTGTGGGCCGAGATAATTAGCCTGGGTCACAAGTATCTTTTAACAGTGAACTAGCTCACCATTACAGTTTCAGCTCCCAATGTGTTCCTCCCATGACCCCAGTAGACACCCACACCTAAACGTGGCCTCTGGCTGTGCCTCATGACTTCATAACCGTTTGGGCTTTGTTAAAGACGATTGAGGGCAGCTGTGCCTATAGCTCTCACCTTGTTACCTGTTCCGTCTGTTGTTTGAGAATACTCAGTTGACTGGAAGCTCGGCTTTCTGTCGCTGTCAGTTTTGGGTTTTGAGACAAGTCCTCACTGTGTTGCCAAGATGACTCAAGCTTGTCGTGATGTTCCTGCTCGAGTGTTGTGATTACAGGTTTGTGTCACCACATCCAGCCTTCGTTTGGGGTTTTAGATATCTGGAACTCACTCTGTAGACTAGGCTGGCCTCGAACTAAGAAATCTGCCTGCCTCTGCCTCCCAAGTGCTAGGATTAAAGGCATGCGCCACCACTGCCCAGCTCTGTCTCCAAAGCTTAATCAGTCTGTCTGCCCACAACACATCAGCATTTATTTTATGTATATAAAAAAGTTTATGTATATGTGTATTACAAAGCGTAACTTTTTAAAAGAGCTGCTGGTGGGATTGCAAGCTGGTACAACCACTCTGGAAAGCAGTCTGGCGGTTCCTCAGAAAACTGGGCATGACACTCCTGGAGGATCCGACTATACCACTCCTGGGCATATACCCAGAGGCTTCCCCTGCATGCAATAAGGACATATGCTCCACTATGTTCATAGCAGCCTTATTTATAATAGCCAGAAGCTGGAAAGAACCCAGATGTCCCTCAACAGATTCAGAAGATGTGGTATATTTACACAATGGAATACTACTCTGCAATTAAAAACAATGAATTCATGAAATTCCTAGGCAAATGGTCAGAACTGGAAAATATCATCCTTAGTGAGGTAACCCAATCACAAAAGAGCACACATAGTATGCAGTCACTGATATTCCCAGAATCTCGGAATACCCAAGACAATTCACGTATCAATAGATTTCCAAGAAGATGGAAGGAGAGACCCCTGGTCCTGGAAAGACTGAATGTAGGAGAATGCCAGGACAGAGAAGCGAGAGGGGGTTGAATGGGGAACAGAGGGAGGGAAGGGGGCTTATGGGACTTTAGGGGAGGGAGGAAACGGGAAAGGGGAAATCAGTTGGAATGTAAATTAAAAAAACTTAGAAAATAATAATAAAATAAAATAAAGAGCTTCTAGAAGCTATTGTCCAAAAACATAAATGAACAAGAATCCTTGTCGCACCCAGAATGCAGAACTCCGAGTCGCACAAACTCCTTACCGCTGCTTCACCAAGATACAATTCCTAAGACAGTTTTCCAAGGAAATTCATGCAACCACACTTTGGTTGGAGAGCACATTCTCCGGGGCAGCAGCCTGTGTGGGGAGATGGAACAACAGGAGCTGCACTGTGCGTGGGTTTGGCCGTGGGAATGTGGTCAGCGAAGACGACGACGTAGAGATCACAGCTTCGGGAACAGCTCTGGAGTTGCTGCTGCTCCTCTCCTGCTACTCCACAGCAGAAGTGGTTTTTGTCTCCGGGTGTTTCAGGACCAGTTAGAGCCAAAGGAAATAAAAGAAGAGGCATATTTTTCCTGGTTACTCCCTCTGGTAGCTCTCAGCAGCCTGACCTGGTCTGGACGGGGGCAGAGTCACGTGACCATCTTTCTGAGCCGGAGAACATGGGAATAGCCCTTTCTCAGATTGTGCTTGCAATCCACAAATTCCAGCCACGCCAGACTTCAGACTCTCTCCAAAAACTGTTGCCAGGCACTAAAACCAAAAGGGCTCCGCTGCGTGGACTTTTGAAAGAAATCAATTACAGACTTCCCTGATTTGCCAAACTATCAACTACTGGAAATATTGTTTTTTTTGTAAAGAAACATAGAAAGGCCAGCAGTTCTTTTGCAAGGTGTCTGCAGGGCAAACTTCTTTGGGCACCAAGCTTTTGGGCACCATGATGAATGAAATATAACTTTTCACAACACGCAGCGGTTTTTTCCCCCCTCAGGCTTTTGCTCTGGAGGACTGTGAATACTGAAGACCAGCGATGGGGGACCGGCAGCCAAAAGGGAATTCAGGCTCATTCTTGCTGTCAACATTGTGGAGTTACTGAGGGAACCACAAGATAAAGCTTTTAGTTTTGCTTCTGAGCGCAGGAGAAACAGAAAAACAAAAACAAACAAAAAAAAATGAAGGAAATTGTGCTTAGGGACAGTTTCTTAGCTTCAAAACCAAGTGAGTCATGGTACAACTCAGATAAAGAAGACTCTTCTACACAAGAAAGCAATTCTTAAGCCCAAAAATCACAAACAGAAATTGCTTTAGAAACATATTCTCTGTGGAAAAAAATATTTAAATTATAATATTGACCTCTCTCTCTTTTTTTTTAATTCTCCAAGTTCCTATTAGTCACGGGTACCTGGACAACTGGGCAGGATCATAACCAAGAATGGCTATGGTAGGCCGGTTTCTATATGCAGAACATGTGCAATAGTGATATAATATTAGTAGAAAATAGAGTTAAATCTTGGACAGGTAATCTAGCTCTCTCTAAACCAAAAGAAATGTGAATGAGAACCAGAATGTGTTGAGGCATTCTTACAGATCACTTCACGTGTTAATTGACTTAAGCTAATTTGAAACAGTTTCCCCCGATTTTCAGACTAATTCTGCTCTTCTTAGGTCTCCTGTCTCTATAGAGAGGTCTGCGTACATGAGGAACTTATAGACATGCTCCTATCTGCTTCCTCCTGGTGCTGCGTCGGCACAAGCACTCAAACTGTCCATCTTTTCATCTTCACTTGAAACTCTGAATCTGACACAGGTCGGATCACTGAAACAGTCTTTGGACAGAACTCCCTGTCCTCTGTCACTACCCTGGCCCCTCCACTTTTCATTCCTCTTTCCTTCTCAGAGTTCCTTTCAGAATGTGATCATCTGAAAAGAATTTCTTCTCCTTTGCAGATACAGGTCTGGGAACTCTAGAAAGCAAAATCAGATACTGAGAATTTCAACTGCTTAATTGTAGCCAACCAAATAACAACAAGCCTTGGTCTGTAGTGTACAGAGAAGGAACTGAAACAGAACCCAGCATCTGAAGCTTCCAGAGATGTAAAGGGTGTTCCAACTCATATTTAAGGACTTTCTATTGTGCGGTTTCCTTCAGAATCTTCTCAGCATTGCTCCTCAGTGGATGTCACTGGCCTCAATGTGGCCTAGAGGCTAAAACGAGTGTTTAGTAGACTAAGTGTAAAGTGTAGTCTTGCCTAGCCAACAGAGTGAATTCAAGGCTAGCATGGGCCTTGTCTCCAAATAAAAGAGAAGATGGAACTTAGGCCATAGCTCAGTGATGGGCTTATCTAACATAAACGAGGCTTTGGATTCCATTCCCATTGGCACAGATTCATGAACACACACACACACACACACACACACACACACACACAGAGAGATAGACAGACAGACAGACAGAGACAGACAGAGAGACACAGACAGAGACAGACAGAGAGAGACAGAGAGATGATTGTGGAGAGAAACAAACTGATCTTTAAAACAAATTCAATAAGTGGATTTACTAAACAAATTCACTTAATTGCCAACATTCAAATAAAATGGAGCAGAAAGAAGATAAGAAAAATTCTAAGAGTAACTTAATCACAAACAAGGTACCTAATTTAAAAAACTGAGTCTTAGGAAATAGTCTGACCTACAGAGAGTTCTGGAGACATAGACAAGGATGCTGATGGCCTTATGATAGAGTTACTCATCTCCCCAGACACCAGACACTGATTAACTGTCAGCAACATAGCAGCTTAGATGAGATAAAATCTGGATTTTTCTTCTATCACACAATAGAGTGTGGGTCTTGCTTCTTCCTGCCTCTCCGCCACCAATAAAGAAAGTAGTGAAAACTGATTTCTCTATGGGCATTGCATCTGAGTTTACACTGAGACCTTAGATCCCACAATGAAGCTTGACTTCGTTAGGCCCACTTGTCAGACTTTTTTTGCTTGACACACTTAGCTTCTTTGATCTCATAGTAGATATAGTAAGACTCAACCCCTATCCTGTGATCACTCCCCCAATGCCTAGGGAATAGATCAACTAGCTGTCTTTAATGATCATAAGTCCTCATACTGCCTCCTGAGCATGAAAGTAATAATCAGTACAACGCACTGATTCAACTCTGCTTCACCCAAAGAATATAGGAAGCAATGCCATATGCTGGAGAAATTAAAAAGATTGGCACAATTAAAAATCTAAATGAAGACAGGCAAAGGGGCACACAACTTTAAACAAAAAGGGAAAGGGAAAGGCAGATGGATCTCTTGAGTTCAAGGCCAGCCTGGTCTACAGATGATGTGGGAAACCCTGCTATTTAAGGTCAAAGCCTACCATGTATCGATAGCTCCTCTGAGCTCTGTGCAAAATGGAGGACTCCCTTTTCTAGCAGGGCTTCCTCTTCTCTGCCTGACCTTATCTGGGGAGCCCGAACTCCCATACCCTCTACTTGAGGAAGGTCACATAGTCATTGGCCAACCTACAAGTTCAACTTCCTCTTTCTCTGATAAGAACCAGTCCAGCAAGTACCTGAGATTCCTGGAATGCTTTCATGCAAATGAGGCATTTCCAGTACTATAAACTCCAGACAGTGATTTATATTCACCCTGAAAACTCCTTCCCACACTCCAAGGTCTCTGTGTGTGTGTGTATTCTTTGTTCACCCCAGTAGAGGAAACAGAAGACAGAAAACTATCGAGTGGGTTCCAGGACAGTCTGGACAGCACAGAGAAACCCTGTCTCTAAAGATTTATTTATTTATGATATATAAGTACACTGTAGCTGTCTTCAGACACCAGAAGAGGCATCAGATCCCATGGCAGATGGGCATGAGCCACCATGTAGGTGCCAGAATTTGAACTCAGGACCTTCGGAAGAGCAGTTGGTGCTCTTACCCGCTGAGCCATTTCTCCAGCCCGGAAACCCTGTCTCTAAAAAACAAAACAAATAAACAAACATAACAGCAACAAAACAAACAAAAAACAGAAAGAAAAGAAAAGAAAAATATACATGGGCAGGCATGGGAAGGCATATAATGCTGTCACTGAATTATTTGTCTGCCCTTAGAGATGGCATAGATAGGAATTGAGTAAAAGAGGGTGCTGTTAAAGGGAGGTCCTAAAACACTGTATTCTAGAACAATCCTAAATGGACAGTGTGTTTTACTTTTGCCTGTAAGAACAGTCACATTACGAGCTCCTTTGGATTTCTGGGATGTAGCTATTGATCTAGTTCTATAGTCAAGAATTTTGGGAGTGTTGTTTGGGATCATTGATACTTAAACTTTGAGAACAATTTAAGTGAACTGTGGAGAACTTTTGGAGCCGCCTTCTAGGAATTTGGCAGGAATTTGACATTGAGCTAGGACACAGAAGTAGGCTCAGACAGGAATTTGACTTTGGGCTAGGACTCAGAAGTAGGCTCTAGATGAACACTGCTGAGAATGCCTTGTTTGTATCTTGATGGTTCTTGTTAAGACTCTGAGTACAGTCATCAATGGGACCTTCTGTCTATGCTTTGTTTGTTACTTTGTTTATGACTCATGACTGACCATATTCTTTGTATGTACCTAGAATGATATAAAAGCAGACTGGAAAAAAATAAACCTGCTTCAGCCTCAGCACTGGCTAAAGTCATGTTATAAAGTTGTCTAATTGCCTTTTTCAATCCTCACTCCTTCCTTTGAGACCAGGTTGACTGAGCTGACTCGGTCAGTGAATGAACACTTCAGGAGAGGCATTGAGTTGAAGATGTGAAAGGCATGTCCCTCTGGACAGAACATAACTCCCATGTAGGAGATCTTCACATAGGATACAATAGTTACATGTCAAGGTCTGACTCTTTATGTCCCTAACTGAGACTATCTTAGTTAGGATTGCTATTGCTACAACAAAATACCATGATCAAAAAGCAAGTCGAGGAGAAGGGCTTTATTCAGCTTATTCTTTTATACTGCTATTCATCACTTATTTAAGGCCCTGTGCTAAAGCCAGGAATATTCATAACTGTCCTGCCATTAAGACGAATCACCTGTAAGTACCCTGGTATCAATGAAGACATAATTTTGTGAAATCAGTGTCTTAGAGGTTTTTTTTTTTTCTTCTGTGTAGAGACAACATGATCACAGCAACTCTTATAAAGGGAAACATTTAATTGAGGCTTTCTTACAGTTCAAAGATTTAGTCCACTGTCATCATGACGGAAAGTATAGCAGCATGCAGACAGACATAGTGCTGAAAGATAGCTGAGAGTTCTACCTCTGCATCCACAGGCAACAGGACAGTGAGCCACTAGGCCTGGCTTGAGCTTCTGATACCTCAAATCTACCCCCACAGTGACACACTTTCTGAAACAAGGCCACACCTACTCCAACAAGGTCACACCTACTCCAACAAGGCCACACCTCCTAACCGCACCACTCCCTGTGGGCCAAGCATTCAAACCCACACCTACTCCAACAAGACCACACCTACTCCAACAAGGCCACACCTCCTAACCGCACCACTCCCTATTGGCCAAGCATTCAAACCCAGGAGTCTATGGGAAGCCAAACCTGTTCAAACCACCACAGTCACATTTTTGCTCTGTGAGGTTTATTATTAATCAGTCACATGCTGCTGTCCATTGCTTATCCTCTCATCTGAAAATGTCAAGGCACATTCAAACTAACAACTGAATCTTAAGTAGAAGTAAGATAATGTACAGTCTTTTGTATGGGTGTAGACTTGGTGAGAATATGTGTGTGTGTGTGTGTGTGTGTTGTGTATCAAGCTCAGGTCATTAGGTGTGGTGGCAAGCACCTTTACCTGCTGAGCCACCTTATTGTAATGCCCAGGGTAAGGAGTTATGAATGGAGAATGGGTAACTGACCTGTGTCTGTATCACTAGAAATAAAAAGTCTATAAACCCTCAGGGAGGGGTGCGACCCCATGAGTTTCTTCCCATGTTAGGAAAGTTCACAGGCCAGATCTTGTGTAGGTCTTGTGAGGTAGTCACAGCTTCTGAGAATTTAAAACTATACCAGCCATATCATGCCTGAGAAAGATGGTGTTCCATAACATTCCACATCTTACTCTGGCTCTAGCGTTCTGACTAGTCTGTGATATTTACTGAGCCTCAGAGCCAGTAATACGATTGTCACATTAAATGCACACAGTATCCAAAGGTCACTTGTTCTCAGCACTTTGTTCAGTTATGTGTCTCCGCAGTAACCCCCGCCCACTTCCAAAAGAAGCTTCATTGAAAAAAGCTCATAGCAACGCTATTCTATGAACATAAACACAATGTTTAGAAGGCAATTTGAGAGGCACGAGTGATAGTATCCCATTATCAAAATGGCAGTAGCTTCTTTATTAGAGCCTATGACCTTCACAGCCATGGTCTTATACTATGAGACATGTATTCCCTCCTATGGAGCACATCCCAATTACAACCAGAAGGTAGTTGGTTATACCCATAATGTTCATGCTGACATTCCGCTGATGTTCATCTCTTAAATGGAAGGTCAGTAGTGTAGCATTTAAGGTACTTAGCTGAGTGTCACTATTGATGACACTTCGCTAACATCTAAACTTTTAGACCTAATGAATGCCAGCAGAGAGGATACCACTACTGCCTCAATGAAAACAAAGCACAGAGCAATTTAACTATAGGTCCAAGTCAGTGAGTTTTGAAGATCACGCTAAGAACCACTATCTGACCTACACATTAATATATGTAAAGGATAAGAAACTAAGGCTATGAGTGGGCCTCGTAGAAAAAGTAGACATATTCTTGTCTTCTTGAACCACAGATCTCATTCAGCATCCCCCCCCGCCCCACCCCCATATTACGGGGATATGAACTCTAAATGACTATAGAATCTATGCGTATCAATTAAACATCTTGAGGGAGGCAAGGAAAAGGATCGTCCCCATTTTTTTTTCAAATGATTTTTCTTTGCAGGAAACTATTTTTACAAACACAATAAATAAAGCAAGATTTCTTTTCCCATGTAAGAAGGAAATAAGCTATGCTTGTCTTTTTCATACCAACTACGACCGATAAAAGAAAATCAGATCATAACAGTTCATTTCTAGGAGAGTTGAAGGATTCAAAGGTCCCCGTGGCATGGTGACCCTCCCTTCTAAAAACTCAGAGAATTTCCATGCAAGTTGTTTTACAGACATTTCAGAACAGGTGTTACCAGTGGCAGTAGGTAACCCAGCTGATGGCAGTATTAAATTATGAGTAAGTAGGGTCTTCAAAAATCAAAACGAAACATCCTCTGCAAAAGTAAGCACTTAATTAAGGGCATTCAAATCCCTTGATACCTCATCTAATTCACCCGTTCCCCTTTTTGACCTAAAATAAGCCATCTAATCCAAAACATGAGCCGTTGTGTTTTGTTTTGTTTTCAGGCCAATAAAGCCACAGTTTGTCACTCAAGTCATTTGGTGGCATAGATCGCCATTGATGTTGTGCAAACTCACGGTTATGGCATTTAAGGTTTCTGGGTAGGCTGTTTGAATGAGAAATAAATAATTTCCCTGCTCAGCTAATTCTTTCTCGTGTAGACAGGTAACCCAAATGTCACAGCTTCCTCTCAGTATGCTAGAACAAGAGTAATGAACAGCAGCTGTTTTGAATCCATTCCTAGGGAAAAAAGCTTGAGGTCTCTCATCTATTCTCAGATGCCTCTCTGATAGTCATACTGTCACTTAAAGGAGAAAAAAATGAGTTCCGAGAAAAAGACAAGGCCATCCTAACCTCATATATGTACACACTTGAGCTTAAGAACGTGAAAAACTTCTCAGAGGAGGAAACCGTGTGCAATAAATTTGTTTACTGCCGCTCTTTAATAAATGGTGGCGATAGGAAGAGCTTTGATGGCTACTTTCTGCTTCCTCCCAGCTTCTGCTTTGACCACAGATGCTTGGAACACCTGCAGGACACTCATAAATAGAAAAATTTACAATCTGGCTCTGTAAAGTGCCCCGAGCCACGTCTCATCCCAGCTGCCTTTGTGCTGCTTGTCCCACCTGTGATGCCGGGGCCACAGGGTCAGAGCCCTTTGGTCTCTCCATGACTCCTACTAGGGCACACACGTGAGCTTGCTTCTAACGGAGGTAAACTTTTTCCAATTGTCTGACGGTTTCTTTTGATTTCTTGGCTTCTAGTTTTGCTGAGGTGTCTGGATCTTTGTTTATTTTTACCCGTTTGGAAGCATATCCCCAGATTGCTTCTAGATTAAGGAAGAGAAAAATAAACCCAGAAAATGAAGTAACGTGACAAGATCCCTTGGGGAACCTTCAATATCTGCTTTTTTCTGTTTTGTTTTAAGTTTGACCATTCTTTTGTACAAACTCGAAATAGGTCAGTTTAAAGCAAACAAATAAAAATAAGAGTTTCTTTTACATGACAAATCACCCACTGTAATATCTAGGGCCTTGTATCTAAAATATGCTAAGAAGCCTGCTAATTCCATTATTAAAAAAATAATAACAATTCCATTATTAAAAAAAAAAGCCCAACTGTAAAAGTAAAGGATCTGAACAGATTTTTCTCCAAAAGAAAATACAAATCATCAATAGACATAAAAAGATGTTTGATATCATTATCAAATAACTCACAATCCAAACCACATTATGATGATACTAGTTCATACTTACTGGGTTGTTTAAGAATCAAAGAGTTGAATGAATAACAGCATTATTATCATTCATGGTAAGGATGTAGAGGCATCAAAATTCTTGAAACAGCTAGTTGGTGTGTAAATGATGTAGGCTACTTGGGAAATCAGTCCCTAGAAGGTTTAGCATAGACTTAACAAACAGTACTGACCTTGTATTTTTTTCACCAAATACTTGACCAGAAGCAGCTTGAAGGAAGGATTTGTTTCAGCTTGCAGTTGGAGGGGAAACAGTCCATCAAGGCGAGTGGTAGGATTCTGTCTAAGCTCCACCCCACAGTTACCTGGCAACAGCCAGGTAGGCCTGGCCTACTATAAAAGATACTGCTAGGTCCCTCCTCTCTCTCTTGCATTTCTTATTCTCTCACTCTCAGCTTCTCTCTTTCCCCCCCCCCCCCCCCCCCCCCGTCTTGGGCTCTCTTCCCCTCCCCCCTCTCTCCACGTGGTCATAGCCGGCCTCTGCTTCTCTACTCTCGCCCTCTCTCTGCCTTTCTCTGTCTCTACTACCCACCTAAACTCCCCTCCCCATGCCCTAAATATTCTATTCTATACTAGACCGGCGTTTGTCTGGTCCCTCAGGGGGAAGGGATGCCTCGGCATGGGCCGGCTGAGGCACCCCCTTCCCCCACACCGCCGTAGAACATATTCTCTCGCCTCTTTCTCTTTTTATGATCACGACAGCGGGTAGTTTTATGATCACGACAGCACCGTGAGGCAGCTGCCTCCCTTGTACCTGGTTCAGGATGCAGAAAGACATGGAAGCAGGTGCCTAGCTTGTTTTCTTCTTTGTATGATGAAGTCCAGGACTCCTGTCCATGAGATGATTCTGACAATATTTAGAGTGGTCTTTGCTTACTCTGTTAAAACTTTCTATAAATACCTTCATTGACACACCCAGAATCCATATTGATTCTAAATCCCAAAAGATGGACAATGTAGATTAACCACAATATCAAATTATTCATCTATTCTGAGAAATCTACCAGGAAACCTGGAAACACATGTTTAGGCAAAAACCCAGAATAGTGCAATCATTTATAAGAGTCAAAAATGGAGAGCGCAGTCTGGGGATTGAGACCCTCCTCCACACACACACACCCCGATAGACCCCTTTCTGACCCTGAGCTCAGTCATGTAGCAGAGCACCTGTAACTCTCAGAGTCCCTAGTCAAGCAAGTACCAGCCACCAGCTAGGGATGGGAGGAGCCTAATGCCTGCCACCTGCTTGCCAGTATCTCTTACGTGATTTCATATTGAAAATTGGCAAGTATCATCTGAGTATCACCCAATATTGTCCTGATGCTACTTAGGCAGAAAGTGACAGAAGCTTGTCTGAAGAACAAAACACAAAAAGACAGGCCCATTTCATTGGTGCATCGCCCTTCAGTACCAGAACCCTTCCCTGTCAGCCTGGGTCCACCACTTTCTGCCCTCCTTTCTTCGTAGCCTGGAAGCTGAGAGGCTAAGAGGCTACGAGGGCATTTATGGCTAAGAGACACTCTCATAGTCAAAAAAAAAAGCATTCTTTACATTCTTCTCATTTCTAAATCCACCAGGTTCTGGCGGAAGACCAAAGAAACGTGCTGCTCTTTTAATAATGGATATCTCTGAACCCGAGAGGATTTCCGTGTCTCCTTCTTTAACTTAACTTCTCCGTGGAGAGGTCAGCTCCAGTCTGATGGTCTGTGCCTGGACAGGGGAGGTAGCAGTGGGGGTGGGCGTTGTGCCTGGGCTATGAGCGGTGGTGCTTGAGGGCGGCCTGGAAGTAAAAAAGTGGACCGCAAGCATCTATAGCATAAAATGCTCCCGAATCTATAGGTAAGGTTGGAAATCACTGGAGGTGTTTCCCATGCTATTCCATTAAATGCTTTTAAAGAATTCGGGAAGGCTATGAGAGACACAGAAGGGCTGTTATCAGAAACACATCCGGAAGGTGCCTTTGAGAAACCTCAGACTTCTTTAAAACACCATCAAACCGCCCACCTGTAAAAACTTAGAGATAACAAAGAATCCAAGCAAGAGGGGAGTCCTGAACCTAGGAAGTGACAGGAACGGTCTCACCCCAGGTTGTCCATAACTGAGTTGAATAAAAACCAGATTTTCAGTGAGGATCCCCAAGCCTTTAACCCCAAAGGGTACAAAGAAACTCCTAGAAAGGTCATTTCCACGGGGAGCATGCGTGCACTGATCCTCCAGCTCTTTTGTTCCAGCGTCTGAAGTGAGGTAGCGCTGTGCGGACCAAGGCTCTCGATGGTTTCCCTCAGCCGCGTTCATCTGGCTTCACCCCTGAACATCATCCCAGCCGTGGCTACCGTGGGTGAGGGCAGGCAAACACGCGTGTCACGGAATTACAGACGCAGTTCACACCCTTGACCTAGGCTTGGAGGGCAGAGTTTGGAGACCGTGAAGCTGACCTTCCTGGATAAGGGGTGGGAGACCCTAGGTCTGGGAGAAAGATTGACTTGAAACAAAAAGATCAATGGCTCCTAAGACGCTGTGGTCAAGGACTCGAGTCCGCCATCTGCAAGATGGCTTGTAATACAGCACCGGCCTCCCTCCGGATGCTGAGTTGAAGATTAAATGAGGCATTGTAAAGAAAGCCCAGCCCAGGACACAGCACTTAAGCAGATGCTAAATCATTATTATCATAACAATCCCATTACGCTCCGAAGCCTATTTAAACAAAAATGTTTCCTCCCAGTTCTGCCTCCTCTAAACCCTCCTTCTGAAGCAGACTCAAGGATCTTGTTGTTGTTGTTGTCATTGTTGTCTTGGATTTTGTTTTAATAGTCTTAAGACGCCGAGTGAAAGAACCCCTCTAGAAGGCAGAAAGCCAGCGACTTTTCTCCGCTTGCCCGTGCTCGCTCGCAGAGGTCTCCCGTGGCCTGGGCTTCAACCATCCTCTCAAGGCATTTGGCTTACAACCCCTCCTTCAGGACTGAAGAGTCAAAGGAGACCTTGCCCCGGGTGCTCAGACTCATTAAGATGAATTGCCTGTCTCCTCTTAGTGGAAATAAGGCAGAGTAAGCCGGGGGATCCCAGAGAGGGCAAAGAGCCTGGAAGTCTAATTAGGAAAAGGGGAGGCTCAACCCGGATGCGTGTCCAGGGATGGGGGTGAGCGAGGGCTCACTAGCAAGACCAGGACTGGAGAGAAATGTTCTTCAGTATGTTCTTGGTATGTCTGCGTTAGCACCCATGAGCGAAAACATAACCTCCCAGAACGTCTTGGAGTTGTCTGAACTCAGCATACGGCCTTTATCCTGCTCCCTTAACTCAAATTCTAAACTCAGGAGAAAGATACCACTGACAGACAGCTCTGGCCCCACTGAGCTCAGTACAATACAACCATCGAGAGCTGCGATAAGAATCCAGTTTCTCAGAGAGAGTTTAAGAAAATTCCAGTATTTCGATCTTGGAGAAGTCCCATCCAATCCTACGGATCTGTGATTAAACATTTGCATGGGACATTTTGAGGGTTCTTTTTCTTGGGACGGAAAACCGCACACAACCGCACACGTGTAACTGCCCTGAAGATGAGATCGTCTGGGGAAGAGAGGTTAGCAGCGCCCCGCGAGAGCTAAGGTGCTTTTCACGTTTGGTTGTCATAAAACACCAAAGGCAATGTTGCTTTCTGCTGGGACATCAGAAAAAAAAAAAAAAAAACCCGGACTTCAATCAGAGGCAAAGCCAGGCTTCAAAGCCAGGCCTCCAAATCCTCCCCATCCAGGGCTTTGCACCACACCAATTTGCTTCCCTATTGTGTTACTGCAAGCTGGGCATGCTCATCCTGTTCCTAGCGTTTTTTATGGCCCTTTTCTCACTTATAAAGTGAGGAGATTAGAATAAATCACCTCAAAGTTACTCCCCCCCACCCCCCCCACCCCGGTTCTGCAATTTATTAAAAGGAAGGGCCTTCCTACCAGGCAGAGGGAGGCCTGAGAATAGCAGGGGTCTTTCCACATGTGGAAACACCCTGTCCCCTCCTCTCTCAGAGGGAGACAAAGCTAGGATCCGTGGGGGAGCTGGTCCCTGGGCAAGTGTGAATTCTAATCCTGGTGCTGACTTTGACTTCCTCTTAATCCTCGGAGTCACTTTGTTTCTGAGTTTCCATCTGGGCACCAAGGTTAATAGGACTCATCAATCTCCCGGGAGGGTGTTCAGGCTGCTCGGTGTCCAGTAAGGAGCCAAAGGCTTCCTTTCTGAAGGCCCGCGGTGCCTTTACGAGAGGTGTAGTGAGACACAAAACTCATGAACGCTTTAAGGCAGGGTTTGAAAACCACACTTTAAAAAAAAAAAAAAAAAAAAAGCATATGCTTGCCCAACCTGTTTGATTCTCTTGAACACAAAGTTCGGTTTGAGAAGCAGTAGCTTCCTAGTTGTTGATACATTAAAGGAACAATATAATATGTTGCTCAGAGCAAACCTATCAGGACGTATATGGCAATCGAGGTTCCAGATCTGGGATTGAAGAAAACACACAAAATGATATACACATATGATATACACATATTTTACTAAGGTAAACTCAGTGTCCTCTCCTTGACGCTATCATTATCAACAGAATTATAGAATGAATCATGAATCAGAGCAATCTTTTTTTAAATGGTCAGATTTTTTTTTTAACCCAGAAGAAAATTCTGGGTAGAAAAAAAAAATTATTCAGACGTTTTAAAACTGCTCAGAGCTTAAAAAAAAAATAGAAATAAGTAAACAAAGTAAACCTCAGTTCTTACCCTTGTCTGTAAAGTTGAGCACCCTGTCTGGCACGCCACATTTCCACACCTTCTCAGACATGATCTGTGTAGAGATGCTTAAGTATGCGTGAGTGTGTGTGTGTGTGTGTGTATTTTTTCCTACGCTATCATGGAATAGACTTAAGCTCCCGGGTTGTACACTTTTAGGAATCACATTTTTCTTTCCCTCCTAGCCCACTATGATGAGGGCACCTTGGAGCCTTGGGAAGAGAAGTCAGTGGGTCAGCAAGGAGTATATCTGTCTTTCCACCCTAATAGATAAAGTAGGAATTTTCTGGTGGTCTCTCTCACAGTTTCTGATGATGTTCAGAAAGATAACTGTGTACACCCCTCAAGAGAAGAGAGACTGACTTTTGTGTGGTTCTTTCTTGTGTCTGTCTTTCCCCTCAGTGTTTAACTGAATTTCCGACGGCCTGTCTCTGGCTGTGATAAATCAGGAGTTTCTTTTTCCCATTCTGGACTCCATTATGACATCACAGTAGCTATACAAACCCCAGAGTGAAGCAAACAAAAGGATTTTTTATTTCTCCTTCATCCAATAAGGCTCCATTTTCTGTCACACTGCAACCTTTTGACCTGCATTCTAACGGCCCTGGTGACTCAAGGGCAGAAGTCCGGCCATAGGTTAAGTCTGTGTGTGTTTATATTGAGGAGGGGTCTGTTTGTGCTCACTTCCTGTTGTCTACTGGCACAATGCAATTGCTGTTCCGGAGCCCTGAGATCCTGCCTCCCGAGTGAGCTCTTTCCCCTGAGATGTTAAAAGGAGGTTGCCGCTCTGGTCTCTGTCCCTTCAGTAGCCAGGTCTTTTTGTCTTTGCTGCAGCTGAGCTGTCAGTAGCGCCATCTTACCTCAAGAGGGTTGTGGGGCCATATAACACTGACTATTGCGTTAGGTTGCCACAGTTTCCCACTTTGCATTTCTCAACACCTGCTCTAGCTTGAACATTGCTTTAAAATGTTCAGCTTCTGTTTGATTCCTTTTTAAATGTTCAAAGCAAACGCAAAACACGAACAATGGACATATGGATATATCAGACTATTTGGACAATGGTCGGATTTAGATCTCTCTCTCTCTCTCTCTCTCTCTCTCTCTCTCTCTCCTCTCTTTCTCTCTCTCATGTCTTCTCTGACCACCTTACCTGCTTCTGCCCTCCTCCTTCCATGATACTTCAAGGAGAGGAGCACAGTGGCCACTGCTGGAATGAACGCTAACAAGCTGACTGGTTGCAGAAAGTGTTGACGCATGTGAACAGTTACCCGTTCATGCACGCACCCATTCAGCCAAGCCACCCAAATGGCATTCATCCCTTCCTCTTTCAGATAGGCCCAAGTTCTACAGGGTAAAGTCGCTCGGTGTGCCCAAAGCAGAAAGCGGTACAGCGGATGGGTGAAGATGAGCCTGGAAAGGGACCTAGCAATCATCACCCCACGCGGGAGGGAGTGGGGGACCTGTTCATACTCGGTCTCCTGTCTCACCCAGCCGGGCCTCTCTCTGGGTTGTCTATGGCACATGAGCAGGCTCTGCGCACTTAGGAGAGCCCTGCTCTCCGGAGTCTCATTGTCTTCGACTAATTCTTTAAGGATACCACAGAAAGGATATTTAACTTGGTACATTTCCAAAACCAGTGATTTACTCTCTCCGCTGGATCTCTGCTTCTCCTTCATGCCTGTATAAGACCTCAAGATGGCATATAATTTACCACTTGGCCTCTTCTTGGCTATGTGGACAGATGATATGGGATCCTTCCTTCCTTTTTGTCCTCTTTTCTTAAACCACGATTCTGAATTATGCATATTCCTCTGTTGTGCAATCTCATGCTCCACTCCTTCCCCCCACATATGCTGTGACAGATCATTAGAGCAGACCATTATGAATATCCCCCCAGGTGGGAAGACTGCCTTACTGAGGCAGATTAATGATCATCCTGGAGTGGTTCCATGTTCCTTTTTCCAGGAGCTAAACCCGGATGCTACTAAAAAAAAAAAGATACTTTAAAAAAAGAAACGCAGGCATGAGTATAACTCGAGGAATGTTATACTTCCTGGTACCAGCTGTTCATCAAATTATGAGAAGAAGCAGGAGGATTTATTATCCTTGAAATTTCATTTGAGCCCATGTTGTCACAAAGGTACTTCCTACCATATGGTCAACCCTTTTTGCAAAGTCCCAAGAAACCCACGAGAGCATCGAGTCATGAGGGTTAATTTCCTTTTGTCTGTTTTCTTCCCATGATAGTGAGAGAGAAGCTGCAATGGAATGCTCCCAGTACTCTTATTTTTTTTATTTCACATATAAATGGTTCTTTCCTTAAAATATAAGATTCTTCTTCCCAGCATGGTCTAGGATTTATTAATTTTTCCTTCACATAACTACATAAAATATGAAATTATGCCATTTTCATAAACATGAACACAAATGGGCATAACCATATTAAACAAATTTTGACATTCATAGAAAGACAAATATCATGTTTTCTTTCATCTGTGATTACTAGCATTTATGTAGACATGTAAAATAATGTATGTATATGACATAAAAGTAGAAGAGAAAAAGCCTAGGAGAACAGCAGGAATAACAGGAGGGGGAGGGCCAAAATCAGACAGAGGGCATAGGGGACAAGGTGCTCAAAGTATGCTTATACACTCGCATGAAAATGGCTTCACACAACACAGGACCATATGTCATGAATACACATAAGGAAAAAGTGTTTTATATATGCATATATGTAATATAAATGCATATATATGTATATTTATATATACATATATACACCACACAATATATGTGTGTGTGTGCATATATATATATATATATATATATATATATATATAAAATTCTGTGGCTGAAGAGATGACTCAGGAGTTAAGATCACTTCTCAGGATCCACATAGGTGCTACCAATGTGGAATCTGACACCCTTTTCTGGTCTCCAAGAGCACCAGGTACATATGTGATGTATGAACATACGTGCAGGCAGAACACCCGAAGCCATAAAATAAGTTTTAAAAAGCAGAACATAATTCTGCCACACAAAAATCACCCAAGATATCTGGTGTTTATTACCGGCTTGTTCAGAAGCCAAATTAGATCCCCAATCTCTACCATCTATTGAATTTAACCTCAACCTAACTAAGAGAAGATTTTGAAACTCAGAAACTGGTAGAAGAATGACCAGTATAAGGGGGCCAGCATGAACAAAAGTAGAAAAGAGTGAAAAGTGCGAGTAGACAACATACAGATAGAGAAGCAGTATATCTGTGCAGTGTAAAGGAGAGGGCAAATATGGTCCACGCCTAATGCCTATTACCAAGGAGCCCGAAGGGGGAGGAGCCCAAAAGGGGGAGGAGCCAGAAGGAAGAGCCCGAAGGGGGAGGAGCCCGAAAGGGAGGCGTCCGAAAGGGGGAGGAGCCAGAAGGAAGAGCCTGAAGGGAGGAGCCCGAAGGGGAGGAGCCCGAAGGGGAGGAGCCCGAAGGGGGAGGAGCCAGAAGGGGAAGGCCGTTATGGAAGACATCCATGGGGACCTCTTAGGAAGAAGGCTGCTAGCTGTGCTCATAGTGTAGAAAAATGGAGTCAAAAGAATTGCTTCTTTCGGTTTGTTTTTTTGTTTTGTTCTTTTTTTTAATTGGATATTTTCTTTACTTACATTTCAAATGTTTTCCCCTTTCCAGGTCTCCCCTTTGGACACTCCCTATTCCATCTTCCCTCCCACTGCCTGTATGAGGGTGCTCCCCTACCCACCCACCCTCTCCGGTCTTCCTACCCTGGCATTCTTCTGCACTGGGGCTTTGAACACCCTCAAGCCAAGGTCCTCTCCTCCCACTGATGGCCAACAAGGCCATCCTCTGCCACATACGCAGACAGCACCATGACTCACTCCATGTGTAATCTTTGGTTGGTGGTCCAGTCCCAGTGAGCCCCAGGGGGGTCTGGCCTGATGACACTGTTGTTCCCTCCATGGGGCTGCAAACCCCCTCAGTTCCTTCAGTCCCTTCTCCAACTCCTCCATCGGGGACCTTGTGCTCAGTCCAATGGTTGGCTGTGAGCATCCGCCTCTGTATTTGTCAGACTCTGGCAGAGCCTCTCAGGAGGCAGTCATATCAGGCTCCTGTCAGCAAGCACTTCCTAGCATCCACGATAGCGTCCGGGTTTGTTAACTGTATATGGGATAGATCCCTAAGGTGGGGCAAGCTCTGGATGGCCTTTCCTTCAGTCTCTGCTCCACACTTTGTCTCCATATTTCCTCCTGTGAGTATTTTGTACACCTTTCTAAGAAGCAATGAAACATTCACATTTTGGTCTTCCTTCTTCTTAGGCTTCATATGGTCTGTGAATTGAATCTTGGGTATTCCGAACTTTTGGTCTAATATGCACTTATCAGTGAGTGCATACCATGTGTGTTCTTTTGTGACTGAGTTACCTCACTCAGGATGATATTTTCAAATTCCATCCATGTGCCTGCGAAATTCATGAAGTCATTGTTTTTAATAGCTGACTAGTACTCCATTGTGTAAATGTACCACATTTTCTGTACCTATTCCTCTGTTGAGGGACATTTGGGTTGTTTCCAGCTTCTGACTATTATAAATAAGGCTGCTATGAACATAGTGGAGCATGTGTCCTTATTACATGCTGGAGAATCTTCTGGGTATATGCCCAGGAGTGGTATAGCTGGGTCCTCAGGTAATACTATGTCTAATTTTCTGAGGAACTGCCAGACTGATTTTCAGATGAGGTTGTACCAGCTTGCAATCCCACCAGCAATAGAGGAGTGTTCCTCTTTCTCCACATCCTCACCAGCATCTGCCATCCGCTGAGTTTTTCATCTTAGCCATTCTGACTGGTGTGAGGTGGAATCTCAGGGTTGTTTTGATTTTCATTTCCCTGATGACTAAGGAAGCTGAACATTTCTGTAGGTGCTTATAAGCCATTTGGTATTCCTCAGTTGAGAATTCTTTGTTTAGCTCTGTACCCCATTTTTTAATAGGTTTATTTGGTTCTCTGGTGTCTAACTTCTTGAGTTATTTCTATATATTGGATATTAGGCCTCTATCAGATGTGAGATTGGTAAAGATTTTTTCCCAATCTGTTGGTTGCCATTTTGTCCTATTGACAGTATCCTTTGCCTTACAGAAGCTTTGCAATTTTATGAGGTCCCATTTGTCAATTCTCGATCTTAGAGCATAAGCTATTGGTGTTCTGTTCAGGAAATTTTCCCCTGTGCCCATGTGTTCAAGGCTCTTCCCTAGTTTCTTTTCTATTAGTTTCAGTGTGTCTGGTTTTATGTGGAGGTCTTTGATCCACTTGGAGTTGAGGTTAGTACAAGGAGATAAGAATGGATCAATTTGCATTCTTCTGCATGCTAACCCAATACCATGCAGTTTTTATTGCAATTCCTCTGTAGTACAACTTGAGGTCAAGGATGGTGATTCTCCCAGAAATTCTTTTATTGTTGAGAATAGTTTTCACTATCCTGGGTTTTTAATTATTCCTGATGAATTTGAGAACTGTTCTTTCTAACTCTATAAAGAATTGAGTTGGAACCTTGGTGGGGATTGCATTGACTCTGTAGATTGCTTTCGGCAAGGTGGCCATTTTTACTATATTAATCCTGCCAATCCAAGAGCAGCAGAGATTTTTCCATCTTCTGAGGTCTTCTTCTGTTTCTTTCTTCAGAGATGTGAAGTTCTTGTCATACAGATCTTTCACTTGTTTGGTTAGAGTCACACCAAGATATTTTATATTTTTTGTGATTATTGTGAAGGTTGTCATAATCCTAATTTCTTTCTCAGTCTGTTTATCCTTTGAGTATAGGAAGATGATTGATTTGTTTGAGTTAATTTTATATACAGTCACTTTGCTAAAGTTATTCATTAACTGTAGGAGTTCTCTGGTGAAATTTTCAGAGTCACTTAAGTATACTATCATATCATCTGCATATAGTGATATTTTGATTTCTTCCTTTCTAATTTGTATCCCTTTGACCCTCTTTTGTAGTCTAATTGCTCTAGGTAGAACTTCAAGTACTATATTGGATAGGGAGAGAGAGGCAGCCTTGTCTAGTCCCTGATTTTAGTGGGATTGCTTCAAGTTTCTTTCCATTTAGTTTGATGTGGACTACTGGTTTGCTGTATATTGCTTTTACTATGTGTTAAGTATGGGCCTTGAATTCATGATCTTTCCAAAACTTTTAACATGAAGGGGTATTGAATTTTGTCAAAGGCTTTTTAAGCATCTAATAAAATGATTATGTGTTTTTCTCTTTGAGTTTGTTTATGTAGTGGATTACAGTGATGGATTTCCATATATTGAAACATCCCTGCATCCTTGGGATGAAGCCTACTTGATCGAGGTGAACAATCGTTTTGATGTGATCTTGGATTCAGTTTGCAAGAATTTTATTGAGTATTTTTGCATCGATATTCAAAAGGGAAATCAGTCTGAAATTCTCTTTGTTGGGTCTTTGTGAGGTTTTTGTATCAGCATAATTGTAGCTTCATAGAATGAATTGGATTGTATTCTTTCTGTTTCTATTTTGTGGAATAGTTTGAAGAGTATTGTATTAGGTCTTCTTTGAAGGTCTGATAGAATTGTGTACTACACTCATCAGGTCCTGGGCTGTTTTTAGTTGGGAAACTTTTAATGACTGCTTCTACTTCTTTAGGGGTTATGGGACTGTTTAGATGGTTTATCTGTTCCTGATTTAACTTTGGTATTTGGTATCTGTCTAGAAGATTGTCCATTTCGCCCAGATTTTCCAGTTGTGTTGAGTAAAGGCTTTGGTAGTAGGATCTGATGATTTTTTTTTTAATTTCCTCAGTTTCTGTTGTTATATCTCCCTTTTCATTTCTGATTTTGTTAATTTGGGTACTGTCTCTGTGCCCTATGGTTATTCTGGCTAAGGGTTTATCTATCTTGTTGATTTTTCTCAAAGAACCAGTTCCTGGTTTTGTTGATTCTTTGTATAGTTCTTTTTTGTTTCTACTTGATTTATTGCAGCCCTGAGTTTGAGGATTTCCTGCCTTCTACTCCTCTTGGTTGTATTTTCTTCCTTTTGTTCTAGAGCTTTCAGGTGTGCTGTTAAGCTGGTAGTGTATGCTCTTTCCAGTTTCTTTTTGGAGGCACTAAGTGCCTCCAAAGTGCTAAGTGCTAAGAGTTTTCCTCTTAGCACTGCTTTCATTGTGTCCCATAAGTTTGGGTATGTTGTGCCTTCATTTTCATTACATTCTAAAAAAAGTCTTTAATTTCTTTATTTCTTCCTTGACAAAGTTATCATTGAGTAGAGTGTTGTTCAGCTTCCATGTGTATGTGGGTTTTCGGTTGTTTTCGTAGCTATTGAAGACCAGCCTTAATCCATCGTGATCTGATAAGATGCATTGGATTATTTCAATCGTCTTATATCTGTTGAAGTCTGTTTTGGGACCAATTATATGGTCAGTTTTGGAAAAGGTACGACGAGGTACTGAGAAGAAGGTATATTCTTTTGATTTAGGATGAAATGTTCTATAGATATCTGTTAAATCCATTTAGTCCATCACTTCTGTTAGTTTCACCGTGTCTCTGTTTAGTTTGTGTTTCCATGATCTGTCCATTGATGAGAGTGGGCTGTTGATGTCTCCCACTATTGTTGTGTGAGATGCAATGTGTACTTTGAGCTTTAGTAAAGTTTCTTTTATGAATGTGGGTGCCTGTGCATTTGGAGCATAGATGTTCAGAATTGAGAGTTCTTCTTGGTAGATTTTTCCTTTGATGAATATGAAATGTCCTTATCTTTTTTGATAACTTTTGGTTGAAAGTCAGTTCTATCTGATATTAGAATGGCTACTCCAGCTTGTTTCTTGGGACCATTTGCTTGGAATTTTTTTTCCAGCCCTTTACTCTGAGGTAGTGTCTGTCTTTGACACTTAGGTGCATTTCCTGTATGCAGCAAAATGCTGGGTCCTGTTTACATATCTAGTCTGTTAGTCTATGTTTTTTTATTATGTCTTTTTATTAGGGAATTGAGTCCATTGATATTAAGAGAAATTAAGGAATAGTGATGTTGCTTCCTGTTATTTTTGATGTTATTTTTATGTTTGTGTGGTTATTTTCTTTTGGGTTTGTTATAAGAAGATTACTTTCTTGCATTTTCTAGGATGTAGTTTCCTTCCTTGTGAAGGTGTTTTCCATCTATTATCTTTTGTAGTGCTGGATTTGTAGAAAGATGTTGTATAAATTTGTTTTTGTCATGGAATATCTACCTCTGTTAATTGAGAGTTCTGCTGGGTGTAGTAGTCTGGGTTGGCATTTGTGCTCTCTTAGGATTTGTATGACATTTGCCCAGGATCTTCGAGTTTTCATAGTTTCTGGTGAGAAGTCTGGTGTAATTCTTATAGGTCTGCCTTTATATGTTATTTGACTTTTTTTTCCCTTACTGTTTTTAATATTCTTTCTTTGTTTTATGCATTTGTTGTTTTGACTATTATGTGATAGGAGGAATTTCTTTTCTGGTCCAATCTATTTGATGTTCTGTAGGCTTCTTATATGTTCATGGGCATTTCTTTCTTTAGGTTAGGGAAGTTTTCTTGTTTAATTTTATAGAAGATATTTACTGGCCCTTTACGTTGGGAATCTTCACTCTCTTCTACACCCATTATCCTTAGGTTTGGACTTCTCATTGTGTCCTGCATTTACTGGATGTTTTGGGTTTGGAGCTTTTTGCATTTTGCATTTTCTTTCACTGTTGTGCCAATGTTTTCTGTGGTATCTTCTGTATCTGAAATTCTCTCTTCTATATCTTGTATTTTGTTGGTGATGTTTGCATCTATGACTCCTGATCTCTTTCCTAGGTTTTCTATCTCCAGGGTTTTCTCCCTTTGTGATTTCTTTATTGTTTCCATTTCCATGTTTAGATCCTTGATGGTTTTTGTTCAATTTATTTACCTGTTTTGTTGTATTTTCCTGTAATTCTTTAAGGGATTTTTGTGTTTCTTCTTTAAGGGTTTCTATTTGTTTACCTGTGTTCTTCTGTATTTCTTTAAGGGACTTATTTATGTCCTTCTTAAAGTCTGCTATCATCATCATGAGATGTGATTTTAAATCAGAGTCTTGCTTTTCTGTTGTGTTGGGGTATCCAGGGCTCTCTGTGGTGGGAAAACTGGGTTCTGATGATGCCAAATAGTCTTGGTTTCTGTTGCTTATGTTCTTGCCTTGCCTTTTGCCATCTGGTTATCTTTGGTGTTAGCTGATCTTGATGTCTCTCACTGTGGCTTGTCCCTCCTGCAAGCCTGTGTGTACTCCTGGGAGATCAGTTCTCTCCAGGAGGAATTTGGGTACGGAGAGCTGTGGCACAGGGTCAGCTCCTGGGTGCAGACAGAAACAAGAAGGATCCTGTCCCTGTCTATTCCTTGGTTCCTACATCCTGATGGCTCTACAGAGGGTCCCTCTTGGGCCAGGAATTTGAACAGAAATGGTGGGCTTACCTGTGCTCCCAGGTGTGTTGGCACTCTTGGGAGACCAGCTCTCTCCTTGCAGTATTTGGGTATGGAGCACTGTGGCACAGGATCAGCTCTGGTCACCAAAAATCTGCTTCTTACAACTTCTCTGTTCTTTGAGGTTTCCATGTTTCATATATGTGTGAAATTTCAGCTGTAATAAGTGCCACGGAGGTGCTTTTAAAGAATCAAAATTACAACAGCAATAGAATGGAGAGATCAGAGCATGAGACCTATTCTGAATGTACTATGGCAGCATCAGGAGTCGACTGTGTGGATTTCCAGTCCTACAATAAATGAAGGACAGCCAGAATCTTCACAGAACATCACACATCTTCTGCAGAGTGCTGACCCCTGATGAACTCTGTGAAGATCCACTGCCACTGGCCTGCCAATCATGTCTCTCTTTCCAGGTGAGTGAACAGGTGAAGAAAACATGAGAAAGAGTGATTGATTTCCTATACTGCCCAAGAAATTAATCGCATATGAGAGTTAAAAAATATGGAAGTGCAATATATATTGGTAATCAGGGGGTATATTATCTTGTCTAATTTTAATCAACCTTTGACATATATAAATAGAGATTTAACCAGCTGACTGATTAGTTCTTTTTCAATTTGTGTGTTTTCAAGTGATTTGCGATCTTTCTTTTTTCAAAAAATGTCTCTCTCTCTCTCTCTCTCTCTCTCTCTCTCTCTCTCTTTTTTACGAATCTCTGGCAAGTTGACATACATATGGTGGACATATGGCCTGCCCCTAATTGATTTAATTCAAAGAGGACCCAGGGGAAAGCTCTGAGCACTATCTGTTTGAGAGCTTTGGGGAGTGTTTATTTCAGAGTGAAGGGTGAAAGTGTGATACCATCATCATGGTGCAACTGGAACAGACCAGGCATTACCCACACATGGCAGGGAGCAGGGAGGATATAAATCACTAGGGCAAGTGTGACTCCAACTCTCTGAACTGGCACAGGAGTTAAAAAGGGGTTTTGCCTATTTCAAGAAAAAAAGTACATATATTGCTTACCCTGAATTTCCCATGAGAAAGCACATTGACTAACTAACCAGCACCCCAAACATACGCACGCATGTGCACACACACACACACACACACACACACACACACACACACACACACACGAGCATTTATAAATCACTTTTCCTGCATTCCAGAACAGTTTAGAGTTTTCCTAATGCATCTTCCACCTGATAGAGGTGATTTTGTAGCTAAACTATGGCGGAAGAAATGCCTTTCTGGCTTGCATTCCTTCCCACAGACTGTTATAAACAAAGCCATGTGTATATTGTCTGTTTACTAGAAGGTGCCTAGACGATAACAATTCAGCTGCAACTAAAGCAAAATCAAATTTAGTGGACTCTCTTTATTGTCCTTCCAGGTTTGGCTCCAACATTAAAGTCAAGTACCTGTGTTGGCTCGTGATGAACTTGCTCATCTGAAGTTTATTGGAATCTTAAGAAGGGTGACAAGATAAAATTATAAATACATAACACCTGGTTCCTTTATTAGTATTTTCTTGTCAGTAATTTTGCATTCAAATTTCATTTTGCCGTGTGACAAAAACAAAGGTCATGACTATCATTACTTCTGAGCCAGGCATAAGAAATCTATAATTGATAGATTAATTTGTATTTTAATATATATTTATAAAATATATTTAATGTATCTTATATATTCATAACATACATGTTTATATATTACAAATATATAAGTTATTTTATATATTATCTAAAGGTACACATTAGACATCATAAATTTAAATATTTGTATGTTTATGTTATAATGTATTTTATTTATAAAGATGTGCTATATATCATATATTTTAAAGATATATGGTATCTTTATATATGTTATGTATATTTTACACATATATAGTTTTATATGTGTGACTTTCAGTTCTTATTTCTTTTGCCTTTATCTTAACACCTCAGATGTTGGATGATGTCCATAAATGTCAAAAGGTGGATAATCTCATAGTGGTAGTCATAGCAGTAATACAGCTTCTGTTTACTTCATCCAGGCCATGATGTAAATATGTTTCCAAACATGTCCCTTGTCTCATTTAAACCTGATAATCTTCCTGAGAAGGATCTTGCAGATCCAACTTTGAGATCTCCAGATCTCAAAGTTGGGAGTTGCAGTGTGAAGAGGCTTAATAACATGTCTCAGAGTAAATAGTATTAATTCAACATTGGAAAGACTGATAGTAGCCAACAGACTCTTCCAGTTGAGGTCATTAAGTGTACTCTCAAACTTTGAGCTCTCCTTATGCCTGAGTTGGTATGACTTTACTCGATCCTTTGTCCTTTACCGCATTCCTTTCCTTCAAGCATTTTATGTTGATGGGATGAATTAGTAAGAACCCTATATTCCTAAATTATTATCAGAGGGGATAGGGTGGAGACATCTGATTCTGAGAATCCACCACAGCCAAGAACAGAGTGAGAAAGAGCCAGAAAGCATTTCTATGATGCCTTTGTCCATGTTGGTGTGCCTGGGAATTTCTCAGAAAAATTACTGTTTCTCCCTAATACCAACTATTTATTGGGTCATCATCAAATCTTTTCCAATGGATTAAAGTTTCATGGCTTTGATTTTTTTTTACATATTTTAAAATATTGTCTCTTTATTGTCCTCCCTGATACTAGGGAGAAAGCTTAGGATCTGCTCTGAGATGTGATCCCAAGCACATGAGGACATTTAAATGTCTTAAAAGTACTATGGAAAACAGCAGTCAAGCTTGAGCTGATAAATCAAAGACTCAATCACTGAAGCTTGTAGGACCATAAAATCAAGAGATTAAAAGCTTGATAGATTTCTCTCTTGGGCATTATGATAATATACTTGTCCTATCCAGTGGCACCCAAAATGGGAGAATTTATCCAAATGTTATCTTAGAGCTAAATGTTAGTTACGCAATGGAGGTATAAATACTTCTAGTATAATTTGTTAATCAACTGAAACTTGATCCTCCATAGTTCCTACAATTAAATGCCTAAGGTGGACACACATTGTACATTGAAGAGTTTCTGAATGGCCATGCCATAATGATCTAAGTTAATGACAGGAAAGCTGAAGACTTGTGGGACAGTCTCTTTTGGACACGTAGGATGCCATCTTTATTTGAGAATGAAAACTCAATGAAACTCATTACTTTGGAGTCTTTTCACAGAATTCCTTCTACCCAGACACCATAAAACTTCTCTTTAAGCACCCAATACAATCATCATTGCAGAGTTCTCTACCTAGCATAGTTTCCAATACCCTTTTACTACAGGCCTCATCAGTGCACTCAAGCTAATCATGATCCAAGGTTTGAAAACTGAACTCTAGGACATATATGTGACACCTAAGTAGTTGTTCTGAGCAGTATTCTCTTTTGTTGCCTGGGATCTTGAAGGAAGATGGATAGGGCTACAAGGAAATTCGTACAACAGAGGCTGCTGGTCCTGATTACTATAACCCCCCTTGTACTGGCTGGTTTTGTGTGTCAACTTGACACAGGCTGGAGTTATCACAAAGAAAGGAGCTTCAGGTGAGGAAATGCCTCTATGAGATCCAGCTGTAAGGCATTTCCTCAATTAGTGATCAAGGGGGAGGGCCCATTGTGGGTGGTGTCATCCCTGGGCTGGTAGTCTTGGGTTCTATAAGAGAGCAGACTGAGAAAGCCAGGGGAAGCAAGCCAGTAAGGAACATCCCTCCATGGCCACTGCATCAGCTCCTGCTTCCTGACCTGCTTGAATTCCAATCCTGACTTCCTTTGGTGATCAATAGCAGTGTGGAAGTATAAGTTGAATAAACCCTTTCCTCCCCAACTTGCTTTTTGGTCATGATGTTTGTGCAGGAATAGAAACCCTGACTAAGATTCCTCTGTTAAGGAAGGAAAATCCAGGTCACTATTTACATGGTGAACAATTTACCTTCTCTTTTTTCCATAAATGTCTCTACCTTTCACTAAAACCCATCTATCACCTACACAATTTGCAGGTTTTATAGCCAGATTTGTGACCCTAGGAACATCGTTGCCATTTTTGAATGACCTATGCATGCAACAGTGTGCCCTATAGACACAAGCAGCCTGGAATTTTCTAGAAGGAGCACAAAACCTATGTCATTTTGCTGGCTTACATGTCAGCCCTTATGTCAGGCTACTGGTACCTGAAGTGCTCTGGTTTTCTTATCAAGAGGGACCTGTCACATGAGTTGATGCCTGGGGACAGGGGCATGGAGTTGATGCCAGTGCCCAGGTTCCAAACCTGAACTGGACTCTAACTAGTTCCCTTGTTTAAGGTTGCTCCTTGCTGCAAAGCCGAGGGCCTTTGATCACTACACTTTAGTGTCTATCCCACTTCAACACACCAGTGAGGCTGAGATTTCAACCAAGCAGGGTAATGGTAACTGATTCCACTGACTGTTGAGAGTTTCTTCAGAGTTGACTTGATATTAAATACCTTGGAGAATATTTCTTTGAAGAAAATCACTTTTGCTATGTTTTACTTAGAATATTGATCGCATGCTTGCCCCCAAAATTAATGATGCCTTGTAAATATTGTAAAAGTGTGCATACGTCTTGACATACACAAGCCTTCCGTTGGTTGCCATACTCAGCTTTACATTCAGATGTACAAATTTGCTCCAGTAGATGCACAATAGTTAGCAGGAAGACCTCAGCCAACAGGACTCATTTTATGGTGATGATGAACTAGAGATGACACAAAATGATTATTGGTGTGAATGAAGCTTGTTGTCTAAGTAAACAGAATTCATTACCAAACCAGGATTTGCAGCAAGATCTAGAGTTACCCAGAGCTCTTGAGGAAAATATCCAGAAGCTCTTCAGAACTAATTGGAGCAAGGGGGTTCAACATCTCAGCCAATATGTGAAGTGTTATGTCAAGACGACTAAGTTCCGAGAAGCAGTTTAACTTAAAAGCCACCACCCAGCAGAAAATTGCCACTGCTTGAAGCACTGGATGCCATAACATTCTCAACTTTGCTTTTTGTTTGTTTGTTTGTTTTTGTTTGTTTTGGGACAAACAAAATAACAATGCAGGAAGTAGTATTTTCATAACAAATTAAACTTAACAAAGAATGTAGTTCTTCCTTCTCTTCAAACTGCACCAAATAAACCTCCTAAAATATTCCACACAGTGTTTTGTTTTATTTTTCTCATTCTCTTAGCACATGAATTATTAAAGACATATAACTGACTGTAAAATCCAGTTCTATCCCCAAATCACATAGCCTGTCATGCTGGAAACTTTAAATATGTTTTCCAGTTGTAGAAATGATGAGGATCCATTGTATAGACACCTATAAATCCCAAGCATAAAGCAGAGACGGCTGGGTTCATCCAGTAGTCGCTCTGCTATGAAACGGTCCTGAGACATTCCGAAAGAGCTAGTAAGGGCTCCAGGGAAAGGACTTCTGATGTGAGAAAAAATGTATGTGGCACTATGTGGAACAAGATTCAAGGTTAGCCTCTCAAAAAACAGATACTCTCTGGGTATGAGTTTTGAAATGTAGAGAAGTTCTGGGATCTTTCTTCATTGAAGCCAGTAGAATTCCTGTACCTGGCATGGTTGGTTTGTTCAGTAAATCCCATGTGGTTACCAAGGTTACCGCACTGAGTTCTGTAGCCTACGCAGCTCTATCTTAGTATCTTTCCTCCTGTTCCTTCCAGATTGTATGTATTGTCACACACTAACTCCAGAGAACCTCCACAGAGTGTCTTCTCTCTCTGTCAGCTCCTCCCAGATGACAGGGGAGAATCTTAGTGCAACATATTGTCCTCAGCATAGCTTTACTATCAATCCCCTTCATTCTCAAAACTGCTCCATTTTTAGAGGATAAATTATAAGATTATCTTTTTCTGGATCTTACTATTCTCCCTTCCTCCTTCCATAATATCTATTTTTGTATCAACAAAACATCACATTGCTAAGCATGCACACCTTCCTCTCAGAGGCTGGAGCAGGGGGATTGATTTCAAGCCTCTACTCCATAACAAGCCCCTATCTCAAATCAAACCAAACTGAATCAAAACCTCCCAGCATGAATGTTTCCAACTTCCTACTCTACCCATGCTTTTTCTTCTAAGTGCTAAACCTCTAAGCTCCCTTGGTGGTTTGATGTGAGAGTCCTGGGACCACACAGCCAAGTATCTGTCAAGTTGCCTTCCCTTCTCACAGCAGTGTTGCAGAGTGTGTGTGTGTGTGTGTGTGTGTGTGTGTGTGACACATACGAGCATGCAAGCAATTGAGACTAAGATCTCATGCATGCTAGGTAACTGCTTTACTGCCAAGTTATATCTTCAGCTCCCAAATTATAACTCTTACTAAAGATATTCCATAAAGCTTGAGATCTTGAAGTTATATTGCCAATTATTTGTCATGTTCCATAAATTCTGCTGTGTCAGGATGTCCTAAACCTACAATTCTGCTTTCTCCTCAACCAGAAGCATGTTCAGTTCTGGTCTTCTCTCGTAGAGCACCACAGCTGCTCAGAAATTAGCAATGATTCCCAAGAAATTCCAAATTAACTTAAATTCCCTACACTGGCTTTTGGGGGCTTTTATAATATAGCTTCAATTTAACTTATTGATCTAAAATAAGGTAGTCCATTGTTTTAACATCCATTGTAGCTGCTTGTGTTACGAATGCTAATATACCCCCCCCCAACCTGTTTACACAAGTTTGCACTTAGCTTCTGGGAACCTGCCCCCTGTTGGTTCTGATTGTTAACTAAAGATGCCAACAGTCAATAGCTGGGGAGGACAGACAGATGCAGGGCTTGGGGCCAGGAGCAGGAAGAGAAGGGGGAGATCCGCCATGCTGGGAGAGTGTGGAGGAGAGGAGAGACGCCATGTCTGAGAAGAGTGCGGGACAGAGAGGCAGGGCCACCATGTGAAGGAGCCAGAGGGCTGCCCAACTGGGTCCAGAACAGGTGAGACAGAACATAAAATTAATAAGTAGTAGGTCGGGATTAACTGCAAGGAGGTTAGGCAGTGGCCAAGCCATTGTGTTGTTTAAGGCATATGAACATATAAAGACTTCAATTTTATTTAGGACTATAAACCATCGGGGTACGTAGCAAACCACACCGATGAAAGTTATTAATTAATATTTATTTCTACACTCCATAGGTCCTTTCTTGTCAGTACTGACAATTTCGAGTTCTAGACCTCACACGAACTCATCTACCTTGAAGAAAATAGTATGATAATCCTTTTCCTTTTTTCTTAAGAGATGGTTTCCAGTAAGAAGGAAATGCAAAGTGCAGGTAGCAGCCACTGAGCAAAGGGTAGCTAGAAAGAATCTCTTCCATCATCTCACCATTGGTGGCTGACTCATTTGTCCGCCATCTAAAAATGAAAGGAAAAGTCGGGTTTTGAAAATTTTCAACTTCTGAAACACTTATCCTGATTACTCATTCTTTCTGCTATATTATATTCAACATACTCTGTTCTTTTTTATAAAAAATTAAAAAATAAATACCCCCTCAAAAACATGATGCATTGTGAGAATGATTTGAATTTCTTATTTTTTTTTGTTCTCATCTGTGCCGTATCTTTAGCCTGGAATATCATTATCCCCATTTCTACTTTTGAAATCTATCCATTCACTGCCTATTCAAATACCATTTCCTTAGAAGGCCTTTCCCCGCTTCATTTTCCCCAAATAAGCATTTCTGTTCCATCCCCTCCATCTTTACCATCACCATCACCATCACCTCCATCTTTACCATCACCATCACCATCACCATCACCTCCATCTTTACCATCATCATCACCATCACCATCACCTCGATCTTTACCATCATCATCACCATCACTATCACCTCCATCTTTACCATCATCATCACCATCACCATCACCTCGATCTTTACCATCATCATCACCATCACCATCACCTCCATCTTTACCATCATCATCACCATCACCATCACCTCGATCTTTACCATCATCATCACCATCACCATCACCTCCATCTTTACCATCACCATCCCCTCCATCTTTACCATCACCATCATCATCATTATCGTTGTTCAGTACTTTCAGAACTCCACAGTGGCCTCTATAGACCCAGTCCCTGTAAAGCCCACCTTCAAAGGCTCTGGCAACAATGCGGCTAGACCGATCTTGACAGCTGTGGGTCTCATCACAATGTTCCTTAGCATAAAAGACTGTAAGGAGTCTTTCCATAGACTACACAGAAAGTGTTCTCTTCACCACAGCCCTGATGATGACCCTCTATGACACTGCCCTCTACACACAGAAGAGTCTCATACTTCCTTCTTTGCACATAACAAATTATGCTTACACTACTTCACTTGTTACAACATATTTACTCATTAGCTTTTCTTTTATAATTTCTATAGGATTATAAATCCGCTGGGAGTGAGAGGTCATGAAGTTGTTAAGGACATATATTCCAGAAATAGAATATAGGTTCAAGTCCTAATTCTGCTACTCATAGTGTGCTAATACCACAATAATTTCACACCTAGTCACCACAAATTTCCAATGATACTGGGCAATTGACTTTTTAAAATCACAATTTGAATGGTATTTCTGTTTTGTTTTGTTTTGCCAAACTTTTGGTAATTTGGGTTATCTTTCTGTCCATAAATTCCCTTGATGTGTCAGCTGGTGTAGCTGATGAGTATAGGTATACACACACACACACACATACACACTGCTACCAGAAGGAAGACAAGACCAGAAGAGTATAATGGAGGACAAAATACCTAGACAGAAGAAATATATCATCTCACTAAGGTCATCCATGGTCAGTTAGACTCGGATGTGTGACCCGGACCTGCTTATGGATCAGTGCTTCAAAGCTTCCCCGACATCAGGCTATCTCCCATAGTACTACAGCTGGCATTGCAAATAGCCTCAGGATCAGCACCTACACATAAAAGTTACAGTGCCCTTACCGGAAATTGTGTTTGTTTGTTTGGATAGCAAACCCAATATCTCATTCAAGGCAGTGCTTCACCAGTGACTCCCAACACTACTTTCCAGTTTAAGAACCAGTTTGGTATACATAAGGCACCTCCCAAACCAGATCAACAAATCTGCTTCCGTGAAGCTGGTCCGGTGCTGACATGGGAACCAGAGCTCAAGGAGACTGGAGTGGACATGCTCATGCAATGGCAGCTGGAGTGGGCCTGCTCATGCAGTGGCGGCTGGAGTGGACCTGCTCATGCAATGGCGGCTGGAGTGGACCTGCTCATGCAATGGCGGCTGGAGTAGACATGCTCATGCAATGGAGGTTGGAGTAGACATACTCATGCAACGGCGGCTGGAGTGGACATGCTCATGCAATGGAGGTTGGAGTCGACATGCTCATGCAATGGCGGCTGGAGTGGACCTGCTCTTGCAATGGCGGCTGGAGTGGGCATGCTCATGCAATGGCGGCTGGAGTAGACATGCTCATGCAATGGCGGCTGGAGTGGACATGCTCATGCAATGGCGGCTGGAGTGGACATGCTCATGCAATGGAGGTTGGAGTGGACATGCTCATGCAATGGAGGTTGGAGTGGACATGCTCATGCAAAGGAGGCTGGAGTGGGTCTGCTCATGCAATGGAGTTTGGAGTGGACATGCTCATGCAATGGAGGTTGGAGTAGACATGCTCATGCAATGGAGGTTGGAGTAGACATGCTCATGCAATGGAGGTTGGAGTGGACATGCTCATGCAATGGAGGTTGGAGTAGACATGCTCATGCAATGGAGGTTGGAGTGGACCTGCTCATGCAATGGAGGCTGGAGTGGACATGCTCATGCAATGGCGGCTGGAGTGGGCCTGCTCATGCAATGGCGGCTGGAGTAGACATGCTCATGCAATGGAGGCTGGAGTGGACATGCTCATGCAATGGAGGTTGGAGTGGACATGCTCATGCAATGGAGGTTGGAGTGGACCTGCTCATGCAATGGCGGCTGGAGTAGACCTGCTCATGCAATGGCGGCTGGAGTAGACATGCTCATGCAATGGAGGTTGGAGTAGACATGCTCATGCAATGGCGGCTGGAGTGGACATGCTCATGCAATGGCAGCTGGAGTGGACATGCTCATGCAATGGAGGTTGGAGTAGACATGCTCATGCAATGGCGGCTGGAGTGGACCTGCTCATGCAATGGAGGTTGGAGTGGACATGCTCATGCAATGGCGGCTGGAGTGGACATGCTCATGCAATGGTGGCTGGAGTAGACCTGCTCATGCAATCGAGGTTGCAGTAGACATGCTCATGCAATGGAGGTTGGAGTGGACCTGCTCATGCAATGGCGGCTGGAGTGGACCTGCTCATGCGATGGCGGCTGGAGTAGACATGCTCATGCAATGGAGGTTGGAGTAGACATACTCATGCAACGGCGGCTGGAGTGGACATGCTCATGCAATGGAGGTTGGAGTCGACATGCTCATGCAATGGCGGCTGGAGTGGACCTGCTCTTGCAATGGCGGCTGGAGTGGGCATGCTCATGCAATGGCGGCTGGAGTAGACATGCTCATGCAATGGCGGCTGGAGTGGACATGCTCATGCAATGGCGGCTGGAGTGGACATGCTCATGCAATGGAGGTTGGAGTGGACATGCTCATGCAATGGAGGTTGGAGTGGACATGCTCATGCAAAGGAGGCTGGAGTGGGTCTGCTCATGCAATGGAGTTTGAAGTGGACATGCTCATGCAATGGAGGTTGGAGTAGACATGCTCATGCAATGGAGGTTGGAGTAGACATGCTCATGCAATGGAGGTTGGAGTGGACATGCTCATGCAATGGAGGTTGGAGTAGACATGCTCATGCAATGGAGGTTGGAGTGGACCTGCTCATGCAATGGAGGCTGGAGTGGACATGCTCATGCAATGGCGGCTGGAGTGGGCCTGCTCATGCAATGGCGGCTGGAGTAGACCTGCTCATGCAATGGCGGCTGGAGTAGACATGCTCATGCAATGGAGGTTGGAGTAGACATGCTCATGCAATGGCGGCTGGAGTGGACATGCTCATGCAATGGCAGCTGGAGTGGACATGCTCATGCAATGGAGGTTGGAGTAGACATGCTCATGCAATGGCGGCTGGAGTGGACCTGCTCATGCAATGGAGGTTGGAGTGGACATGCTCATGCAATGGCGGCTGGAGTGGACATGCTCATGCAATGGTGGCTGGAGTAGACCTGCTCATGCAATCGAGGTTGCAGTAGACATGCTCATGCAATGGAGGTTGGAGTGGACCTGCTCATGCAATGGCGGCTGGAGTGGACCTGCTCATGCAATGGCGGCTGGGGTAGACATGCTCTTGCAATGGAGGTTGGAGTAGACATGCTCATGCAATGGCGCCTGGAGTGGACATGCTCATGCAATGGAGGTTGGAGTCGACATGCTCATGCAATGGAGGCTGGAGTGGACCTGCTCATGCAATGGAGGCTGGAGTGGACCTGCTCATGCAATGGAGTTTGGAGTGGACATGCTCATGCAATGGCGGCTGGAGTGGGCCTGCTCATGCAATGGCGGCTGGAGTGGGTCTGCTCATGCAATGGAGGTTGGAGTAGACATGCTCATGCAATGGAGGTTGGAGTGGACATGCTCATGCAATGGAGGTTGGAGTAGACATGCTCATGCAATGGAAGTTGGAGTAGACATGCTCATGCAATGGAGGTTGGAGTGGACATGCTCATGCAATGGAGGTTGGAGTAGACATGCTCATGCAATGGAGGCTGGAGTGGACATGCTCATGCAATGGAGGTTGGAGTAGACATGCTCATGCAATGGAGGTTGGAGTGGACCTGCTCATGCAATGGCGGCTGGAGTGGACATGCTCATGCAATGGCGGCTGGAGTGGACATGCTTATGCAATGGCGGCTGGAGTGAACATGCTCATGCAATGGAGGTTGGAGTGGACATGCTCATGCAATGGAGGTTGGAGTGGACATGTTCATGCAATGGAGGATGGAGTGGGTCTGCTCATGCAATGGAGACTGGAGTGGACATGCTCATGCAATGGAGGTTGGAGTGGACATGCTCATGCAATGGAGGTTGGAGTAGACATGCTCATGCAATGGAGGTTGGAGTGGACATGTTCATGCAATGGAGGTTTGAGTGGACCTGCTCATGCAATGGTGGCTGGAGTGGACCTGCTCATGCAATGGCGGCTGGAGTAGACATGCTCATGCAATGGCGGCTGGAGTGGACATGCTCATGCAATGGCAGCTGGAGTGGACATGCTCATGCAATGGAGGTTGGAGTGGACATGCTCATGCAATGGAGGTTGGAGTGGACATGCTCATGCAATGGAGGCTGGAGTGTGTCTGCTCATGCAATGGAGTTTGGAGTGGACATGCTCATGCAATGGAGGTTGGAGTGGACATGCTCATGCAATAGAGTTTGGAGTGGACCTGCTCATGCAATGGAGGCTGGAGTGGACCTGCTCATGCAATGGAGGCTGGAGTGGACCTGCTCATGCAATGGAGTTTGGAGTGGACATGCTCATGCAATGGCGGCTGGAGTGGGCCTGCTCATGCAATGGTGGCTGGAGTGGGTCTGCTCATGCAATGGAGGTTGGAGTAGACATGCTCATGCAATGGAGGTTGGAGTGGACATGCTCATGCAATGGAGGTTGGAGTAGACATGCTCATGCAATGGCGGGTGGAGTGGACCTGCTCATGCAATGGCGGCTGGAGTGGGCATGCTCATGCAATGGCGGCTGGAGTAGACCTGCTCATGCAATGGTGGCTGGAGTGGACATGCTCATGCAATGGCTGCTGGAGTGGACATGCTCATGCAATGGAGGTTGGAGTGGACATGCTCATGCAATGGAGGTTGGAGTGGACATGCTCATGCAATGGAGGCTGGAGTGGGCCTGCTCATGCAATGGAGGCTGGAGTGGGCCTGCTCATGCAATGGAGTTTGGAGTAGACATGCTCATGCAATGGAGGCTGGAGTGGACCTGCTCATGCAATGAAGGTTGTAGTGGGCCTGCTCATGCAATGGAGGTTGGAGTAGACATGCTCATGCAATGGAGGTTGGAGTGGACATGCTCATGCAATGGTGGCTGGAGTGGGCTTACTCATGCAATGGAGGTTGGAGTAGATATGCTCATGCAATGGCGGCTGGAGTGGACATGCTCATGCAATGGCAGCTGGAGTGGACATGCTCATGCAATGGAGGTTGGAGTAGACATGCTCATGCAATGGCGGCTGGAGTGGACCTGCTCATGCAATGGAGGTTGGAGTGGACATGCTCATGCAATGGCGGCTGGAGTGGACATGCTCATGCAATGGTGGCTGGAGTAGACCTGCTCATGCAATCGAGGTTGCAGTAGACATGCTCATGCAATGGAGGTTGGAGTGGACCTGCTCATGCAATGGCGGCTGGAGTAGACATGCTCATGCAATGGAGGTTGGAGTAGACATGCTCATGCAATGGCGGCTGGAGTGGACATGCTCATGCAATGGAGGTTGGAGTCGACATGCTCATGCAATGGAGGCTGGAGTGGACCTGCTCATGCAATGGCGGCTGCAGTGGGCATGCTCATGCAAGGGCGGCTGGAGTAGACATGCTCATGCAATGGCGGCTGGAGTGGACATGCTCATGCAATGGCGGCTGGAGAGGACATGCTCATGCAATGGAGGTTGGAGTGGACATGCTCATGCAATGGAGGTTGGAGTGGACATGCTCATGCAATGGAGCCTGGAGTGTGTCTGCTCATGCAATGGAGTTTGGAGTGGACATGCTCATGCAATGGAGGTTGGAGTGGACATGCTCATGCAATAGAGTTTGGAGTGGACCTGCTCATGCAATGGAGGCTGGAGTGGACCTGCTCATGCAATGGAGGCTGGAGTGGACCTGCTCATGCAATGGAGTTTGGAGTGGACATGCTCATGCAATGGCGGCTGGAGTGGGCCTGCTCATGCAATGGCGGCTGGAGTGGGTCTGCTCATGCAATGGAGGTTGGAGTAGACATGCTCATGCAATGGAGGTTGGAGTGGACATGCTCATGCAATGGAGGTTGGAGTGGACATGTTCATGCAATGGAGGTTGGAGTGGGTCTGCTCATGCAATGGAGACTGGAGTGGACATGCTCATGCAATGGAGGTTGGAGTGGACATGCTCATGCAATGGAGGTTGGAGTAGACATGCTCATGCAATGGAGGTTGGAGTGGACATGTTCATGCAATGGAGGTTTGAGTGGACCTGCTCATGCAATGGTGGCTGGAGTGGACCTGCTCATGCAATGGCGGCTGGAGTAGACATGCTCATGCAATGGCGGCTGGAGTGGACATGCTCATGCAATGGCAGCTGGAGTGGACATGCTCATGCAATGGAGGTTGGAGTGGACATGCTCATGCAATGGAGGTTGGAGTGGACATGCTCATGCAATGGAGGCTGGAGTGTGTCTGCTCATGCAATGGAGTTTGGAGATGACATGCTCATGCAATGGAGGTTGGAGTGGACATGCTCATGCAATAGAGTTTGGAGTGGACCTGCTCATGCAATGGAGGCTGGAGTGGACCTGCTCATGCAATGGAGGCTGGAGTGGACCTGCTCATGCAATGGAGTTTGGAGTGTACATGCTCATGCAATGGCGGCTGGAGTGGGCCTGCTCATGCAATGGTGGCTGGAGTGGGTCTGCTCATGCAATGGAGGTTGGAGTAGACATGCTCATGCAATGGAGGTTGGAGTGGACATGCTCATGCAATGGAGGTTGGAGTAGACATGCTCATGCAATGGCGGGTGGAGTGGACCTGCTCATGCAATGGCGGCTGGAGTGGGCATGCTCATGCAATGGCGGCTGGAGTAGACCTGCTCATGCAATGGTGGCTGGAGTGGACATGCTCATGCAATGGCTGCTGGAGTGGACATGCTCATGCAATGGAGGTTG
Organism: Tokudaia tokunoshimensis; assembly: GCA_036184795.1. Classification (NCBI taxonomy): domain Eukaryota; kingdom Metazoa; phylum Chordata; class Mammalia; order Rodentia; family Muridae; genus Tokudaia; species Tokudaia tokunoshimensis. The sequence continues at coordinate 19,900,352 of BTHU01000011.1, forward strand.
GAGTGGACATGCTCATGCAATGGAGGTTGGAGTGGACATGCTCATGCAATGGAGGCTGGAGTGGGCCTGCTCATGCAATGGAGGCTGGAGTGGGCCTGCTCATGCAATGGAGTTTGGAGTAGACATGCTCATGCAATGGAGGCTGGAGTGGACCTGCTCATGCAATGAAGGTTGTAGTGGGCCTGCTCATGCAATGGAGGTTGGAGTAGACATGCTCATGCAATGGAGGTTGGAGTGGACATGCTCATGCAATGGTGGCTGGAGTGGGCTTACTCATGCAATGGAGGTTGGAGTAGATATGCTCATGCAATGGCGGCTGGAGTGGACATGCTCATGCAATGGCAGCTGGAGTGGACATGCTCATGCAATGGAGGTTGGAGTAGACATGCTCATGCAATGGCGGCTGGAGTGGACCTGCTCATGCAATGGAGGTTGGAGTGGACATGCTCATGCAATGGCGGCTGGAGTGGACATGCTCATGCAATGGTGGCTGGAGTAGACCTGCTCATGCAATCGAGGTTGCAGTAGACATGCTCATGCAATGGAGGTTGGAGTGGACCTGCTCATGCAATGGCGGCTGGAGTAGACATGCTCATGCAATGGAGGTTGGAGTAGACATGCTCATGCAATGGCGGCTGGAGTGGACATGCTCATGCAATGGAGGTTGGAGTCGACATGCTCATGCAATGGAGGCTGGAGTGGACCTGCTCATGCAATGGCGGCTGCAGTGGGCATGCTCATGCAAGGGCGGCTGGAGTAGACATGCTCATGCAATGGCGGCTGGAGTGGACATGCTCATGCAATGGCGGCTGGAGAGGACATGCTCATGCAATGGAGGTTGGAGTGGACATGCTCATGCAATGGAGGTTGGAGTGGACATGCTCATGCAATGGAGCCTGGAGTGTGTCTGCTCATGCAATGGAGTTTGGAGTGGACATGCTCATGCAATGGAGGTTGGAGTGGACATGCTCATGCAATAGAGTTTGGAGTGGACCTGCTCATGCAATGGAGGCTGGAGTGGACCTGCTCATGCAATGGAGGCTGGAGTGGACCTGCTCATGCAATGGAGTTTGGAGTGGACATGCTCATGCAATGGCGGCTGGAGTGGGCCTGCTCATGCAATGGCGGCTGGAGTGGGTCTGCTCATGCAATGGAGGTTGGAGTAGACATGCTCATGCAATGGAGGTTGGAGTGGACATGCTCATGCAATGGAGGTTGGAGTGGACATGTTCATGCAATGGAGGTTGGAGTGGGTCTGCTCATGCAATGGAGACTGGAGTGGACATGCTCATGCAATGGAGGTTGGAGTGGACATGCTCATGCAATGGAGGTTGGAGTAGACATGCTCATGCAATGGAGGTTGGAGTGGACATGTTCATGCAATGGAGGTTTGAGTGGACCTGCTCATGCAATGGTGGCTGGAGTGGACCTGCTCATGCAATGGCGGCTGGAGTAGACATGCTCATGCAATGGCGGCTGGAGTGGACATGCTCATGCAATGGCAGCTGGAGTGGACATGCTCATGCAATGGAGGTTGGAGTGGACATGCTCATGCAATGGAGGTTGGAGTGGACATGCTCATGCAATGGAGGCTGGAGTGTGTCTGCTCATGCAATGGAGTTTGGAGATGACATGCTCATGCAATGGAGGTTGGAGTGGACATGCTCATGCAATAGAGTTTGGAGTGGACCTGCTCATGCAATGGAGGCTGGAGTGGACCTGCTCATGCAATGGAGGCTGGAGTGGACCTGCTCATGCAATGGAGTTTGGAGTGTACATGCTCATGCAATGGCGGCTGGAGTGGGCCTGCTCATGCAATGGTGGCTGGAGTGGGTCTGCTCATGCAATGGAGGTTGGAGTAGACATACTCATGCAATGGAGGTTGGAGTGGACATGCTCATGCAATGGAGGTTGGAGTAGACATGCTCATGCAATGGCGGGTGGAGTGGACCTGCTCATGCAATGGCGGCTGGAGTGGGCATGCTCATGCAATGGCGGCTGGAGTAGACCTGCTCATGCAATGGTGGCTGGAGTGGACATGCTCATGCAATGGCTGCTGGAGTGGACATGCTCATGCAATGGAGGTTGGAGTGGACATGCTCATGCAATGGAGGTTGGAGTGGACATGCTCATGCAATGGAGGCTGGAGTCGGCCTGCTCATGCAATGGAGGCTGGAGTGGGCCTGCTCATGCAATGGAGTTTGGAGTAGACATGCTCATGCAATGGAGGCTGGAGTGGACCTGCTCATGCAATGAAGGTTGTAGTGGGCCTGCTCATGCAATGGAGGTTGGAGTAGACATGCTCATGCAATGGAGGTTGGAGTGGACATGCTCATGCAATGGTGGCTGGAGTGGGCTTACTCATGCAATGGAGGTTGGAGTAGATATGCTCATGCAATGGCGGCTGGAGTGGACATGCTCATGCAATGGCAGCTGGAGTGGACATGCTCATGCAATGGAGGTTGGAGTAGACATGCTCATGCAATGGCGGCTGGAGTGGACCTGCTCATGCAATGGAGGTTGGAGTGGACATGCTCATGCAATGGCGGCTGGAGTGGACATGCTCATGCAATGGTGGCTGGAGTAGACCTGCTCATGCAATCGAGGTTGCAGTAGACATGCTCATGCAATGGAGGTTGGAGTGGACCTGCTCATGCAATGGCGGCTGGAGTAGACATGCTCATGCAATGGAGGTTGGAGTAGACATGCTCATGCAATGGCGGCTGGAGTGGACATGCTCATGCAATGGAGGTTGGAGTCGACATGCTCATGCAATGGAGGCTGGAGTGGACCTGCTCATGCAATGGCGGCTGCAGTGGGCATGCTCATGCAAGGGCGGCTGGAGTAGACATGCTCATGCAATGGCGGCTGGAGTGGACATGCTCATGCAATGGCGGCTGGAGAGGACATGCTCATGCAATGGAGGTTGGAGTGGACATGCTCATGCAATGGAGGTTGGAGTGGACATGCTCATGCAATGGAGCCTGGAGTGTGTCTGCTCATGCAATGGAGTTTGGAGTGGACATGCTCATGCAATGGAGGTTGGAGTGGACATGCTCATGCAATAGAGTTTGGAGTGGACCTGCTCATGCAATGGAGGCTGGAGTGGACCTGCTCATGCAATGGAGGCTGGAGTGGACCTGCTCATGCAATGGAGTTTGGAGTGGACATGCTCATGCAATGGCGGCTGGAGTGGGCCTGCTCATGCAATGGCGGCTGGAGTGGGTCTGCTCATGCAATGGAGGTTGGAGTAGACATGCTCATGCAATGGAGGTTGGAGTGGACATGCTCATGCAATGGAGGTTGGAGTGGACATGTTCATGCAATGGAGGTTGGAGTGGGTCTGCTCATGCAATGGAGACTGGAGTGGACATGCTCATGCAATGGAGGTTGGAGTGGACATGCTCATGCAATGGAGGTTGGAGTAGACATGCTCATGCAATGGAGGTTGGAGTGGACATGTTCATGCAATGGAGGTTTGAGTGGACCTGCTCATGCAATGGTGGCTGGAGTGGACCTGCTCATGCAATGGCGGCTGGAGTAGACATGCTCATGCAATGGCGGCTGGAGTGGACATGCTCATGCAATGGCAGCTGGAGTGGACATGCTCATGCAATGGAGGTTGGAGTGGACATGCTCATGCAATGGAGGTTGGAGTGGACATGCTCATGCAATGGAGGCTGGAGTGTGTCTGCTCATGCAATGGAGTTTGGAATGGACATGCTCATGCAATGGAGGTTGGAGTGGACATGCTCATGCAATAGAGTTTGGAGTGGACCTGCTCATGCAATGGAGGCTGGAGTGGACCTGCTCATACAATGGAGGCTGGAGTGGACCTGCTCATGCAATGGAGTTTGGAGTGTACATGCTCATGCAATGGCGGCTGGAGTGGGCCTGCTCATGCAATGGTGGCTGGAGTGGGTCTGCTCATGCAATGGAGGTTGGAGTAGACATGCTCATGCAATGGAGGTTGGAGTGGACATGCTCATGCAATGGAGGTTGGAGTAGACATGCTCATGCAATGGCGGGTGGAGTGGACCTGCTCATGCAATGGCGGCTGGAGTGGGCATGCTCATGCAATGGCGGCTGGAGTAGACCTGCTCATGCAATGGTGGCTGGAGTGGACATGCTCATGCAATGGCTGCTGGAGTGGACATGCTCATGCAATGGAGGTTGGAGTGGACATGCTCATGCAATGGAGGTTGGAGTGGACATGCTCATGCAATGGAGGCTGGAGTGGGCCTGCTCATGCAATGGAGGCTGGAGTGGGCCTGCTCATGCAATGGAGTTTGGAGTAGACATGCTCATGCAATGGAGGCTGGAGTGGGTCTGCTCATGCAATGGAGGTTGGAGTAGACATGCTCATGCAATGGAGGTTGGATTGGACATGCTCATGTAATGGAGGTTGGAGTAGACATGCTCATGCAATGGAATTTGGAGTAGACATGCTCATGCAATGGAGGTTGGAGTGGACATGCTCATGCAATGGAGGTTGGAGGAGACATGCTCATGCAATGGAGGCTAGAGTGGGCATGCTCATGCAATGGAGGGTGGAGTAGACATGCTCATGCAATGGAGGTTGGAGTGGACCTGCTCATGCAATGGCGGCTGGAGTGGACATGCTCATGCAATGGAGGCTGGAGTGGACATGCTCATGCAATGGAGGTTGGAGTAGACATGCTCATGCAATGGAGGTTGGAGTGGACATGCTCATGCAATGGAGGTTGGAGTGGACATGTTCATGCAATGGAGGTTGGAGTGGGTCTGCTCATGCAATGGAGACTGGAGTGGACATGCTCATGCAATGGAGGTTGCAGTGGACATGCTCATGCAATGGAGGTTGGAGTAGACATGCTCATGCAATGGAGGTTGGAGTGGACATGTTCATGCAATGGAGGTTTGAGTGGACCTGCTCATGCAATGGCGGCTGGAGTGGACCTGCTCATGCAATGGCGGCTGGAGTAGACATGCTCATGCAATGGCGGCTGGAGTGGACATGCTCATGCAATGGCAGCTGGAGTGGACATGCTCATGCAATGGAGGTTGGAGTAGACATGCTCATGCAATGGCGGCTGGAGTGGACCTGCTCATGCAATGGAGGTTGGAGTGGACATGCTCATGCAATGGCGGCTGGAGTGGACATGCTCATGCAATGGTGGCTGGAGTAGACCTGCTCATGCAATCGAGGTTGCAGTAGACATGCTCATGCAATGGAGGTTGGAGTGGACCTGCTCATGCAATGGCGGCTGGAGTAGACATGCTCATGCAATGGAGGTTGGAGTAGACATGCTCATGCAATGGCGGCTGGAGTGGACATGCTCATGCAATGGAGGTTGGAGTCGACATGCTCATGCAATGGAGGCTGGAGTGGACCTGCTCATGCAATGGCGGCTGCAGTGGGCATGCTCATGCAAGGGCGGCTGGAGTAGACATGCTCATGCAATGGCGGCTGGAGTGGACATGCTCATGCAATGGCGGCTGGAGAGGACATGCTCATGCAATGGAGGTTGGAGTGGACATGCTCATGCAATGGAGGTTGGAGTGGACATGCTCATGCAATGGAGCCTGGAGTGTGTCTGCTCATGCAATGGAGTTTGGAGTGGACATGCTCATGCAATGGAGGTTGGAGTGGACATGCTCATGCAATAGAGTTTGGAGTGGACCTGCTCATGCAATGGAGGCTGGAGTGGACCTGCTCATGCAATGGAGGCTGGAGTGGACCTGCTCATGCAATGGAGTTTGGAGTGGACATGCTCATGCAATGGCGGCTGGAGTGGGCCTGCTCATGCAATGGCGGCTGGAGTGGGTCTGCTCATGCAATGGAGGTTGGAGTAGACATGCTCATGCAATGGAGGTTGGAGTGGACATGCTCATGCAATGGAGGTTGGAGTGGACATGTTCATGCAATGGAGGTTGGAGTGGGTCTGCTCATGCAATGGAGACTGGAGTGGACATGCTCATGCAATGGAGGTTGGAGTGGACATGCTCATGCAATGGAGGTTGGAGTAGACATGCTCATGCAATGGAGGTTGGAGTGGACATGTTCATGCAATGGAGGTTTGAGTGGACCTGCTCATGCAATGGTGGCTGGAGTGGACCTGCTCATGCAATGGCGGCTGGAGTAGACATGCTCATGCAATGGCGGCTGGAGTGGACATGCTCATGCAATGGCAGCTGGAGTGGACATGCTCATGCAATGGAGGTTGGAGTGGACATGCTCATGCAATGGAGGTTGGAGTGGACATGCTCATGCAATGGAGGCTGGAGTGTGTCTGCTCATGCAATGGAGTTTGGAATGGACATGCTCATGCAATGGAGGTTGGAGTGGACATGCTCATGCAATAGAGTTTGGAGTGGACCTGCTCATGCAATGGAGGCTGGAGTGGACCTGCTCATGCAATGGAGGCTGGAGTGGACCTGCTCATGCAATGGAGTTTGGAGTGTACATGCTCATGCAATGGCGGCTGGAGTGGGCCTGCTCATGCAATGGTGGCTGGAGTGGGTCTGCTCATGCAATGGAGGTTGGAGTAGACATGCTCATGCAATGGAGGTTGGAGTGGACATGCTCATGCAATGGAGGTTGGAGTAGACATGCTCATGCAATGGCGGGTGGAGTGGACCTGCTCATGCAATGGCGGCTGGAGTGGGCATGCTCATGCAATGGCGGCTGGAGTAGACCTGCTCATGCAATGGTGGCTGGAGTGGACATGCTCATGCAATGGCTGCTGGAGTGGACATGCTCATGCAATGGAGGTTGGAGTGGACATGCTCATGCAATGGAGGTTGGAGTGGACATGCTCATGCAATGGAGGCTGGAGTGGGCCTGCTCATGCAATGGAGGCTGGAGTGGGCCTGCTCATTCAATGGAGTTTGGAGTAGACATGCTCATGCAATGGAGGCTGGAGTGGGTCTGCTCATGCAATGGAGGTTGGAGTAGACATGCTCATGCAATGGAGGTTGGATTGGACATGCTCATGCAATGGAGGTTGGAGTAGACATGCTCATGCAATGGAATTTGGAGTAGACATGCTCATGCAATGGAGGTTGGAGTGGACCTGCTCATGCAATGGCGGCTGGAGTGGACATGCTCATGCAATGGCGGCTGGAGTGAACATGCTCATGCAATGGAGGTTGGAGTGGACATGCTCATGCAATGGAGGTTGGAGTGGACATGTTCATGCAATGGAGGTTGGAGTGGGTCTGCTCATGCAATGGAGACTGGAGTGGACATGCTCATGCAATGGAGGTTGGAGTGGACATGCTCATGCAATGGAGGTTGGAGTAGACATGCTCATGCAATGGAGGTTGGAGTGGACATGTTCATGCAATGGAGGTTTGAGTGGACCTGCTCATGCAATGGCGGCTGGAGTGGACCTGCTCATGCAATGGCGGCTGGAGTAGACATGCTCATGCAATGGCGGCTGGAGTGGACATGCTCATGCAATGGCAGCTGGAGTGGACATGCTCATGCAATGGAGGTTGGAGTGGACATGCTCATGCAATGGAGGTTGGAGTGGACATGCTCATGCAATGGAGGCTGGAGTGTGTCTGCTCATGCAATGGAGTTTGGAATGGACATGCTCATGCAATGGAGGTTGGAGTGGACATGCTCATGCAATAGAGTTTGGAGTGGACCTGCTCATGCAATGGAGGCTGGAGTGGACCTGCTCATGCAATGGAGGCTGGAGTGGACCTGCTCATGCAATGGAGTTTGGAGTGGACATGCTCATGCAATGGCGGCTGGAGTGGGCCTGCTCATGCAATGGTGGCTGGAGTGGGTCTGCTCATGCAATGGAGGTTGGAGTAGACATGCTCATGCAATGGAGGTTGGAGTGGACATGCTCATGCAGTGGAGGTTGGAGTAGACATGCTCATGCAATGGAAGTTGGAGTAGACATGCTCATGCAATGGAGGTTGGAGTGGACATGCTCATGCAATGGAGGTTGGAGTAGACATGCTCATGCAATGGAGGCTAGAGTGGGCATGCTCATGCAATGGAGGTTGGAGTAGACATGCTCATGCAATGGAGGTTGGAGTGGACCTGCTCATGCAATGGCGGCTGGAGTGGACATGCTCATGCAATGGCGGCTGGAGTGGACATGCTCATGCAATGGTGGCTGGAGTGAACATGCTCATGCAATGGAGGTTGGAGTGGACATGCTCATGCAATGGAGGTTGGAGTGGACATGTTCATGCAATGGAGGTTGGAGTGGGTCTGCTCATGCAATGGAGACTGGAGTGGACATGCTCATGCAATGGAGGTTGGAGTGGACATGCTCATGCAATGGAGGTTGGAGTAGACATGCTCATGCAATGGAGGTTGGAGTGGACATGTTCATGCAATGGAGGTTTGAGTGGACCTGTTCATGCAATGGCGGCTGGAGTGGACCTGCTCATGCAATGGCGGCTGGAGTAGACATGCTCATGCAGTGGAGGTTGGAGTAGACATGCTCATGCAATGGCGGCTGGAGTGGACATGCTCATGCAATGGAGGTTGGAGTAGACAGGCTCATGCAATGGTGGCTGGAGTGGACCTGCTCATGCAATGGCGGCTGGAGTGGGCATGCTCATGCAATGGCGGCTGGAGTAGACATGCTCATGCAATGGTGGCTGGAGTGGACATGCTCATGCAATGGCGGCTGGAGTGGACATGCTCATGCAATGGAGGTTGGAGTGGATATGCTCATGCAATGGAGGTTGGAGTGGACATGCTCATGCAATGGAGGCTGGAATGGGCCTGCTCATGCAATGGAGGCTGGAGTGGGCCTGCTCATGCAATGGAGGTTGGAGTAGACATGCTCATGCAATGGAGGCTGGAGTGGACCTGCTCATGCAATGAAGGTTGGAGTGGGCCTGCTCATGCAATGGAGGTTGGAGTAGACATGCTCATGCAATGGAGTTTGGAGTGGACATGCTCATGCAATGGCGGCTGGAGTGGGCTTGCTCTTGCAATGGAGGTTGGAGTAGACATGCTCATGCAATGGCGGCTGGAGTGGACATGCTCATGCAATGGCAGCTGGAGTGGACATGCTCATGCAATGGAGGTTGGAGTAGACATGCTCATGCAATGGCGGCTGGAGTGGACCTGCTCATGCAATGGAGGTTGGAGTGGACATGCTCATGCAATGGCGGCTGGAGTGGGCCTGCTCATGCAATGGCGGCTGGAGTGGACCTGCTCATGCAATGGAGGTTGGAGTGGACCTGCTCATGCAATGGTGGTTGGAGTGGACATGCTCATGCAATGGCGGCTGGAGTGGACCTGCTCATGCAATGGCAGCTGAGTCTGCAAGCTCCTGCAAGAGGGTGAGGTTTAGGCAGATGTGAGGCCTGCCAGGCAAGGCCGAAGCTTTATGGTCACCCAGAGTCCAAGTTCATCCCAGTAGATCTCAAACTCTGGACAAAATCCTCTGGACTGAAGTTTCAAGGAAGGACTTGAAGATCCAGAATCCAGACCAGTTTTCGTGAACTTAGCTTCCAGCCCAACTCTGATAGGTGACGTCTTTATCCCAATAGCTGGCCAGTACTCATGCACTTAGACCATATAAGTCCCAGGTAAGTTCTGAGAGATCAGAAGGTTTCCTTAGATATTTCTTTAGACTTATTATTATAGATCTAATCAACAGGTCAATCCTGGTAGATCCAGACTCCATGCCCACACTGCTGGTTTCACATATAAGCCTCCAACTTGCTAGCCAGCCATCATTCAAGCCTGCCTAAGGACTCCATCAGTAATTTCACTTCAGACCATGCCAGATGGCCTGCCCATAAAGTCTGAGTAGACAGACTGGCAAAGGAATATGCCCAGCAAATAATTCTACAAAGACCAGAAGAAGTCTTTGCTTCATCAAATGTGTAGGTCTCAACTTTAGACAGTAAGAAATGTGAAAAACCAAAGATATAACACCACCAAAGAAGCAGAATAATCTACCAGTAGGTTACCCCAAAGAAATACAGTAACAGGAATTTTCCAAATAATTCATATTTCTCTTGAAAGACAAACAACTTTGAGAAAATATACAGAAACAGTTTAATGAAATCAGAAAAACAATAGGTGACTGAACAAGATAATGTAGATAAAAGACAGATGGAGACACACACACACACACACACACACACACACACACACACACAAAACCTAAACAGAAAATTTCAAGCTGAAATATCAAATGAATGTTAGGAAAAAATATCAACAGAAAATGACACCTTATCAAGCATATATTAACTATTTTTCTGTTGCTGTGATACCATGACCAAAAGCAACTTATAGGAGGAAGAGTTTGCTTCTATATGGTTCCAAGGGAACCATTATGGATCCTGTCTATAATGTCAGGGAAGGCATGGTACCAGATGGCCAGAGGAGGAAGTTGGCTGATCACACCTGAAATGAAGAAAAAATGAGCAGGAAACGAGGTGAAGCTACAAATTCTCAAAGCTTGCCCACAGTGACATCTTCCAGCAAGATTCTACCACCTAAAGGTGCCATAATCTTCATAAACAGTGTATATGTTTGTTTTGTGTGATATATGTATACATGTGTGAATATGTATGTGTGTATGTCCTTCTAAACCACCCAATGCTATAGATTAGTACTATTGTTCTTCTCCCTTGTGATGGTTTGAACATGCTTGGTTCAGGGAGGTGTGTCTTATTGGAGTAGGTGTGGTCTTATTGGAGGACACTTGTCATTGTCAGTGTGGGCTTTGTTATCCTCCTCCTAGTTGCCCATGAGACAGTCTTCTCCTGGCTGCCTTGAGATCAAGATGCAAAACTCTCAGCTCCGTCTCCAGCACCATGTCAACCTGGAGACTGCCATGCTTCCTGCCATGATGATAATGGACTGAACCTCTGAACCTATAACCTAGTCCTAATTAAATGTTGTCCTTTATAGGAGGTGCCTTGGTCATGGTGTCTCTTCACAACGATGGAAACTCGATCTAAGACATCCTACCATCTGCTTGCGGAGTTGGTTATCTTTCTGTCTAGTGAACGTGAATTTGACCCAATGCCACTGGGGTGGGAAAGTGGAAGTCAAATGGAAATCTCTGAATGACCCTCAGGAACACGTTTCTATCTTTGCCATATTGTCAGGAATGTAAACATCCATGCCAGCGGCTTCTGTCTTCTCTTGCCCTGGAGCATTGCCGTGAAAGAGGAAGGCAGAGAGAGCAGAGCTGGGGAACTCAGCTGTTCTCAGTAGCTCATTTCCTGACCCTCCCCAATAACCGAAGACGAATAACACAGTAAACGCTTCCTAATTACTTAACTATTTTAGACACAATCATAGACAATGTAGCAACGTGAATAATGTAGGAGAGGGTTTTTTTTTAATGACTGATAGGCAAATGTTCACAAATCTACATTACTAAAAAGAATTAAGGTAATGACATACTACAATGTAATAATCACCAATTGTCTATTGTACTGAAGGTGACAGGAAAATAATTCTCCATTCTGCACACAGTCACCTAATGTCACTTGGAGCTCACTGAATTCATCTTTTTTTTTTTAAATTAGCATTCTTTCTTCCCCTATTTCGGAGTGACCTCTTTTTTCACGGCTTTAAAGGGGTCATTTCTGAACATGAATGTAACACGGTGAGGTGGGAACTGGCTGCTGGACTTACCTGCCCACTAGAGCACCTTGAAAACGGACTTACAGGTTTGGAAAATTCCTGCCCCGGAATACACGTAATTCGAGATTCCCCTAATGACTACACAAACACACTTACAAGTAGATTCGGAAGCATGCTACTGAGAGATACTACTGAGAAGGCCACCACTCAGCAAGTAAGAAATAAATGCTGCTTAAATCCGTACTTCAAATCACTATAACCAATAATAATGTATACGGAGTCTCCCACAGAATTGTTGGAGCTAAGTTTATACAACTGGAACAATACTTCTATTCTTAACATAGTCTGCTTAAACCATCGTAGTTTGAAGCCTAAACCGGAAATGATTACAGCAATCTCACATATTTATAAGATAATTTCACGGGTTGGCTTGCTTTTGAAAAAATAATGTGGGAGCATGAAAAATGTATGAGAATCCATAGGTTTCTCCTTGTACACATGATGTCCAAGAGAGTGGAATGCGCGCGCACGTCAAGCCTGACGCTCTCCTGAGCATTCTCTGTGCATAAGCAACAGCTTACATTGGAGGGCAAGATTTTTTTGAAACACGGGTCTATGCATAAGAACATTGTAAGTCAAATTAAAAATCCATCCCGAGTTGTCAAAAAAGCCCAGAGAGTCTGCTACACACCGATGGCAACACTTACAGCCCGTGCATGAGTAAATAGACTCGCCAATTCAGATCCGCAGGCACGCACCGATACCCCAGACCAACGTGGGCACAGGCGGCCCTTTATGTCTACCCGGACTTGGCTTTTGCAGCTGCCGTTTTCTCAGTGTTGTCTCCGGGGCAGTTTCCTGTTGCCATAGCTGATGGCCTGCCCACGCCTGCCTGGGCCTTTCAAGTGTCAACACTCCCAGGCCGGCTGCAGTGGTCAAATGCTTGTTAATGAGATATAGCAGCTGGGTAGGGGTGAACCACTGAGAGGGATAAAGGAATACCGCTGGTGCAGGAAGCGATGCCTTTTGAATCTTTTCAGCAGGGTGAAAGCTTTCAAATCAAAGAGGGTATGTTGTATTCATTAATAAACCCGAGTTCCCATGCAGTCACATTAAAGCCAGCAGTTTAACTTTGCATCAGACAGGTGAATTTCCTCTAGATTTTAACCCGAAAGACAATGATGAAGAAAACAAGGCTTTAGCGTGGGACAAAGGCTCACTTCCTCATCTGCGGGACTGACCAGCCTGCTGAACCAAACAAGGGGTTACTGCTTTCTTTTTCAATTTATCCCTTTGTCAGTGTATTTGTGTGCGCGCGCGTGCACGCTCGTGTGAATGTCGCAAAGCTCATAGCAACCACGCCTGCTCTCTTCAGTCTCTCGGGTTAAGCATTATACACACACACACACACACACACACACACACACACACACACACACACACACCTTTTAAAAGCTAACTACCAAAACCAGAATTGACAACTACTTGTGAGGAAAAAACTACACGGGCATGACTATGGGCCGTATGGCCCCTGGCTCAGATGAAATGGAGCTGCGCACCCCCACCCATCTACCCCCACCCCAACCTATTACTGGGACAGTTTCTCCAGGAAGCTGTAGGAGGTGACAGCATCATGAGACAGTGCTAACAGCTGGGAGAAGTCGGGAGAAGGAGAAAAAAAGAAAGAAAGGACATCTAAAGCTAACGCACTTAATTGACAGGGAATCCTGAAGTGACTCTTCAAGATAGTGTTGTTACCTTTAAGTTCATTTGCTAGGAAATTGGGCCCAGAGGAAATCTTACTAGGTTAATAAACAGTATCAGAGATGAATTATCTATTTTGGGGATTGATTGGAAAATCCAGTATCAATGATGTGATTTTAGAAGCAGGGATGTATATGTTAGACCAAATGCGTATATCATTTCACTGTTACCATGTTTCTTCACAGTCTTATTGATAAACTAATAATTGGCAAGGCTTATCCAATCACTGTAAATAAAAGATCATACCTATGTATTATCCTGATAAATTACCCCAATTTGCAGCTGCAAGCAATTAAGAAATTAGGAGAAGAGGCATTTTTCAAAGCTCTTCAGCTTTCAAATTTTTGTAAATTATTTTGTGTCAATTCTTATGAGGTCTTCCCAATCTAATACAGGAAGATAAGTGGGAATGCCAGTTATTGGGTGTTATAATGTATCAGACATCAAACTAGACACTTTAAAATGAATACATACTCATTACATATAAATTTATATAAATATAAAATATACATGCACACATATGTGTGTATATATGTATGTATGTATAGATACATAGATATATGTATGTATCTATAACAGGCTCTTAGAGGGAGGGAGCTGGCTCAGTAGGTAATGAATGTGCTTGCTTCTCAAACAAGAGAATCTGAGTTTAGAACCCATGTTTTTAAAAGCTGACTGTGGTGAGTGATACATGCTTACAATCCGAGCTGTCGGGAGGCAGAGCTCACTGGTCAGCTAGTTTAGCCTACAGTACAGGTCACTGAGAGAACTTGTCTCAAGGAAAAAAATGAGAGGCACTTGAGGAGTGGCACCAAGGATGTCTACTTCTCTCTACCAGCACAAGCATGCACGCATGCATTCCTGTACCAACAGACATACACACCCTTAACACACACACGAGCACATAGACATGAAAACCACCCAGAGTTGTACCAACACTCATAATCCTGTGAAGTCTTTACTGATCAAGACCCTCGGTTGTAGAGAGCTTATATCAACTCTCCAAGGCTGCATCTGATAATTAAATTTTACAAGCACATTTTCCTTCCTCTTGGTTCTCTGGCTGGACTGATTTTGGCTAGCATCCCCTACCTACAGGTAAAGTCTGACAAAGAGAAGGAACCCCTTCACCATGTCGGAATTCAGGGCTGTATACAGTGTATCTGTGAGGTAAGTAGGTTGAGTGCATATTGGAGAAGGGTGGTGCACGATTAATAAATCATCAGAAAATTCTTAAAAAAATAAAAAAATAAAAAAGCTGCCGGGCTTCCATGAAACCTTCATTTCTTTTAAATTTAACAAAGATGTTTCTGTGAGGTATGTTTGTTTACATTCCAGAATTTAAACAGTTCCCCAGGGTTAAGTACCTTTAAAGCTCCCAGGATGAGATTAGAACAAGGAATCTGAAGGGAAAGAGGCTAGGCTGGGAAAGCTCTTGGTGAGAATCTGCAGCTTCTCCCTGCTCCTCGCTCGGACCCAGCTTCTCTTCATAGGCACCCTGGTGTCTATGTGCCTGCCTTACGAACACGAACCCAGATACTCTCATACGGGACTCCACCGTTCTTTCCTCCTGCTCAGGGTAGGCCTGTATTCCACTGCCTTTGAATTCATTGGAGCTTAGTTGTTCCCCTAGAAGAGCAAAACCCCAAGCATTCACAGCCATCGAAGTTCCTGTGTAAAACAGAACCCTCGCTCCCTAAAGCGCACACGCAAGGCTTGCAAGCTTGGCATTTGGGTCACGCCTGTTTCGTTCTTCTCTGTCTCCTCTCACGTTGCCTCCTCTTTATGCCATGTTTTCTCGTTTATTGACTTTTTTTTTCCATAAAAAAAAGATTTCAAGTGACAAGTAAGTAGCCCCTTCTCAAATACAACCCGCAACAACATGCCTGGATTACATTAGAGAATGCTGGAGGGGATCCCAAAAACCGATGTGTGAACGGTCGACCTGACAGCAGCTAGGACCTCAGTGAGACAGCTCCAGTTACCTAACTCCCCCGAGCTAATCAGTGTAATCCGCATGACAGCACATTGTCAGACTCCAGGAACCTGCAGCCATCCTGGCAGGAGGGGGTGACCAGAGCGAGCCACCGGACTGTCCAACCCTTTGCTGTCAGCCCTTGACAAGAGATGCCCTCGCCTCTGGCTCTGCTGTCAAACAATGGGAACCAGGAGGTCTTACAGAGGGAGATAGCTTAGATTTCCGTCGTCGAGCAAGTAAGCAAGCTTACCATGGAGGCAAAAAATGAGAGCAAAACCACAGAAAAGAGATCAGCAGCCAGTGTCCAAGCCCCAGGGGGAAAAGGCAGCAGCAAAAGGAAACCAGATAGATCTGCACAGAGATTGGTGGAAACATCTGAACCAGCCTCACCAAAATGAAAATGTTTCCATATGAGCCCTCTGACTAGACTCTTCCCACTCACCAACGTTGTGAAGAGCGGATAGAGGAACAGTTGAGGAATTATTAAAATCTATTAAGGGAGAAAAGCTGGCTAGACCGTGAGGGACACCATGTGTCTGAAGATTCTTCAAGCTGTCATGGTGTCAACCAACAGAAAATCTACATGTATTTGAAAAGCTGAGACACCATTTGTCCCTATTGAAATGGCAGGTTTTGTGGTGATCATTAGATACAAGTTATGTAAATTGAAGAGCAGGAGAAATATGAAAACGTCCATGGACCCCATGCATGTATCAGCCTAGGATTTGCATTAGCAGCCGGGACTCTCAGAATGGGTTTGTTCCGGGTCCGGAACTGTGGGCCAAACCTAAAGCTTAGAGGAATTGCTCTCTTGGCCTTTTTGGAAGAGTGTGCTTCAGTGTGATATCTCGCTTTGAAATTACACATTAATGTCAAAAAACTATTATCACAAGTGTGTTTGGACAATTAAGAAAAATCCCTTAAAGATAAAGTAACCTTTTCAATGGCTATATTAACCCATTTCTGGGCATTTACATGAAGGCCATTTATAGCTTGAGAATATAGCAAAAGACTCTCAAATACATAGGGTCGTTTACCCCAATCCCCAAAGGAGATGACAGGTGTAGGTAGCACACTATATGTCTCAACATCAACACCTGTGGCTTTATCAAGTTTTTTAGTTGGGACAAGTCTCCCCATGTCTGTGACTGACATTTTTTGAAACGATCCCTTTGCTGTTGGATTCTTATTTGAAACTATTGTACCAAAAAGAAAGATGTGTAAAATTCCACTCTATTTAATTTCAAGCAATACAGCCTAAGAAAATGGGACTAATGTAGAAAACCACCATTGTTTGTATTTATAGATTGCAGTATGCCTCAGAGGAGGGGGGGACATTAAAGGAATATAGAAGTGGGAGAGAAGTTTGGAATTTGAAGATATGTTCTGTGGCCTCTACACAATGTGGGGGTGAGTTTTCCTGTTGATTGGATAACCACATGGAAAATGATATCTAATGCCTTAACTAGCAAGAGGGTCCTGTTGACTATCAGTAAAGGCTATGGGTAGATAACAATTTCTTATCTCTTGTTCAAAGCCCTACATCAAAGGACTATTATCGGCTGCTCAAGTGGACAGCAATGCTTTGGAACTGCCTTGAAGCACTCCAGTGTGAGCAAAACTGGAGAGCTTCCTTTCTTGGCTTTGTAAAGATAGATTTCTTGAACACAGAGAGAAAAAATGGCGCCCTTCTGATCCCTGAACTAGATCACTGGTGAGTGACTAAGAACAGGGAGGTCTCTGGGAAAGAAAGAAACAAAATGAGCAGAAAACTACTGTGTGTGCACGTCTAAATTCTAGACTGGAAATTATAGAGTTTTTTTTTCTTTTTTTAACAGCAAAATCATGACTACTATTCCAGGAGATTTCTTAGGGATTCCTTCATCTAGCAGATATTTGTTAAGCAGTTCTTTGGTACCAAACTCCATTAATTTGCTAGCAAAACCAAAAGAACAAATCAGGTGGGAATTCTTGCCTGGTGGAGCTGGTACCCACCCTGGTAATGAATACAGCTATGGTGAGGCCACAAATGATGGTCCTAATTGACTCTGGCCATTCTTTCTAATGACACACATTTAATAAGTTATGCTAAAACCTTAGAGTTGGGGTTTGGGGAGCAGTACTGGGTGGGTAAAGGTTTTGCTTCACAAGCATGGGGACCTAAGCAGAACCCTATCGCCCACATCAAAGTCAAACCCGTTATGTATCTGTAATTTCAATTTGAGGTGGAGAGGCAGAAACAGGCAGATTGCAGGGACTCAGTGTCTAGCCAGTCTGTTGAAAGTAGTTTGCTCCTTACTCATTGAGAGACCCTGAATCAGAAAACAAGATGGGAGTGACAGACAGAGAAGCATTTCCAAGGTGTATGTTTGACCTTCAGATGCTAATGGACTAGCAGGTGTACCTGTTCACACACACACACACACACACACACACACACACACATGCATATGTCCTACTCCCAACCTTACAATTAATCTAATTGATGCAGAAAGAGACCCTTTATTTTATTTTATTTTATTGGCCCTTCAAACATTTTCATTTACATTTATTGTTCTTTTAATATATACTTTCTCATTTTCATTTGTTTAGATATCTTATTGTACCTATTTTATGTCACTTTTTATTTATTTATTTATTTATTTTTTATTTTCTATATTTATTTTTATTTACATTCCGAATGATTTCCCCTTTCCCAGTTCCTCCCTCCCCGAAAGTCCCATAAACCCTCTTCCCTCCCCCTGTTCCCCATTCAACCCCCTCTCACTTCTCTGTCCTGGTATTCCCCTACATCCAGTCTTTCCAGGACCAGGGGGAAAGAGACCCTTTATGTAAAGTACTATTACTATTAGTTGCAGCTTAAATGATGGTTGAGTCTGAACATACATGCAGACATGTGTGAGTGTGTGTTTATTAATGTTTGGGTAAGGGAAGGCGGCATTTTAAAATGTGGAGTTCCAAAAAACATCACAGAGAAGGAATTGATCTGGGAAGAAGGCATTGATCTTAGAAGCATGTAATCCAAAATAACAGGGTTGTTGGATGGAAGAAAATTTATTTTCTACCTTGCTGGAGATGTTTCCCTCAGGACAAAGGGGCTGCAGGTTAGGCCACTCAGTGTAAGAGAGAAGATTATCAAGAATATGAACTGACTGGGAGCAAGTCAGAGGATATGAAAAGATCACCTGCTTCCCAGGAGGGAAAGAATCTGGTATGGGGATATTTATTAAGCAGTAATTCTACTAAATGTGTGTGTGTGTGTGTGTGTGTGTGTGTGTGTATGTGTGTGTATTTGTGTGACCTAACATACATATTACTTAACAATAATAAAATTAAATTTGCAAAGTACAATGGCAGTATTCTTTAATATCTATAAGCTGTGACTTGTTACACTTTATATAAGCTTTGAAGCAATAATAAAATAATCATGGGGGGAAATCCTTATCTTTGAAGATAAGGATTCAGAGATTAAATGAGACCTCCTATATTTTCAAGTGCAAGGACAACAAGGGCGTTCTCTATAATGCCCATCTGTCTGGAACTCTCTCTTTCCTGTCTTTGCCTTTACTAACCTAGTCACTCAGCATTGCCTATGTCACGTGATATAACTGCTTTCCAATACCTTGTTCTTGGGGTCCTCAATAATTTTTACCCAGTAACATGAGGAAACACAAATTAATAATTGCTGAGGAGACTATTAACCCTCTAATTTTAATCTTAGACGAATACCGGTACAAATGATATCCAGTTGTTCACACTCAATTCTTACCTTATCTGTATTTCAAAATAAAATTTATGAGTTATTGCCAAGCTTTTAACCTGAAATGTATTGACCTAAAAATGCCTTACTTTTAAAATATCCTGATATCTATAATACAGTGGTGTTTATTTCTAAGTGTTTATTAGCTATTTCTTTGAAGATGTTTTTAAATTATGTGTGTGTGTGTGTGTGTGTGTGTGTGTGTGTGTGTACAGAAGTGCAGATACTCATGAAGGCCAGAAGAGGGGGTCAGATAGTTGGGTTGGAGGCATATGTAGGTTACCAGACTTGGGTGCTGGAAACTAAACTCTGGTCCTCTAGTAGAGTAGCACACAATCTTAACCCCTGGATCACCTTCCCATCTGTTCTGATTCAGTGAATCTTTTGCTGTTGGCAAAACACTAAAACTTTCTTTATAGAAGTGATACTATTTTATTTTACTTTTTAAATGAATCTATTTCCTTATACAATAGAAATAACTAAATAATGCCTACAACAATCGTTTTTGGTTACATTTTTAAAATTTGACTTTTATTTAAATTATTAAATTTAAACAATTTTGTCTGTGCTGAATAGTCAGTGGTCTTTATCTGAAGCAGCAAGTTTTTACTCTCTATGATACATTAGGTCCATGGAATAAAGAAGAATCGTTAAAGTTATCTTCAGGATGAGGAAACATTATCGCAGGCTGGGTCTAGCTGGCTGAAATATGACAGAAACAATGCACTGATACAATTTCAATGGACGGAGCTATAAGACTATAAACACTGAAGATGACTGATGTGATTAGATTAATCATGCCAAACAGCTTATCAATCACCTATAGACAGACAGCTAAAGTTCATATTGTCTTGGCTCCTTCAGAACCTAACTAACAGACCCTTGGAAAACGTCATTGAGTACAAGTCTTCCTTACCTTGAAAACCAGATAAAATTCCAAGCTCTCAAAAATAAATAAGCAAAATAATAATAATAATAATAAAATACCCCAAACTATAGTAGGATTTTTCTATAAATTTCACTTAAGTCATATGCTGATTTATGTAAGTTAGCATTTTTTTGATTTGCAAAACCTTGAATGATATTGGTTATTTTTATGGCACATTCACGATCAGTGGAGCACGTGAGGTATGAGTTAAAACCCCAGCATTTATTGAATGCTTAGCACAAAAGGGTTGGTGTCCATACTGTAGGTTATTGCACACTCAAACTCTTTTATACACAATGATTCAGTGGAAAAGACAGCCAATCTGACCATGTCGGTCACAGACATTAAAGACTTATCCCAACCATCATTGCAGAATAAACCTCTCGAGGCAGAATAGTAAGCCCTGCCTAGCCTCTAATGTGGATTATGGAGAATGATCTACTCACAAGCTACAGCTTAAGCTCGGCTTTTCACTTCCTTATCTGAGAACATTTCATTTTTGAATATCAAAGAATATTTAAACTATTCCGAGTATTTCAGGAGAGCTTTTGGCACTTGTCCCCTTATCCCAACAGTTTACAGTTGCTGCCACCTATAGGCCCAGTCTCAAGAGGAAAGGCTGGGGCTGGCACAAGGTTAGGAGGCAGCTCCACAAGATTTTTATTTTTATTTTTCTAAAAAAAAAAAAAATGTGGCTGGTCACCACAGACTTCCTCTAAAGGGAGGGTTGAAATGATAAATAACCTTGGTTTCAGCGGTGATAGTCTTTTAAAACCACCCAGTTGTGGCAGAAACTTGAAAGCAGTAGCTTTTCTGCTCACAAAGTAAGCAAGCAAAAGAAGCAGGAACCCAGTTGGCGGCATCCCTGGCCTTGCATCTGTCTTAGCATCTTTGCAAATGCAAAGAGTGGGTGTTAGAAGCTCTCATCCCCAAATGGCTACCGCATGAATTAATGCATCTGAACTAATCCACCATTAGTTACCCAGATCTAACCATTTATAACGCATGCAAGTACTATAAAACATCATGTTGTACATAATTCGCATGCACGTCTTGTCTAAAAGTTTTTAAAATAAAGATTCTTTCTTAGAAAGTTAGGAAGTTAAAAATAATGATTTTTATGAGATTGCTCAAACATTAGTCCTTATCCCACTTCAGCTGACGAGTGAGCAATCTTCGGAAGGTAACTTCTTCAATTTTTTCCCCTCACAATAGTAACCTCGTCTTGGTGTATATAAAAGTGCATTGGTAACTTGACAAAATACTTTGACCAAATATTGATATGCTAGAGCATATAGTTAGTTATATTTGGCACAGTATATTGCTTCAAAGGATACATTTGAAAAGATCCTGACCAGTCAGGAGTGCTAGGGCGCTCCCATGGCACATTATTAGGATGTTCTACTAGGCTTTATGGGTGTCTCTGCCATTCAGGCTTCTCATATCTCAGGATCTCTCTGATCACTACTGGTGAATCCTGGGAGGAGACCTAAGGCGGAAGGGCTAGAGCTAAAAGACTGCAGGCAGTGGTAGGGACGGCAGCTTCAGTGAGACAGCTCATTTTCAAGAGATTATTTACAGGGACTGTGGGGTGAGTGTACAGTGTTGACAAGGCCAGTGCACTGGGGGTGCCTCATTTGCATAATGAGGAGTTCCTGGGGCCGCTGGACTTGACCTTATAAGGGGAAAGGAAGTTTAACCTGGCTGCAAGACCTCCTCCAGTAGGGCGAAGTAGGCCAGGCAGGGCATGGGAAGTGACCTGTTTTTCTCCTCTTGCTCGGAAGCTGATATGACGACACTCAAGAGCACAACAGTTCTTTGAGACTAAGAAAGACAAACACAAGAAAGAGGCACACGGATGTGTCCACGTTCTTTCTACAGGAGACAAATAAAGCCTTTGCTTACTAAGCTAATTGGGCTTTCTAGATGTTGTGTTAACCTTTCCTGGAAAGACACGAACAAACATCTATATATCCTAGGCAGGCACCAATGACACTCCAAAGGAACGATTATCTCCACCCCACCCCCACCCCATCCCAAGTTCCCTGTGGCCAACCACTTAATTCACTGAGCTCACGAACAGGAGCATGGGAGAGGGGTTACTTCCTGAAGCGTGAGTGACTCCAAGAAGGTTGCATCACAGGAAAAGTCTTACCCCAGCATGGATGACAATGTCCCCATAGCTGTATGGATGGAGCCACTCCCCCACTTTAGTTAGCCTCATTCTATATATACCACGACAACTCCCGACACTGGGTGCAGCTGAGCAAGAAATACACACAACTAGGAGTAGAACACAGGAGGGAAGGAGAGGCTGCAGTCAGGAGAGTGTCAAAACCACAGGTTCACCACCGACCTGTGGGTCCTAACCCCTTTGGGGGTCAAATGACACGTTTACAGGAGTCACTTAAAACCATCAGAAAAACAGAAATATTACAGTTTATAGCAGTAGCAAAATTAGAGTTGGGAGGCAGCAACCTCCCAATAATAATTTTGTGGTTGAGGTCACTACAACATAAAGAACTATATTAAAGGGTCACAGGATTTGGAAGGTTGAGATCCACTGGACTAAAGGCTCTTCCTAACCCTGCTATGGGGAAACAAGCCCCACTTCGTTCAGGTTGTCTTGCAAGAGATCACAGCTACTCTGATTAAGGCATTAATGTCTGTTGTGAACTAGTCACAACACCATTCCTCACAGCCAAACATACAACAGACACAGTATCCTTCAACAGGTTCGTAAGATGCCGTTCATAATGCAAGAACAGTTTGCTATGAAAGAGGAATAAGAAAACTTACTATATTCTTATTAATAAGAATTTCTTCCATTTCAATATGACTAGGAGTTTATAAAATACAGTAATAGGAGAGCTGAAAGGGTGAAACCAATGTCTCTCACAATAAAACAAAAGGCAGAATGATAATAAGAGCAAAGTTTGGGTGAATGGCAGACAAGGCTTGAAGCAGACAGTCTTCTCTAATATCTCCAGGGAGAAAATAGTAAATACATGAGAATATAGCTAATACAATTGAGAGAACTTATTTTTTTCTCTATGAACTGAAGTAAAGCATTTGTGTCAATGAACAATGAGTTACAAAGTGTCAAACAAACAGAAAGGGAAAACAAAACCTCTGTCTTGGTACATTCTAGACCAGCTTCAGAAATCATTACATTTCCAGAAAGAAAATTAAGGATTGTATTAACAAAGAAAATTTTAATAAAAGATGCTACTAGGAAATCTAGTGATGTATTGAGCGAAGTTCTGTAGTTAAGAGGTTTCCAATGTAAAATTCTATTTTCAGTCCACCTGACACTGGAGAAGTATAGTAATGGATTAAAATAGAAGTCTGACTCCATCTTTGATGTTCATCACTGATGGTTTTCCAATGGCACTCCTCTCTTCCTTCCTGCCTTAAATCTCGGCAAACTGGTGAAGACCAGGAACTTCTCCTGAGGTCCTAGTGTGAGCCCTTACATTGAGCTCATCCCACTGTGATGATAAAAGTAAAAGCTAGATGTTCCTCTCTTCATGGAAGTCATTCCTCAATGGCATTGAGTGGTGTTTCCGTTAGCCCTAGAAAGCCTTTTCTTTGTATAAATAATAAACATCTACACCTTCCTGGGGGATTTATGGAACCAACAGTCCTGACACAGAATCTGCCATTGAATGGAGAATTGGTCTTGCTGACTTGGTGCTCACTGCAAGACAACCACAAAACAGAAGCTGGAGAGATGTATTTATGTATTTCCTAACATATAAGCTCCAAAAAACCAAATTTTCACTCAATCTTTCAAAAAAAAAACATTTTGAAGGTGTGCTCTAGGAAAATATTCCCAAGAGGCAACCATCTGAAGTTGGAGATGTGACTCAAGACATAAAGGACAAGGACATAATTCAAAAAGAAGAGGAGGAGGAGGAGGAGGAGGAGGGAAGAGGAGGAAGAGGAGGAGGAAGAGGAGGAAGAGGAGGAGGAAGAGGAGGAAGAAGAGGAGGAAGAGGAGGAAGAAGAGGAGGAGGAAGAGGAGAAGGAGGAAGAGGAGGAGGAGGAGGAAGAGGAAGAAAAAGAAGAGGAAGAAGAAGCCCAAAATTCCTATGGCAGGCCCAGCTATTGAGCCAACCAGAGTAGAACAAATATCAGAAGTTCAAGAAGTCAGAGTTTCTGGAATAAGGCACATGGCAGATTAAGAAGTTGAAACTTCTTAGTAAGAAAATAAATTATCAATAGTAAAAAGAGACATTGACATTTTGCTTAAGAAAAATGCTCAATGTCCCCAGCACATATGCAGCAGAGAACAGCCTTGTCTGGCCTCCATGAGAGAGGATGAGCCTACTCCTGTAGAGACTTGATGGCCAGGGAAGGGGAATGCTGGAGTTGGGGGAGTACCCCCTCAGAGGTGAAGGGGAGGAGGAATGGGTTGAAGAACTCAGGGAGGGGGACCAGGAAAGGGGGCAATATTTGGGGTGTAAATAAATAAAATAATTAATTTTTAAAAAGAAAGAAAAATAAAAATGCTCAATAAAAATTATAATAATATGAACATGAACTAGGATGAGAAATGATTTTGAGCAGTCAGTATCATGAAATATAAAATTTTGGTTTGTGATTCAGAATTGTTACAGCTTCAGTACCCAGGTGTGGATTCAGAAAGACTGGAGTGAAAAATGGGTATATTTTTTAAATTGTATCTGAACTGAGTATGCATAGACATTTTTCTCTTTTCACTGTTCCATCAACAACAAACTGTTTTTGTACCATTTACAATATAATATATAACTATTTATACATTATATACAGTAAATTATGTAGTATGTGCTATAGTATGAGAGTATGAGGAATCTCAAGATAATTAAGGGATATAAGGGTAGGTATGTAGGTTATACATAAATACTCCCCATGGTGTATCAGGAACTTGAAGATTCATAGACTATGGTATTCAAAGTCTTTCTGGCACAATCCTCCCCAGGTATCAAGTGTTGATTGTCTTTAACTTCTGTATGCACATCTTCAGGCTGGCATGTTATTCTGACAGTAGATATCTGACAAAAGATATGATGGATATTTATTTGAAGAGATAAAATTGAACCCAAAATTAAGTAATTAGTGAAATTTTGGAGTAGAGGAGAAAAAAGTGGAAAGATGAATACTAGCATCTTTTAGAACTTTTAAATTTTAAAGTTATTTATGATTGGAGTTGGAGAGACAGCTCAGTGGTTAAGAATACTGGCTGGTCTTCCAGAGAACCCAAGTTCAATTCTCAGCATCCAGTCAGTAGCTCACAACTGTTTTAACTCCATGTCCAGGGGACCTTGTCACTCTTATACAGTCATCCATGCAGGCAAAACACCAACACACATAAAATAAAAAAATTAAAAATGGCTTAAAATTACAATCATAAATCAAAAGAATAGGCCATGTTTTTGTTGTTGTTGTTGTTGTTTGAGTTCAAATAATCAACACTAGAAAAAATAAAAACAAGAATATGTGAAAGGTAATTTTTGACTCTAATCACATTAGTTATTACTAGTGAGCCAAATTGGAAAGAATATTTTTAAGAAGAAACCTTTTATTTTCTCCTAGAATATTTGCAGCTTTTCATTATGTTCTGTGATACTTGCACACATTTAGTTTGAGAACTATGATATACTGGCCCTGTAACACACATGGCATTTTCAAATTACTTAATTCTTCTGCATCTTAAATCATCTTGTCTCTGTAACAGGGACTAAAATTGGACAACGTTGTGTGGAATTGGTTCACCTTGCTATTCCTTGGTAGTCCTTGTTGGGCTTCGCTGACTATACTGTGTGGTTTTGGATAGCCTTGCCTTCTTTGCTGATCATTGCCATGTCTTTGTAAAGAGAAACACACCAAAGAACTTATGGTGGTGTTCTTGTGACTTTTGATTCAGTGGACTAAAGCTGACTGGCAGAGCCTAGTGGTTTCTTCTGGATTGAACTGCTATTGCTGATTCGTAAATGGTGTTTGCCAGTGGGTCAGGCTACTGCTGCTGATTCATGTGAACTGAACTGTTGATATGCTAACAACGCAGATTGGATGTGCCCCAAAGAACTATTTCTAAACAGGTCCACATCCTCCTTTGCCCTATCAACCTTTCCTTTCCACTACCTCTGGTGTCAGGCTAGAAGGGAGGTTAATGTATTTAAGTATACTTATTAAAGTAGGTTTAGAAAAATATAAGCAATTTGGGCGATTATTAAAAAAAATATAAAGAAATGTGGCCTATTTCACATTCTCCTTTTTCAAGATGGTGTGTTTTCAGCCAGTGATGACATCCAGATGGTAGAAAATGGAAAGATGAAGACTGATTAACAATATTAGATAAAATAGATTTATACAAACAAATTAGCTTATGTCTCTTCAGTTTCTGTCAAATAAATGTCATTACTACAAACTCTTTGTCAAGAAAAAAAAAACACTATTTCTAAACATGAATGCTTTTGATCTATAGGAAGCAGTTGATAGATCCAGGGTGGAGAGACAATACCCAGAGCTTCTAATTGTTCAAAAAGAATCACTTTATGATTTCTCTGTACTTAATCATTTTTATCAGCTAAATTATGTTGGTGACTAAACCTAAAATAATATTGGCATTAAAAATACATGTTTAAAATATGAATAAACTAACATATGACTGTAAAAAGAATATTTATCAAATATTTGTGGCACTGGCAGAACCCGATGATTTTGTATTTAGATTGCTTCCAAAGTTCAGAAACATTTCAACACTTGTCATTTGTTTTGACTCCTAGCTGGCAACCCATTTCTAAAGAAAATTTCTTCTGTGTTTAGAATATTGGACATGATTATATATTACCTCAGGAACTGCTCCGAGTCTCTGAGTTTGTTTGGTGCCTGTGCAGCCTTTGCATATTTATTATTAAGCACCATTGAAAGAGTGTTGGATAGATGTCTAAATGAGACACAGTCAGCTGCTACAAGTCACGCACAAACCTGAACTGTACCTCAGGATGGCTCACCATACTTGCTTTAAATAATTTCATAGAGAAAAATAAAGAGAAGCTGAATTTTAATATTGATGAGTAATAACTGTAAGTTACAAAGAGATCAAAGAAACACGTTATTTATATTTTTACCATGCAATTTAAATCCTAGAATTCACCTGTGAACTATAATGGTCACTGAAATATATTATATACTGGAAGAATACTGGAAGATTATAGAACTTTTTGTTTCTTTATTTTGAAAAACCTTATCTGCTGGAATTTCAGTGTTAAATTACATTTTAGGAGTAAGTAGATTCTATTTCTCTGAAGATAAAGTATTAAATTTTGTTTGAAGATTCTCTCTCTCTCTCTCTCCCCCCCCCCAATGCTTTCTCTTTGTCTGTCTCTGTATCTATCTCTCTGCCTCTTCTTTCTGTGCTTCTCAGTCTCTCTCTCAAGAAACCTTGAATTTCATGGAACCACAAGATTTTAAAAGATGGGGGAGCTAGGAAATGAGAAGTGTTTTCTGATGGCTGAGAGTCTCACAGGCAGACGATTCTGGTAAATACATTCTTTCCTGAATTTGGGGTCAGGCAGACAAAAGTAATACCTTGAAGGGTTTTTTTCCTTGTAAAAATGTTAAGTTGCTCCAGGTCAGACTAAACTAAGAAAGAGAAGTGACCTGTGTCAAGATAGAGTCCACCAGGAGCTTGGTAGAGACACCCACAGGAAAGGATCTGCACCTTCAAGCAGCCATGACTAACGTCCAGTCCTGACACCTGAGGGTAAAGGCCCTCTTTGATTCTCACCATAGGAGGCTTCTAAGTGGGTTACATGTTGAAATGATAATATTTTGCATGTCCTGTGCTAAACAAAATGTTATTAAAATACGTTTCAGCTGTTTCTTGTTTCTTTTAAAAATGTGATTAAGTTCTGCTGTGGAGAAATCAAGCCAGCTTGGGCTACTAGTGTCAGAGCAAGGATATGGGCAACTGAGACCTGTGGGCAGTGGGCTTATGGTGGCCCGAGTGACTTCAGAATGGGGAAACTCGTGGATAGCATCATATGGACGCAGAGGATAATCAGGAGAGCCCTGCGACTTGGAAAAATCCCCACATGTTCCTAGGAAATTTGGGTGACAGAACCTGGAAAGGTGACACTTTTGGTGACCAAGCAAATTGGAGAGGTCCTACAGTCGTACCTGGAGTATTAAGGCATGAACGACCTTATCTGTAATCTGTGTGTAGTGTGCACCTTCCTAGAAACAGGGTTTATTTCCTGGGTACTTCTTGTCCAAGATTTAAGGTTGCCTGCACCTTTAATAGTGACTTTTTAAATTTAAAGATTATATTAATTATTGGTGTGTGTGTGTGTGTGTCCACATTACCACAGCATCAACATAGAGGTCAAAAGTAACCAACTCCCTCCTTCCACCTTTACTTAAGGTCCCAGGGATTGAATCAGGTTGCCCTGTTTGTACAGCAAACACTTTTGCCAAGTGAACATGTCCCTGCCCCTTGGGTGACTTTCTTAAAATGTCTTGTATATTTAATAGATTTTCTTTAACCTCTGTTCATTATTTTTAATGGTCCGCCAAATAGAATCACGTTGAACTCAAAGTAAAAGATTTTCTCTTACATCTTTCCCCCCAAATACCTCCTCCTCTTATGCTAATTTTCAAGATTTTACTTTTGTAATTTTAGTCTATGACACCAAACGGCAACTCACCCCAACTGGCTTATTCTGCTTATGTGGCCTGATGAAATTAATATAGTTGGACTGATTATGCTTTAGGTAATTGACTCCCAGTGTTCCAGTTCTACTCCAAATACCTCCAAAATTGAAAACAGAATATTGGATGATAGTTAAGAACTACTCTGTCCGCAGTGGCTAGTAACTGTATTTGATAACTGTGTTAAGTGTTATGCATGTAAGTTGCATTCTAGATTTTGAAGATTCTAAAAAAAACATAAAATATTTCATTAATAATTTTATGTGGATAGTGTGTTGAAATGATAATATTTTATATGAGTTAAATGAAACATTGTTAAACCAATTTCAGCTGTCCTTTTCACTTTTTTAATTGTGACTAAAAGAAAAAATGTTAAATTTTCTATATGGCTCCTATTATAGTTTTTATTGGAACACGCTGTTCTGAATTACAATATTATTCCC
This sequence comes from Tokudaia tokunoshimensis, assembly GCA_036184795.1. NCBI lineage: Eukaryota > Metazoa > Chordata > Mammalia > Rodentia > Muridae > Tokudaia > Tokudaia tokunoshimensis. The sequence goes on from BTHU01000011.1 coordinate 19,929,497, forward strand.
TACTAAAATGCAACGCATCCGCTCTGGGTGTAAGGGGCCCTGCTTTGAGTTTCAAGTCCAACCTGCCAAATGGTGACATGTTTCCCTGTTACTTCCCTTTGTCACTCCAGCTCTTTTCTCCAGCTCTTCAGATTCCGCTGATAGAAAAAGATAGCATTCCGTTCCTTTGATACCCTCCCAACCACCCCCAATAGTGGTCTCTACCTATTTTCTCCTTCAATTCATTATTTCTATATTTCCATTTCTCACAGGCACTGAAACCTGACCTCAAACTGCATGGGTCCACTGGAAATGACTTTGTCTGGCATGTGGTCTCTTGTTCCTGAAATGGACAGACTGAAACATGGAAATGTCTTGGCCATCTCCTTTATGAGTGTCCTTAGGGACTACTGCCTTGGACCATGGGGTTCTTATATTCTGACTACCCTACACTGGACTTCGTAATCCCTGGGTTACACTCTGATTCTCTTATCCTCTATTTGGAGATCTGGGGAATCACCTTATTAGTATCTTCTTAACACTATTGTCTTTATTCATTTTCCATTTTAATTCATAGACTGGTCCTAGGAAACAACAGTCCAATTAGTCATGTACTTTTTCAAAAACCTTCCTCATCTGGAATATTCTACTCTAGGTGATATATTGCCTCTCTCCTAACTCCTCAGTCTCACACAAATTTATTGGGCACAGTTACAGTTTGCATATGAGATCTGCTTAACAGTCAGAAAATGCTTTTACTTCTACTTTCTATTAATTTAGGAATATTTTTATGCCTACCATCTTATCTGTATAATTTTTCACGAAATAGTCAGTTTTAATGTGTTTTTCTACATATTTCTTGAGTTTTATCAGAAATATTTTCCTTGTAGATTTTCAATTTTATCAGAAAATGTTTATAATTCCACTTTCAATCAACTTAGGAATATTTTTATGCCTACCATTTTATTTGTATAATTTTTCCATGAAATAGTCAATGTGTTTTTCTATATATTTCTTCAATTTTATCAGAGATATTTTCCATGTATATTTACACAATGGAATACTACTCAGCAATTAAAAACAATGAATTCATGAAATTCTTAGGCAAATGGGGAACAGGGGGAGGGAAGAGGGCTTATGGGACTTTTGGGGAGGGGGGAACCAGGAAAGCAGAAATCATTTGGAATGTAAATAAAGAATATAGAAAATAAAAAAAAATGCAACTACTGAAAAGTTGGTCTGCAGCTGGTGACACAAATTTGGGAGGTGGTGAAAGTTTTGGAAAGTGAGTCCTGGTTAAAAGAAATAGATCAGTGGGTTGAGACACTGAAGGTTACCCTTGGTCCCTTTCCTTCCCCTCCCCCCTCCCATATCACATCAGTCATGAATTGAATAACCTTCTCCACAAGCTTCTACTGTCATGATATCTGCCTTCAATCCTGGAACTAATCAATCCTTAGCTAACATGGTGGTTTGAATAAAATGTCCCTGGTAGTCTCAAGTGTGTACAACTTACTCCCCAACAGATTTCTATACCTTCTTCCAATAAGAGTCCATGGAGAGTATCTATGATCTTCTAAAGACTATATGAAAATATTAGCATTAAATATATTTTCCCGCCGGGCGGTGGTGGCTCACGCCTTTAATCCCAGCACTTGGGAGGCAGAGGCAGGAGGATTTCTGAGTTCGAGGCCAGCCTGGTCGACAAAGTGAGTTCCAGGACAGCCAGGGCTACACAGAGAAACCCTGCCTCGAAAAACCAAAAAAAAAAAATATATATATATATATATATATTTTTTTTTCCCCCTGGGAAATAATAGTATGTTTTTAACAGTTTTTCTTTTAATCCAATATCCCCACTGCAACCCCAAATCCAGGATTAGTCTCATATTTCAATAGAAGAGGCCACTTTATTTCCTCCTCCTTTGCAAAGCACATTACTAACCTGACTTTGCCTTCTATAGGATTAAAATTAAGGTGTTTGGCCATCGGCCAAAGTTTGACCCTCAGAACGAACCCTGTAGTTGCATTTCACAGTCACATTTTGAATTTGAATTAGAAGGCCATTGATTTAACCCTAGACTCTCAGCGTAATCTTTTTGTTTTCTTAAATTCCCTCAGCATAATCTTTAATGTAACTATAAAAATAATTATTGTCTTAGGATCTTACTGCTGTGAAAAGGCACCATGACCATAGCAACCCTTATAAGAAAAACATTTAATTGGTGCTGGCTTATAGGTTCAGAAGTATAGTTCATTATCATCATGGAGGGAAACATGGCAGCACACAGGCAGACTTGGTTCTGGAGAAAGAACTTACAGTTCTCCATCCAGATCAATAGGCAGAAAGGAGTGGTCTGGCCCTGGCTTGAACTTTTGAAACAGCAAAGGCCATTCCCAGTGACATACTTCCACCAATAAGGCCATACCCCCAATACTGTCGCTCTCTGTGAGTTTATCAGGACCATTTTCATTCAAACTACCACATAGATCTTCATTAATACTACTGATTTCCTTTTGGACCCCAGTATTTCTTTTCTATTGATTGGAACCTAGAAAGGTTGTTAAGTGATGACTTGAGAATACAGGACTCCAATGAGAACTTCCAGAATAGTCTTTGAAATTTACAAATGCTTATGAAATTCATTGTCCACTTTCTTCTATGTAGTAACCCAAATTTAAACAAACAGCATTATGACTTTTACCTGTGAAAATTGTGCACATTTAGATAGCTGCTGAACTGTAAATGCAGAGATTCAAAATGCAGATCTTTGGGCTCCCAATACTTTGCTCTTTACCTGTACATAACCCAGCAAACACAGAGCCAGGGGTCCTTCCCCTGAAAACAGTTTGTGACCCTCTGGTCCTTGCAAACATCAGGAGCTGATGAGAACCTGACTCACTTCCAAGAAAGCTTTTAAAGAGGCCTCCTCTAAGGAGTTCTCTTTTCCTGACACTTAGATAAACAGCTCTCCCCCCTTTTACCATCCCAATGACTAACTAGTGGACTCTAAATGGAGAGTTAAATCACAAAAAAATACACAGAAGTAAAAGTTAAAGAGAAAGGGTAAATAAGGTCTCTATGTATGAATTCCCAATTGTAGTCTATTCTCTCTTCACAATCATGGCAACCTAAAATTTAATGTGCTTACGGCCTCAGACCTCCATTTGGCTCCCAATAAGAGACCATGGATGGTATCTATGAACCTTTTGTACTATATGAAAACATTAACATTAGATGAGAGAGGGAGGGGGAGGAAAAGGAGGGGTGGGAGAGAAGGGAATAAATCTTCTCTAACTGTACAAAATAGCAAGATCGTTCACCCCTACACCATCTTTGGTTCTGAAGGTAACTGGGCAATGAAGTCTCCCAACAGCAGACACACACTTTAATGTCCTCTTTGTTACACGTTTGCCTAACTTCCGGCTTTGTTGTGACCTATGGCATATCTTTATCAACTCAGGCCAATCCTCCAGGACTCTCTCTGCCTCTTCTCCATCATGTCTCTGCTCAATGGTTTCTTCTGGGCTCTGAGGGAACCCGTTTTCTGCTTGGATGGTTTCTCAGGCTGCCTCAAGAAGTGACAAAAGGTGCCTGATTGTGATTTAAGCTGGAAGGATTGGCAAACGAGATCTGAAACAGGGAGTTAACTTATGACTAAAAAAATACATTTTGAAGACTGTGAAGTGGATCTTCAAACACTGACTTAGGATCCCTGCCGTGGAGATGCTCTGAGTATATTATTATTATTATTTACTGGCTGAACCTCAGTTCCGCACTTGTGAAAGTGGAGAAATATTTGCCTCTCTCTTGTTGCTACAAGATCAAATTATACATGAAAGATGAATCCACCCTGTATTAGATACTGAACATTTTAAAAGTGAGCGCTTACTTAGAAGTGCACTTTCCAAATCTTGGGTTATTTTTTTCCTTTCACCCTTTGTGCGCTAATTCATAGCCATTTTTTTTTAGGTAGCATTTTTTTATTAGATATATTCTTTATTTACATTTCAAATGATTTCCCCTTTCCTGGTTCCCCCCTCCCCGAAAAAGATTTATTTATTATTATATGTAAGTAGACTGTAGCTGTCTTCAGACACACCAGAAGAGTGCATCAGATCTCATTACAGATGGTTGTAAGCCGCCATGTGGTTGCTGGGATTTGAATTCAGGACCTTTGGAAGAGCAGTCAGTGCTCTTAACTGCTGAGCCATCTCTCTAGCTCCTTCATAGTCATTTTTCAGTTCATGTAACCTCTCACTGACAGGTTTTTAAACTTCTTTAAGGAAAGCTTTTTCATTTTCCTAATGTTGGAAAATAATTTGCATAGAGCAAATGACCCATAGCATTTATTAAAATATAAAAGGAACCCACATGTCATGCCCTCAATGTAGGGCTGGTCTAAATATTCAGCGAGATGCCCACCTTTCACAAAGTAGATGCTTCTGATCCTTCTGTGACAGGTACATGACCTGAACTACAGCAATGAACTCATAATATTTCAGCATCATAAAACACAACTCTTTTTTTTTTTTTTTTTTTTTTTAATTTAATTTTATTTTATTTTTTTAATTTACATTCCAAATCACTTCCCCTTTCCCGTTTCCTCCCTCCCCGAAAGTCCCATAAGCCCCCTTCCCTCCCTCTTTTCTCCGTTCAACCCCCTCTCATTACTCTGTCCTGGCGTTCCCCTACATCCAGTCTTTCCAGGACCAGGGGTCTCTCCTTCCATCTTTTTAGAAATCTATTGATATGCTGATTGTGTCTAGGGTATTCTGAGATTCTGGGTCAATATCCCCTTATCAGTGACTTCATACCATGTGTGATCTTTTGTGATTGGGTTACCTCACTAAGGATGATATTTTCAAGTTCTGACCATTTGCCTAGGAATTTCGTGAATTCATTGTTTTTAATTGCAGAGTAGTATTCCATTGTGTAAATATACCACATCTTCTGAATCCATTCCTCCGTTGAGGGACATCTGGGTTCTTTCCAGCTTCTGGCTATTATAAATAAGGCTGCTATGAATATAGTGGAGCATGTGTCCTTATTGCATGCAGGTAAAGTCTCTGGGTATATGCCCAGGAGTGGTATAGCCGGATCCTCCGGAAGTGTCATGCCCAGTTTTCTGAGGAGCCGCCAGACTGCTTTCCAGAGTGGTTGTACCAGCCTGCAATTCCACCAGCAGTGGAGGAGTGTTCCTCTTTCTCCACATCCTCGCCAACAACTGCTGTCTCCTGTGTTTTTGATCTTAGCCATCCTGACTGGTGTGAGATGGAATCTCAGGGTTGTTTTGATTTGCATTTCCCTAATGACTAAGGATGATGAACATCTCTTTAGGTGCTTCTCAGCCATTAGATATTCTTCATGTGAGAACTCTTTGTGTAGCTCTGTACCCCATTTTTTAATAGGGTTACTTGCCTCTCTGGAGTTTAACTTCTTGAGTTCTTTGTATATCTTGGATATTAGCCCTCTGTCGGATGTAAGGTTGGTAAAGATCATTTCCCAGTTAGTTGGTTGCCGCTTTGTCTTTTTGACGGTGTCTTTTGCCTTGCAAAAGCTTTGTAATTTAATGAGGTCCCATTTGTCTATTCTTGATCTTAGAGTATAAGCTATTGGAGTTCTGTTCAGGAAATTCTCCCCTGTGCCCATATGTTCAAGGTTCTTCCCTAGTTTCCCTTCTATTAGTTTCAGTGTGTCTGGTTTTATGTGGAGATCTTTGATCCACTTAGAATTGAGCTTAGTGCAAGGAGATAAGGATGGGTCAATTTGCATTCTTCTGCATGTTGACCTCCAGCTGAGCCAGCACCATTTGTTGAAAAGGCTATCTTTTTTCCACTGGATGGTTTTAGCTCCTTTGTCAAAGATCAAGTGACCATAGGAGTGTGGATTCATTTCTGGGTCTTCAATTCTGTTCCATTGATCTACATGTCTGTTACTGTACCAATACCATGCAGTTTTTAACACTATTGCTCTGTAGTACAGCTTGAGGTCCGGGATACTGATTCCCCCAGAGGTTCTTTTACTCTTGAGAATAGTTTTAGCTATTCTGGGTTTTCTGTTATTCTAGATGAATTTTTGAATTGCTTAACAACAGAAACTGAGGAAATTCAAAAAATCATCAGATCCTACTACAAAAACCTGTATTCAACACAACTAGAAAATCTTGAGGAAATGGACAATTTCCTTGACAGATACCAAGTACCAAAATTAAATCAGGATCAAATAGACCATCTAAACCGTCCTATAACCCCTGAAGAAATAGAAGTTGTCATTGGAAGTCTTCCAACCAAAAAAAGCACAGGTCCAGATGGTTTTAGTGCAGAATTCTATCAGACCTTCAAAGAAGACCTAACACCAATACTCTTCAAACTGTTCCACAAAATAGAAACAGAAGGAACACTACCCAACTCGTTCTATGAAGCCACAATTACACTAATACCAAAAGCACACAAAGATCCGACAAAGAAAGAGAATCTCAGGCCAATCTCTCTTATGAATATCGATGCAAAAATACTCAATAAAATTCTTGCCAACCGAATCCAAGAACACATCAAAACGATCATTCACCACGATCAAGTAGGCTTCATCCCAGGGATGCAGGGATGGTTCAATATAAGGAAATCCATCAATGTAATCCACTACATAAACAATCTCAAAGAAAAAAACCACATGGTCATCTCATTAGATGCTGAGAAAGCATTTGACAAAATTCAGCATCCTTTCATGCTAAAGGTCTTGGAAAGATCAGGAATTCAAGGCCCATATCTAAACATAGTAAAAGCAATTTACAGCAAACCAGTAGCCAGCATCAATCTAAACGGAGAGAAACTTGAAGCAATCCCACTAAAATCAGGGACTAGACAAGGCTGCCCTCTCTCTCCATATCTTTTCAATATAGTACTTGAAGTTCTAGCTAGAGCAATTAGACAAGAAAAAGAGGTCAAAGGGATACAAATTGGAAAGGAAGAAGTCAAACTATCACTATTTGCAGACGATATGATAGTATACATAAGCGACCCAAAGAACTCCACCAGAGAACTCCTACAGCTGATAAACGACTTCAGCAAAGTGGCCGGATATAAAATCAACTCAAGCAAGTCAGAAGCCTTCCTATACTCAAAGGATAAGCAGGCTGAGAAAGAAGTAAGAGAAATAATACCCTTTACGATAGCCACAAACCATATTAAGTATCTTGGCGTGACGCTAACCAAACAAGTGAAAGATCTGTATGACAAGAACTTCAAGTCTCTGAAGAAAGAAATTGAAGAAGACCTCGGAAGATGGAAAAATCTGCCATGCTCATGGATTGGCAGGATTAATATAGTAAAAATGAGCATCTTACCAAAAGTAATACACAGATTCAATGCAATCCCCATCAAAATCCCAACTCAATTCTTCATAGAGTTAGAAAGAGCAATTCAAAACACAACTCTTGAGCTCTGGTTGGGACCAGTAGCGTGGGCAGAGCACAGCCAGAAGGTATTAGCCATATTCTATCTTCTCCTTGTCAGTTTCTACCCAACCAAGGGAGGGGTAACAACAGGAAAGTGGCTTACAGAGTAGAAAACCATTAAGCTTGTAAAACATGCTAAATTATTTTATTCGGTACTCAGCTGGGAGAAAGAAAACAAGTATTTTTGAACATACATCTTCCAAGGAAGATATTTTGAATTAGAAACACTTCCTTTGCAAAAAATATGGCTAGAAACTTTATTGCAGAGGAGACCATACCATCTGTTTTTAATGATGGTCAACATGAGGATAATATTTCTAAAATGTGTATCAAGCAGATTGTCCATTGCCTAAACGAAAGCACCAGATTTTAATAGGAAATTTTATCAGCATGGGCATTCATAAACATGAAAGTGCTTTTACTAGAAGGGTAATCAAGGAAGTTATATTTTATCCAAGCAGAAAGAATATGTGTACCTTCTTTTCAATTTAACTGCCAATGAAATGGACTTCATTATAACATTGTGAGTTTCTTTTCTTCCTTCCTTCCTTTATCTCTCTCTCTCTCTCTCTCTCTCTCTCTCTCTCTCTCTCTCTCTCTCTCTCTCCTCTCTTTTCTCTCTCTCCCCCCCTCTCATTTTCCTTGTTGAAAAAGGGTCATATGAGCTCCTCATGTCCTCCTAGTGATTCCGGAAAAAAATCAGTGGCTATAATACCATGCAAAGTTCCCACTGAAGAAAGGCTGTGTGTGTGTGTGTGTGTGTGTGTGTGTGTGTGTGTGTGTGTGTTTGAGAGAGAGAGAGAGAAAGAGAGAGAGAGAGAACTAAATCCAAGGATACAGTGAGGACACGGAGGTCAGAGGACAACTTGTAGGACTCAGTTCTCTCCTATCATGTAAGTCCCCCAACAAATTGAGCCCAGGTCATGAGGCTTGCACAGAAGGCTCTTTCACCTGCAGAACTATCTGGCTGGCCCCGAAGACAAATCCCACAGATAAACGGGCCTCCTCGAGAGCCAGCCCCGGTAAGCATCTCCACTCTACAGGAAAACTCCCCCGTGCGTGCCTGGCACACCGAGGAAAGCATACGCTGTGTGAGCAACCTCCCTTAAGTCTGATCCGAAAGTGCTCTCTTCCTGATTTTATCAATAAGCTCACTATGTGACTCTAAAAATTTCCACTGCTCTAGGAAAACTTCTGTTTCCTTTTATGCCCAGATTTAGCAGGTTTTTCAAAGCCCTTCTTATGAAGAAAAGTTGTGGCTGGAAAAATGGATAAGTAGTTACAACTATTCCAGGAAGCTGTAAATATTCTAGTTCAAAGCATTTCAGAAGCAAACCTCTGCTTTATTGTCTCCCAGGGCCCACCTCCAAGCGGACGCTGCCCTCCCAAGGTGAAGTGGATGGTCCTAAATGATCATAGGTGGGTTTTAAAAAATAAACACAAAATTAGTTTCACACCTACTTAGACAGCTTAGAATTTTAATGTGTGAAGTATGCCAGGACTCTGTAGTGAAATAAAGCTTCGCATTCAAACTGATGTCAGCCAATGAGAGCACGGGAGAGAGCACTGCCCATTTCGTGATTAAGGAGACCTCCTCCAAGTTCTAGATTTTACTCATTAGTGAATAAAGCATTAGCTGACCCACTTTCACCATTGATTCACAGGAACCTTGTTTTCAAAACGTGCTAAAGTAGCGTGAAGGCCCCAGTTTTTGCCCACCAAATCCAGGAAATTCGAAGCTGATCCTCCGAACTATAAGTGCCTCGTTCTGAAGCAAACATTCTATGTAAAACACGCTCTGTTCAGGGATAACACCGAGGAAAGAGACTGGCCAGTTTTCCAGCACGGGCGACGTTTTCCCTTTCAATAATATGCATTTTGATAGATTTCTGTTTCTGCTACTGCTTTTTCATCCACACCGCTTTTCATTGGGAGCAATACCATCTTTCCACCCGTGGTGATACTGTTTCCCGCCACCTACGGTTGGTCAGGACAAGGGCAAGTTTGATGGACCCCGACTTCCGTGGGGATGAGAACACTTCCGGGGCTCACGCCATAGGGTACAGAGACAGTTGAAAGCATTCCTTGTCTTCCTCTCTTCCCCAAACTCCGTTCCTCAGCTCTCAGATGTTGAAGAAAGTTTCTATCTGAAAAGAAGATTTAAACATTTGGAATACAGTTCATGAGACCAAAATTCATGTGTCCCCAGGAGGAAATGTCCCAAGAGCTTTTCTGACTGCCCAGCCCACTCCTCTACCATGCCCAACCCACTTCTCTACCACGCCCAGCCCGCCTGCTTCAGCAAGCAGGTTCTCCCTTCTCCCTCCATTGGTGCTTCAGTCTCCCCAAGTGGAAGAAAGACATTTGCGAGGGAAGTTCCAGATCTTCCAGGCTTCCTCCACTTCGGAAATTCTGTATTTTTATGACCTCCCAAGTACACAATGATTTTCCAGCTCTGAGTCACAAGAACGTTCTTCGGTTTCATCTGTTTGCTAATTAACACAAGGTGGCTCATACCAGTTCAAATTCAAGCTTCGTCAGACGCCACATCTGTATCCGAGAGCCAGAGCAGGATACTACATCTGTAAGCTTCAGTTCCTTCACCTATAGAATGTAGATCCTAGTGGGATATGACAGTCATTGAAAAACCTTCTCAAATCTGTCACAAAAGAACATGTTAAGAGGATCACTATGATGTCTGGGGTATGGTGTGTGTGTGTGTGTGTGTGTGTGTGTGTGTGAGAGAGAGAGAGAGAGAGAGAGAGAGAGAGAGAGAGAGAGAGAGAGAGAGAGAGAGATGGGTCTGAGCATGGGCATATATGTGTCATGGTGCACAAGTAGAGGTCAGAGAATGTCTACCAGGAGTCAGTTGTCTCTTTAAACCTGTATGGATTCTGATGATTGAACTTTGGTGGTCAGGTTGTTTGCTTGGCAAGTGCCTTTTTCCACTGACTACCTCACCAGCCCAATAGTAGACATATTTAGCTAATTTTTGTTCTATGAAGTTCCCTCTTTCCCAATCATAACATCATAAGCTATTTGAGATTGAGATTGATGGATATGTTTTCATACATGCCTTATATTAATTATTACAGTGTTGTAGAAATGATGGGAATTCAACAATATTTTCATCACATGATTTTTACCACTTTGTATCTGCTGTTTTCAGTTATTACACATTCTGTATCTAGCTTTCCTATGAAGACGTGCGTTTCCTGTGAAGATCTGAGTCTTCCAATTAAACTCTTCAAACTGTGCAAAGATGATCTAGGGCAATGTTCTAGATTATTTATAATTCGACTGCCGTGTCAGTGATTTTAGACCAGCCTGAAGGCGACTGTCATGGCTCTGACCTTCTTAACGTGTCCAAGAACAGGCTGACCTGGGATGAGGTTGAAGTCAGATTTCTGGGAAGCCCACATGTTCCTCCGTTTCGCTTAGCATGCCAACACATGGGAGTGCATTTAAAAGAGAGAAAGGGAAATGGAAACTTCCCTGAACCCAGAGAACAGCAGCAGGATGCCTGCAGATGGCTTAAGGTGGGTCCCACCCCACAGAAACAGTGGGCTTGCTACCGTTCTTATGTTATTGTTCTTATTTGATGGTGATTCCTGTTGTAGAACAGAAGATGGGTTCCCAGACTCACAGTTAACACCTTGGATCACTTTTGCCAGTCCGGCTTCTCTTCAGTGGCCTCTTCCAAATTCCGAGGAGAATGAACGTGAAACACATGTCCCTTAAAGACCTATCTTATCCACCAGGTGCTTCTTCTTCTGTCTGCACATCAGACAATTCTAAGGTTATAAGAAGTCTTAAAGGTACTGAAGAAAAACAAGAAACTCCAAGTTTCTCAGAGTCAAGTAGGGCTGTAGTAAATTTCCGGCAGTTCTTCCAGAAGAACCATCATTACTTCAGAAGGAACATTCAGCAGGCTACACTGACATCTGGGATGGTGAACAGCTTGCCTTTGGGTTGACTTACATATACAGTGCTCTCATGTAAACCATGGCCCCACTGGGGAAACCAATCAGACACCCAGCTTAAAACTCAGCAAGTCATATGAATGGCCTTCTGTGAAGTTGAGGTAAAGGGTGGATTTTTAGAAATTATCCAACTTTTCAGGCAGAGCTGGGTATGCAGAATTTGATTAGCACACCAATGTCCAGTTCCACCTAAACATTTTCGGATAACATGCAACTTTGCTTCTACATAGGGAATACATCCAGTGGCGACAGGAATTTTCGGTGGAAGTAAAAAGTTCTGTATGGGAAATGTTAGCAGAGCAGCCCTGTAAGATGTACAATAAAGAGCTGCTATGATATCACGAGTACGGGATAGTTTTGTTTTATTTTCATTAGTTTTGGGGTTTTTTTTGTTTGTTTGTTTGCTTGTTTTCTTTTTAGAAAATCTAACTGCAAATGTAATCAGCAAGCTGCGTTAGCCACTGGCCTGACAGGAGCTCAGATTTACTGGAATGCCTCAGCTCCCACAAGGGAAGAAATCATTTCCTGTGAATTCTAAGTCATACTGGTTACTGAACCAGTACCGTGTCCTCTTCCAGAGCAACATCTGTGACTGTCTTTTCAAGGACCACATTCCTCTGCTGTACAGCCTCGGATGTCCCTGGCTATTTTCCATAGAAGCAGAGAGCAGAAAAGTCTTCGGGACCTGGGGCCTGGGCCAAGATCTTTTCACTCTTGCAAAACATATTAGCCTCTTGAATTCCAATGCTGTGTGAAAACAGATACTTGAACTTTTAAGGTGGTCTCTTGTGAACCATGCATCTGTGTCATCATTTAAGTCATGCCCTATCAGAAGACGGGAAACCAGAAATCTACAAGGATTAGAAAAGGTGCAACTTTCATAATGCTTCCCGCATGTTTTAATTGCCTGACTATGGAACTTGGTCATCCTGAAATCAGGACTATGTGAGACACACAGTGTGGGGCTATAGAGTCAGATGGTTTAAGCTTGGCTTTACTCTTTCTAGTTGTGTGAATGTGGGTGCGTTTCTGGGCTTCTGGGAGACTTGGTTTTCTCATTTGTATAATGGAAATTAAAAGACACTGAAACAAGTATTCTGCCTCATGAGGAGTCAGTGATATGATACATATACGTTCACCATAGGGGCTGGGAAGGTAACTCAGTCCATTAATGCTGCGCACAAAAGCATGAGGACCTGAGCTCCGTCTGAACCTTGGTAAAAGACGTCATGGTGCTCTGCTCTTGCAATACCACTTCTGGGGGACAGAGACAATCAAATAAATCCCTGAGACTATCAAATAAATCAGCCATCTTAGCTTATGGTGAGCCCCCAGAGATGGTAGATGGCACCCAATAAGAAGTGACATTGAAAGTTGTTCAGTAGCCTTCACACACACCCACCCACCCACCCCCCTACACACACGTATGTGCACTTGTAAGCACACACAGAGGAGAAAGGAGAGAGAGAGAGAGAGAGAGACAGAGACAGAGACAGAGAGAGAGACAGAGAGGAGAGTCAACATGAGTAACAGTCCTTAAGTAGTGGCACCCCCCCATGATGCAAGGTCAAAGTAGTTAACAAACACACTTGGTATCAAAACAAAATCATTACAAATTCTAAAATTCATGCTTCCTAATTTGTAGCTGTCTTTCTTCAGAGACATTTTAAAGCAGTTAATTCTTGTGTCATCTTACAGGGTTGGCTAAAGAATGTTTTACAACTCTTGTTTTCTCTAGAACCAGGAAACTGTGCTAAATATATGTTAACTTTGGAAAGTTCAAGGGGGGTGTTGTTGTTGTTGTTGTTCATTTTGTGTCGTTCTTTTGAGTTTGTTTGTTCTTTACATTTGTGTCTGTTTTGCATCTACACTGCCTTGCTCTTCTGTTCTTCACTCCAGCCCTGACAGGCCATGGCTGTCCAGTTCTCTTACAGGATTGTGTCCTGACCGTTCTTCTAGCACTGTTCTTCTTTCAGAGTTCTGATCAACATATTTATTACAAGCCCCTAGCTAATTCAATACTCTCTGTTTCCTGATGAACATATAGAATTTATGGTCTGTAAGAAAACATTTTATGTTTAATTAGATATTCATGTTTCATGTATTCTCAAGCTAAATTATAAGTTCTGTGACAACGAAAGTAATGACATGTGTCTTTTCCTCATATTTCTTAGCTTGGCATTCACCAAAGAGGAAATCAAAAATACAATTTATTAAGTTGCTATTTGATTGTAAATTTATCCCAGTCATTACGTATATCAACCACTGGAACAGAAGGTCCACAGGTGAAGCTTCAGTCACTTGTCTGATGACCATCTCTCCCAGAATCCCCTCTTGCCTGTAGCTACTACCTATGACTATCCTAGGGTCACCAAAAGTGGAGAGCCGATGTGTCTACCACTCCCTACAACTGAACTGGTGCTCCTTTCCTCTCAGTCATCTTGCAGGGATGGTGTGACATCCAGTCACTGAAGTGTGAGGTTTCTATTACAAAACCCAGAAAGAGCCAGAGGAGAATATATAGTGAAGAAACCGATGTTTTGCTCAATCTCAAAGATTAATGCTATATCACATCCATAAAGGTAATAGAATCAAGAAGTCCCCGTAGGTCTATGTCCAAGTGTGCATTTATACTAATGTGGAGTGTCATGTACTCTAGATGGTAAAAGCCATGAGAGAAAGTATTTCCCTACTCTCCAGGAAGCCCGGCACTTAGAAGGCAGAGGCAGGAGAATCACTGTTAATATGAGACCAGCTGGCTCTACATAATGAGTTCCAGGCCAGCCAGAATTGCAACCATGTCTCAAAAACGAATTTCCATTACTCAAAGATAAACGCAGTCAACACTACAGATGCTTACAATTTTCCCCTCAGGTAAAAAGGAATATTTCGTCTATATTGTCTCCTCGTAATGGAAGCAGCATATGTCTATTTTGATAGCAATTTGTGATTATTCCATAATGGTCTTCAATACTACTTTTAAGGAAATTAATTTATAAGTATTTTATTCAATATTTTTCCTTGTGACTTCACCGTTGCACATTATCCGACTGTCTTACTATAGGGATAAACTTTTATGAAGACTTTCACTTTATACCACTGTCAGTAACTCTTTTTATTTATTTATTTATTTATTTATTTATTTATTTGTGTGTGCGCGCGCACATGTTGAAGGCAGACTAATTTCTTGCCTTCCACCTTTTTCAGGCTGGAGCTCTCTTATTTATGATGATGTTCTGGTGCACTCTACAAACTTCTGGGCAAATTTTCTATGTCTGCCTCTCACCTTAGGAGTGCTGGTCACAAAGGCTCGCCACATCCGGCTTTTTACATGGGCTCTGGGAATCAAACTCAGGTCCTCGGTTTTATGAAACTAGCTCCTTTACCTACTGAACTATCTCCCGGACATCATTATCAGCAATTCTGAAGTATAAACCTTTGTCTAAAATTTTCCTCATCCATCAATATGTCTTTAAAAGAAAGTAGTGGGTCTCAGGCATCATCTGTCTCGCGCTCATAACTCTGTCTCAGTTGTCTCTGTCTGCTCTTGGTGCTGAAGATTTTCTATTTCACTCTCCTGTCATGCTTCTGTGGTCCAAGGGATGGAGGTTACTTTTCTTGTGATTGGGTTCAGCTGCCAAGGAATAATGACAAGCGAGGGATGGGGCGTGAAGAATGGTGACGTTGGGGTACATATTCCCTTGTCTCCTCTTGTGGGTTTGTCATGGGGGGCTTGCATTTCTCTACTGTGTATTCCAGGTGCTGTCAGACCATCTTCAGGCATCTCTTCTTCCATGGCTTCCTACCATTAGAAACCATTCTTGGCATAGCGACAGGACCCATGGTTAGGCAGTTAACAGGGTAGTATGCTGTCTATTGTGGTTTCTCTACACTCTGTTCAAACTTTTGCAAGTATTTTGTTCATTAATCGCTCGCCGTTCTCCCAGACAGCCTGAGCTGTGTCCTCAGCGCTCACCTCAGGCAGCTCAGGACCGCCTGCAACTCCAGCTCCATGGGGTCCAATGGCCTCTCTGGCCACCTGCACACCCAGGCACACACATCAGTGTGTAGCTTTGCTGACTGAGCCATCACTGGGACAGCCACAAACCGCACATGAGCTGTCATTACTTACTGTCAACACTTCCTTTTCAGTCTTAGAAAACTATCCATGTCACTTGGGTCCTCTGTTATGGGACAACAATATACCCATTAAATCAGAAGCTCAGACTTCAGGATTCGCCTACCTTGGCCCCTCAGCAGCGACTGATCCACTGAATGAATGGATCCTTTCCCTTGAAACACTTGGATCACTTTCCTTTGTACGAGCTTTGTTTCTCGTAGCCCGTCTCTGCTGGTCTAGTCTCTAACACTCAAGTTGTAAGAACCCCAGCTTGCAGGCCTCTTTCTCTACTGATGCTCAGTCATGATTTGTTTTTGGTGGATAGTTTTAACATCTCCTCTAAGAAATGGGTAATATTTCTGTCTCTACATCCTACCTCATTTTCAAATGTATTTATTTAATTTGTACAGTTCTCCCTTACATCCGAGTTATAAACCCAACTTCTTAATTGACGCTTTACTCCTGATTCTCTCTTAAACCTATGAACATATAAATAGAAACTGTCTTAACTTGGCTTCCCAAGTCAAAAATGTGGAGCCTTCTTTCTTCCTCCCAAACTATCGGTGAATTCTGAGGACTCCATCAGAAATTGCTTTCAACACATTTCCTGTTGTCACTTCTTCCCTGGGGTGGGGGTCGGGGTAACAAATGCTTCTCAATCAGTCTTAATAGTTTCACTTTTTTGCCTCTTCTTCTGAAGGACTTTTCTTCTTAGACAAGTTAGATTATGCTGTCCATCTCTTCAACAGGTTCTTGGCTTCAAGTCTCATTAAGAATAATGCCAGTCTATCCCATGACCAACAAGTCCCCCTCTCGGGCTAGCCCTCTCTTCTCTCACAGACTGTCTTTGCCAGTGCTTACGCTCACCAATACCAAGTATCCTCTCCCTTCTCCTTGGAATTATTGTATTTTTGGTCTGTTCTTCTTGGAATGTTCTGCTAGGTACCACAGTGATTGTCTGTGGTAATAGTTAACTCTTTCCTTAAGTATTGTGTGAAGAGAGGGGCTTTCTCTAAAGACCTTGTCTTAAAAACCCAAACCAGCCCTGCCTGCCACTCACTCAATCTTTTCCTGTTTTTTATAGCTGCAATCACCACCTGATATATTTTATGTACATTTTCTACATTTTTATGGCTTTTTCCAGGTCCTAAAATTGAGCTCATTGAGAACAGAGATATTCTAGTTTCTTGCTAAATCCTCAGTACTGGAAAACTGTGTCTGACACAATAGTAAGCACCAGAGAAATACACAAAGGAATTAAAAGATGTATATTCCCTATTTTTCCTTTCAAATATTCAACATATAAATTTTAAAACATACATAACTTAAAAGATATTAGTTAATGTAACTTCAGTGATTCTCTTGAGACCTTCAGAAATTAGCATATGACCAATCCTGTTTCATTCTTCACACTATTTCGCATTACCACCTCCTACAGTGTAATTTTATACCAGGCCACAGAAATTATCCTCCAAATTTTTATATAAACTATATTAACACAGTATTAAAATTTCCATTATTTTTTACCTTTTCCTCCAACAAGTAAAAATGATCATACACAAATAATCTTTGACAGGATTTTTTTTGGGGGGGGGGTTGGTGAAAAATTATCATGATGCTTTCAACTTGAACTAAAAAGAAAGTTCTTGAGACCCAGGATGTTTTCCTATTTAGCTCTAGATGTCTCACAATTCCAAAAAACTAATAGACAAGAATGTATTAAGTTTTATTCTGCTTTTTCCTTTAAAAGTTATTGATAGAATTATGCAATTAATTAACATTAACCTGTGAGATTAATTAATTAACATTAATTAATTAACATTAACCTGTGAGATCTGAGTTTCATCTTTTTTTTTTTGGTTTTTTTTTTTTGAGACAGGGTTTCTCCATATATCCCCGGCTGCCCTGGAACTCACTCTGTAGACCAGGCTGGCCTTGAACTCAGAAACCTGCCTATCTCTGCCTCCCAAGTGCTGGGATTAAAGGCATGTGCCACAACTGCCAGGCCTGAGTTTCGTCTTAATCATTGCAGCACATCACTATGGGGACCATGAACAACCACCAAGACTGTCTGCCCTCTGCCACCCTTTTATTCATTGTAATTGGCTGAAGAGAGGCAGTAGAGTGCACAGAGAAATGGCTACGGGAAAATAAGTTGTATGTTTTTCATGTAGTCACCACAACAGATAATCTTATATAACAAATAGAAAACCTTACATATTAAAACAAGCAAAAAAGCAACAACATAAACACACACACACACACACAAATAAAGTTCTAGAGGTTTGGTTCCATCTTAAATCACCCTTCAATTCTGAAAACAGGAAAGCTGTTCAGGTGCCCTGGGGCCTCTTGTCTATAGGACTGGAGACAGAATCCACCCTGACAGGACTGGGTAGGTCTATTCAGGGAAAGTTCAGGTTGGTAGTTCTGGAAGCCACACCGAACATCTCTGTGATTTCTTCTGTGACTCCCTTAGACCTTAGCATATTAAGTATCAAGACACTTGGAATGGGATGGGGAGGTGGTTGGGAAAGGACATATGTCAACAAATTGAGTCTTTCCCTCCTTACGTTGATGTCTTGCCTTGGAAAGAACCCATTAACAAAAACAGAAAGGTCAGAATGAAGGAGGAGAGAAGAAGACAGAAAAGAAGGAAGATAATAAGGAAGAAGAAGGACGGAAGGAAGGAAGGAAGGAAGGAAGGAAGGAAGGAAGGAAGGAAAGAAGGAAGGAAGGAAGGACAAATACATGTACTAGAAGCTCAACTCTAACCTTTTAAATGGTAAATCTGACACCAGGCACATCTGTAAAACATAGAAAGAAGACTGAGTTCAGGCAGAAGCTGAGAACTTGTTCTCCTTGCCTTTCCTCTGCCTTCTTCATCCAGGGAGTTTGAAAAGTCATAGTCACCTCCATCTCTTCCCTCCTAGGAATCTGATAGCCAACTTTCCAAAAACTCTGCAATAAAAAACAAATAAGAACACACTTTTCTGTTATTTGCTTGAGATTTATTTGACTAGATTTGAGGCTGGAAGTAGAGTCCTTCTCTTTCCTGAAGCATATGGCAGGTCAGTAAACTCCCAATGCTGTGTGAGTAGATGCTCAGTACACTCTAGATGTGATCCAGTGAGCCAGGGCATCATTCAGTGGAGATGAAGAAAGACAGTGGAGTTCTGAAAGAAGGAGGCCTTCTTTGGATGCCCCTCTGTGCGATCTTGGAAGGTCCCCTGTGTTTCTAGGCATCCATCTGAGGCTCTTCCCTTCTAGAGTCTTGAGAGACAGATCCAAAGAGACTCCTGTTCAATCCAGAGTCCCCAAGAATGGTTTAGGAACAGCTGCCATCTATAGTTTATAAACCAGCCTTCTGGGATGCCTGTCTAGAAGACTCCAGGCGTATCACTCTAAATACTGGCCAAAGTGAAGTATTGTTGGCCCTTGTTTCAGCATGCTGAACTCAAGTATGAGGACTGCTGCTCCACCCACTAACTCTGTTCTACTTCATTCTTCGACTGCTGAGTGTAAAACAGACAGAGAACAACTGGAGAGGAAATGGTTCATCTCACATTTCAGGCTACAGTCTGTCACTGGGTAGAACTCAAGCAGGAACATGGAGGAAGAACGGAAGTGAGGACCATGGAGTAACGCTGCTTGCTGGTGCCAGATTCACCAGCCCAAACCAACCAACCAACCAAACAAAAAAAAGCAAAGTTCACTTTCCACCTTCCCACATGACCCTAGCTTGTGTTGAGTAGACAAAAACAAGCACAAACTTGACTGAGAAGGAGCCAAAGTCCTGAGGCAGGAGCATGTTATCTCAATCACAATATAAACCACTGGCTATGCCTAAGCCCAACATGGCCTCCAAGGAGATGGCTGAGAAGAATAGGTAAGAAGACAGAAAGGAGAAAGAGAGGAGCATATGAGGGGGGAGGAAAGAGAAGCGGAGATGGGAAAGTCAAGAAATATCTTATTATGTCATGTGATTTTGTCATTACAAAAACTGAAGATGTCAGTCAGGCACAGTGACACACACCATTAAACCCAGCACTTTTGGAGGTAAAGGCAGGCTGATCCACAAAGTGAGTTCTAGGACAACAGGTCTACACAGAGAAACCTTGTCTCAAAATGAAAACAAAGACAAACAAACCAAAAAATCAAAACCCCAAAAAGAAAACAAAAGACAAATACCAAAACTGAAGACGTTAACTAAGATGAAGAAGGTACTTCTGGCTACTTAACAGAAATAGAAAGACTTCAGTATAAGCCTTACTTGTCAGTTGTGTTTCTAGAAATAGTTTTATTTCCTTGATTTACATAATATCATATTCTAAGTATTCTGGAGAAATTTCTTACTAAAGGGATCCATGTTTGGAGTGCATTTAAAAACAAAAGCTCTTTTGGAGATGAGAACATTGTGCATATTTGTTTTATTAACAGGGTGTTCCCTGCCACAAGTTAGATAAAAGGACAATAAAAAGTAAATCTAGTACAAAAGTCCAAACAGATGGTTATATTCCCTCTTCCAAGTAGCCTGATAGAGAAGCAATGTATTGGCTGGCTGGACAGCAGCAGAGTTTTGCAAGGGTCTACGTCATGCCTGTGAGAAATGTCCTCTGACACATAGGCGTTAAGATCAATAATACCATCATGTAAGCAAAAGGTCTCATGAGCTCCCATCTCTAGCTGAGGACCTATTATTGGCATTGGGTGAGTTCTTAGGGAAGGAGAATCAGTCTCCTTTAAAGATGTGTCTCTATTAGGTTGGCTACATTCCAGAGGAGGGTCCCCCATCCGTGAACATGTGGGCAGCACAAATTGAACTCTGTGATTATAAAAGAAAATACAAGAGGGCACACAGGACTAAGGATGGATCTGGGAAGAGTTGTGGGAAGAAAGTTGAGATTAAATATGATCAAAGTACATCATATACATGTCTGAAATCTTATATTTTAAACAGGAATTTTGGATCCAGGGATGGAAACCATTGTGGATTTTTCTAGAATCTATTAATGTTTTGTTGTGTAGTATTGTAGCCACGAATCACATGTGATCATTTGAATTTTAAGTTAATTAAAATTAGAAATTCAGATTCTTAGTCACTCTAGTAATACTTCAGGTGTTCAGTCTCTACATTGGCTGGTGAACTATTATAACAGATAGAGCAAATCTTAAATATTCCTATCACAATAGAAATTTGTTGGACACTATTGATCTCCCATATGTTAGAAGAAGTAGAAAAATGCCTATATAACGAGGCAGGGTAAGAGAGCATATGTGCAGAGAAAAGTAGACCCAAAAGAGAAACAGGCCTATTCACACTATTCACAGGCTCTCTTTCTCTTTCTCAGATACACTGTGATGCTAAAATACTCATAGTAAAATACTCTCTCTTTCTCAGATACACTGTGATGCTAAAATACTCATAGTTTTGCTGTCTTCTTCTTCCTCTCCTCCTCCTCCTCCTTCTTCTTCCTTCTCCTCCTTCCTCCTCCTCTTCCTCCTCCTCCTTTCTTCCTCCTCCTTGTCATTTTCTTCCTCTTATGATTGTTACACAATATGATTGTTAAACATTCATCTGTGGTTTAAAAAAACTAGGGATTTACTGAGCAGAAGTGTTCATTTTAACCGTCTCTGGAAGCCTCTCTAGATTCTCTAGACTTACACAGTCTGTGGCTGCAGGTTCAGGGAGTCCAAGTGGGGCTTTTGCATGAAACTGGTAAGAGTTTGGTTTATTTTCTCACTCCAGAGATGTACTAAACGAAGGGCTTTCTACAGATTTGAGCCTCCATTAACTTGAGGGGAAAAAAATGATCAGAAAATCAAAGTCTTGTTATACAGAAACAGCCTCAGAAAGATTTGATTCTTATTGACTATCTTTTGCTAAAACGTTTTGAAAGAGAAAGCTGTGTTCTCAAATCTGCTGACATAAGGTTAGGGCTCCCAGGCTTGCAAAGCAAGCGTTATCCTGACCTCAGGCAGCACAAACCCTTTGATCTTCAGCAGTCACTGTAGCTGCCTGAGATTATCTCCAATGCTAAACAGGGGGGAAATGGAGCCTGGAGCTATACTAGCCCCAGAGCCTGCCCTGTGTAGTGAATGATCTGTTCCAGGGCTGGGGCTGCTGGGAAAAGTGATTGAAGTCTCTAGTGGCAAGGAGAGGAATGTGTATCCAAGAAAGAAAAGCCTTGTTGCCGGTACCTGCCTGTTGTGCAATAGAGATGCAGATACCCTCACTGCCTGGTGACAGGTTGGTGCTTTTCACTTTAGTGGTAGAACCCAGAAATGCTAAGGCAGAGAGAATCGAAGCTAGAGGAGGTAAGAAGAAGACTAAGAGGTGATGAGAACTAGATTCCATGAGAGCAATGCTATCAAAGGGGAGAGTATCAAACAGACCCAAGGTAGAAGGAGGGGCTGAGAAAAGACTCAAATACTGCTTAACGGGCTACTCAAAGTAAATATTCATTTCAATGACTGACTTTGGAAATCATACATCACCTGCTCCCATAACACAGCAAAAGGTTCTCTTATTCAAGACTGGTATATCCATAAGAGGGCCATACAAGTCTCCCAGGTTGAAGATATTATATGTAATTCATATACTCAATGCTCAGTTTTATAGAAAACTATGTTTCTGCCCACCAAACAGTTGCTCAACCAAAACTCGTTTGTTGCTTAGACTTAATGTGGAGCAAACCAATGAGGCGGTGCTGACTACTGCACAGCATTACCGAGAATGCTACCCTTGGAACTGCGTTGATCCTGCCAGCTATCCATCTAATCCTGTTGAATTCTGACAACAGCTTGAATTGCTACTGCTTCCATTTCATACATGGCACAAATGAAGACAGCTCCAGCAGCTTGCAAAAAAAAAAATTGCTTAACCAAAAGCAAGAAGAGATAGAATCCATGGATGTATATTCTTGCTGTTGCTGAAGTAAGAAATAAATAGCATTTATATACTAGAACTTAGAAAGTTTAGTTAACATATAAAGACAGTTCAAATAATCCATGTTGTATTTCCAGAGCTAATCCAATGGTAGAACTAAGCTTTGGAGAAGTAGAAGATATGATGAGAAACATCTTTCAGAAAAATACATACAACATTTTATGACATTTCATAATACAGAGCTGGCCCACAGTGACCACAAAGGATGAGTTTGGGTCCCTGACCCCCCCCACACACACATACACACACACACACACACTTCCATTTTACAATTTCTATTCCCCAGCACACCCAGACAATGGCCAAGCACAACATCTGCATTTGTTTTTTAATAAGGCTATTCTTTGGGACTTAGGAGCTTAGCCTCTAGGACAATGGGCTCTAGGATTCTGACTACAGAAACTGAGAAAGTAGCAAACCTCCAAGATAGCAGGAGCATCTGGGGGATGTGTAGACTTCTCACGGTTACTGTGTTAGGGGTGCGGCACGGATCTGTCAAGATATCAAAAGTCAGATGTTGCTCACAGCCAGGGTCTGGTTTGCAAAGGGGCAAAGAGTTTACTTGGGCTTCAAGTAGATGAAGGTATGTGTACTGTTTGCTGAACTTACAGTTCAGGAATGTAGATGGAGCCAGCTTTACTATAGAGTTTATTTTGAGGACAAAAATTTACTTCTATGTTGTAGAACCATTCAAACATAGCGTACACTTCTCGTGTTTTCCTATGTTCATTTTGTTTGAAAAAAAAAAAAGATGAATGTGGGAAACTTCACCCCGAATAGGAACACAGAAACACACAAACTCAAAACATTCCCCAGCCACCCCGAGTTCGCTGTGTGCCGCTTATCTCTTCCCATTCACACCCCTTGTCAGGGTGTTCCTCCCAAAGCGTTTACCAACACAGCGATTCTCTGGAAAGCAAAGGTCACGAGGCAGAAGTGAGTGTGCAAATCTCTGAAGGTCAAGTCTAAGCTTCACGACACTGGAGTTCGCCCAAGTCATCTCTACAGGCTCTTAAAGGTACGCTGTGGGCACCCTTACAGCCTCTCCCACTTTTCCTGCATCTGTCTTTCCTCTTCACGAGTGTTTCCTGGAGGGGAGGGGGGGCGGGCGGGGTTTCTCTTTACTTGTTCAGTAGAAAGATCTTGTATGAGACTCTGAAATAAACCAGGGTCCACTCTCCCCACTAGTAAGCTGATGAAAGGAATGTTACTTAAAGCTCTTCTGCATGGTCCAGGCCAAAGGTTGCTCATGTCCAGTCGTGGGTTAGCAGTGTTCCATCACAGCATTCTCACACTCTTTGTACAGTGAGGACAATTGACTACATTTTCCAGAAAGTAAAACATATCAGATTTTATGGATTATTATTTATTGTCGTAATTGTATATGAAATTCTCATGGGCTTTTTTGCTTTTTTTTTTTTTTGCATCTATCTTTACTTACTAAACAAAAATAATTTTGGAATCAATTTTTCAAGCGTTAATAGATATGTTTTCCAAACTTGGAGTTATTTCTTCAGATATGCACTCCTGTTTGTCCATCCTCCCAGCAATAAGCTAGCCCTGTACTATATTGTTGGGTTTTTTTTTTTTAACATTTATTTGTTTTGTTTTTTTTTTAATGCATGAGTTCCATGAGTGTCCTGCCTGCATGTGTGTGTGCATCACGCCATGAGTGTCCTGCCTGCATGCATGTGTGCATTATGTTTGTACCTTGTGCCCACTGAGGTCAGAAAAGAACATCAGATGCTCTGGGACTAGAGTTACAGGCAGTTGTGAGCTGCCATGTGAGGGCTGGAAATTGAAGCTGGATCCTCTGCAAGGGAATAAGTCCCGTTAACCATGAGCCATTTCCTCCGCCCCTCTGCTATATTCTTGATTGTGGCATTAGGCAAATGTGCCAAGAGAGTTGTCCCTGCAACTGCCTGTGAAAAGATGCCCCTTAGGTTGCTTATTCAAATACTCAAAATAGAAGTTTTCCTATGTGTGTCGCTTTCCACGTTCATGTTACAGAGGACAGCTGTCTACTGTAGCTACAGAGAGGGGAGAACAGATGTGGTAGATTAAGGCAGCATCTAACCCTGTGTCCTCTGTCTTGGTCCAAATAAGGAAACAGACCCTGAAGTTTGGAAATCTCAGGAACAGAGTTAGAGAGCTTCAGGAAACAAGATTTGGTAGCAAGGTCGCTTGTTTTAGAAACTATAACGAAGTCATTTCATTCTTACATGAAAGTGCCTCCATCACTTGAAACTAAGAAGGGCGATAATTCATGCAAACTGAGTTAAAAGTAATAACGTACTAGTTCTTCACCCTTAATTAAATATCAAATTTATAGACATTCAGAGACATGGACACACACACTGTTCCGAAAAAGCTTAAAATATGTGTTTTCTTTTTTAAAAAAAAAAGAAAAAAGAAAAAGAAACATAAATGCAAGAAAAGGATGCAGTCAGTAAACAATGTGATAAAGACTAGAGGAAATGAAATTTAATACAGAAGGAGACGAGGACACAGAGAACTGTGTGTCGGAGGATTACTTTCGGAAACTTCAGGAAAAGAGAGTAATTATGGAGACAGTACACACAGAGAAGCAGCACAGAAGCCTGCCTCTCTGACTGAAATAATCCAGACGCAGGGTGGGGGTGGAGAAAGGAAAGCAGGACCACGGGCCAAATGACAGATAACAAAATCTCAGCCAGTTTGAAGAGACTGTGGATGTAAGCAAAAGCCAAAGCATTTCCTTCCCTTTTATTGGTTTCTGTTAGCATACCCTCCCCCTCCTCCTCTACCTCCTCACAATTCTATTATTTTCTTCATCTGTTTTTACATTTGATTATTTTATTTTATGTGTATGAGTGTTTTTTGCTTTCGTGTATGTAAGTGCACCGCATGCATGCAGTGTCTGTAGAAGTCAGAAGAGGGCGTTGGATCAGTTAGAACTGGAGTTACAGATGCTTGTGAGCTGCCTTGTGGGTGATGGGAACTGAACCCAGGTCCTCTGCAAGAGCAGACAGTGCTCTTAACCACTATGCTGTCTCTCCAGCTCTCAGTTCTACGTTCACTGACCTTCATGAGTTGGAGAAGAAGGAAGGAAGGAAGGGAGGAAGGAAGGAAGGAAGGAAGGAAGGAAGGAAGGAAGGAAGGGAGGAAGGAAGGAAGGAAGAAGGGAGGGAGAGAGAGAGGGAGGGAGGGAGGGAGAAAGGGAGAGAGGGAAGGAGAGAGAAAAGGAGGGAAGGAGGGAGGGAGGAAAGGAGAGAAGAGGGAGAGAGGGAAGGAGGGAGGGAGGGAAGGAAGGAGGGGAAAGGGAGGAAGGAAAATGTATCCATTAGCCTGTAAATTCCTTGAGAACACATTTATAATTCATGGGCATGACTCCTGCCAAGTCATGTTAGATGATTGCATTCTGGAAGCCCTGCCGGGTTGGCAGGACACATCACACGAAGCTCAGAGGATCTTCAGTTAAATGAACACTACAGGATACACATTTGTCTTAGAGGTTCCTGGATTCCTATTGTCATTAGTGAACTGAACCACCATGGGAATTCCGGAAGAGACTTTTAAGTTAAGTAAAGAAAGTTCATTTTGACTTACTGTGCTGGGAGAGTGTATATCTTGATGCATGCCTTGTGTAAATTACAAGGTTACTAATGCTCGACTAACGCCTACCTCCAGCTTCACTCATGAATTTGGATGAGAGAGTCTGGAGTTTTCATAATTCATACGATCCAAGGAGATCGTGAATTATGAACACCTCGTCCTACTTACTTCTTGGCTGTCACTTTCATCATTATTTTTGGTTTCATGGTCTTCAATGTCTAGGATAATTGTTGGATAATTTCCCCTTCCATCCTGGTACATACAAAGTTCAAACTGAGTGCGCACTGTCCCCTCCTCCTCTAAGGAATAACAAGAATGTTCTTGTCTTGTTTTAACAAGTGGATGATCTGCCCCAACTTCAGAGTCAGATCTTCACGTTATAAAAAGGAGGCCTTTATGTTTAACTTTCTGCCCTGTGAGAAAAGCAGGATTTGTCAAGCCTCTACTTAAGTTTGTTCTTTTATCCTTATGAATCCCTCTCATGAGCTAATTTCTTTCATAGACTATATAAGCCCCTTAAAGAGCCGTACAGCTCCCTGACAAGCACACTGGCGTGCAGTTAATCATTAATTTTGCATAGTCCGGTGCACACGCCGTCTGCTGAACTGTGTGTTGTTTGAGACACTTCCTCCTGTTGGGCTCAGTGCCGCTGTGTGGGAGTCGGTCCTAGATTCTTATTCCTGATGCTATCAGCAGTCCAGACAGAGGCTTAGAACCTACCTTTAACACGCCCAAGTTTCAGAGTTCACAAGGCTCAAGCCTACGGAAATACAGCAGTATTCTTACGCTCAGACAACAGCTGCACAGGCAGCAGACTCAACAACACGCCCGGGCTGGGCATGTGTGGATCCCGGAAACAGGTGCGTCTCCTGCCTGCTGTGTTGTGCAATTCCAAACGAAAACAGTCCTCGAGTCTCCATCCGATCACGTCTTATATGCAACGTGTTTTGGAAGCATGTGAAGGAATTCAGAAACACTTTGGTCAAGTGAAATCCTAAGGCTTTCAAAAGGGCAGTAAATATTGAACTTGAAACGTGAAGGAGATGACTTTTATTTTACAGCTGGCTAAGTATGGAAGTATAAGACCCCAAGAACCCACCCATCCCCGAAATAAATGGCAGCAAATGATATTACAGCATCTTTGGTTGGTCCTGGGTACCCGCTCTGTAGTACTAGAGGAAAAACTGCAATTCCTCTCTGCGTGGGTGGAGTAGAGGCAGATTTGAATGAGATCCTGTTCAAATAAGCTCCTCCGGCCTAGCTCTAGGGTGGTACACGAAGTCTGGAAAGAGTGACCCTCTAAGCCCCCAGTGCCGAGGCAACACCTTCCTTGGCCACACTGCCAGGAAGGCTCCACAAGGAGTGCCCAATAAATGTCAATGTTGTGTAGCTATTTCAACTTCAACTTGCACGCGTTTGCTTGAACATTAACACTGCAGTCATACAGAAGGGGGAAAGGGACGTGTGTTGTTTCCAGACATAATTGAGATTGAACTCCGACCAATTCAGAAACAAGCGTTACTTTCCGCAGCTCCGGAGAAGCAGGCTTCCCTCTGCCAGAAGGGAAGTATTGCAATCGGCCTGAACACAGAGCGCCCTGTATGCAGCCTGCAGAGAGAAGCGCCGGGCCTTTCTGCCCGCCATTCATCTTTGTGTCCTTATGCAGGAGAGGTGAGTAGAGAACTTTACTCCCACTAAGCCATGAGCACTGTCGCTGGAGCCTACTGGGGCTTTGACCCCGGCTGTGCTCGAAGCATTGGTGACGCAGGAAGTGGTCCAAAGATCGCTTCCAACGTGCTGTGTGGTCTTTGGTGCCGCTGGCCGGTTCCCGAGAGTGTTGACCTGCCATTACAGGACGTTCCTGGTCCCAGGATTCAGTATTGTCAGTGGTCCACTGAGGACATTAGAAAGAGCCTCGAGAGACGTTATTCAGACCCCATCCAGACCCTATGACGTGTGAGCCCAGTCCGTGGAGGCCTGCCACAGTTGGAAGAAACAGCCTATGTCTGAAGACCAAGCATTCTTAAGTTATGTAAAGGTTGAATCAAATCCCTTTGCTCTCTCTCTCTCTTTTTCCATCATACACAGTTCACATTTCATCTCTTGCAGCTGAACTGAGATCTGAGAGTAACTGTCTCGCTGAATCACTGGCTCGCGGAGTTTGGGGTTTATGTCTCTGGGCAATAGCCAGGTCTTTGACACAAGGCTAAATAAGAAATAACCAACTGTGATGTCGAGTCTTCATTGTCAACTTGAGTATATATAGTAAGGAGGCTCATGTATTAACAGTGAGGATGTTTCAAGAAATGTTTAACTGAGGAAGGAATATGCATCCTAAATCCCAGGCGTGGGTTGGGTGACCAGACTGAGTAATGGTTGGCGTAGGGACCACACAAATGGGCGAGCACCGGCCTCTGTCTCCCTGCTTCTTGCATGTAGATACACCATGGCCAGCCACCTCACATCCCCACAGCATGCCTTCCTGCCACCGTGGACTGTGCATTCCAATTGCGGGACAAAATGAATCTTCCCTTTCTTAAATTGCTTTTGTGACAATATTTTGTCACAGCAGTGAAAAAAAACAAATATATTAATGGAGCAACTGCTAGAAATAATTTTATTAAACTTAATGGCAACATTTTGTAATTATTTCATTGCTAATGGTTTTGAATGTTTAGTTTTGTTTTTGTTTTTGGATTTTTGTTTGTTTGTTTGTTGTTTTACTTTTCATTTTCCACTTTGTAAAGGAGAATTAGAGAAGTCTCTGGCAAGGTATTAAAGGGTTTAGATTCGTTAATAAGGATCATTCAGGCCAGAATTCCACTAACAACAACAACAACAACAACAAAAAAAAAATGAAACAAAGGCTTAATGTTGAATATAATCTCCCAAAACACAGTTAGCTAGAACTCACATTTTAAAAATGTATTTAGCCAAAATGAGAAAATATATTTATTAAAAATTACTTTTATAAATATAGACAGAAGCATATCTATCTGCCGAAAGAGCGGGAGTGAGAGGTCTGGTTGAGACTTCCTCAGTTTATGTAGGGGAGAGACGTGGTCAGAACAAGTCATCTTAAAGGGCTGAGGACTTAAAGAGTTTGAGTATACTATCAAAAAAGGTGGATAATTCCATCTCATAGACTTGCAAACAAGCTTGACTCGACACTGGGAACCCCGAACACATTGTCTGAACTAACTCTCTCTTTCTCTCTCTCTCTCTCTCTCCTGCTCTCCTGCCTATGCCTTATAATACTTGTTATAACAGTGTACACAACGAGATAATCTATGATAATATTCCCATCTTAAGACCCTCAATTACATTGACAAGGTCATTTTGCAATTTAAGATCACATGTTCACCAGCTAAAGGGTTTATAATATCTAAGTACACATCTCTAAATGACCATTAATCGTGTGCCATGAGTTTAAATAATAGACACTTTACAACACGCAAATTTGTATCTCATTTAGACTTCCCACTGAAACTTCTGACTCAATTGAAAAATATCTCACCCCAAATCTCAACAGATATTTCTGACACTTTCAACCCAATAAGTCCTAGACCGAACTGCTGAGTTATGTTCAACACCCTACTTGAGGCAAACACCAATACTCTGGAAGCTTACAGCTTCATCATACAAGGCGAGTACATTTTTTCCAAGCCATTTCCTCAGTCAAAAGCCTTGAAGCCGTGCCAGCACGCCTATGACGATGTGTATGCAAATGCTCC
This sequence comes from Tokudaia tokunoshimensis, assembly GCA_036184795.1. Taxonomy (NCBI): domain Eukaryota; kingdom Metazoa; phylum Chordata; class Mammalia; order Rodentia; family Muridae; genus Tokudaia; species Tokudaia tokunoshimensis. The sequence continues at coordinate 19,959,313 of BTHU01000011.1, forward strand.
CACAGCTTTGTAAGAGCACCTAGCTTGAATACTTGGGTGTCTATCAACAGGTAGGCAGATAAACAAAATATGATATAGAGATGTGATATAACGAAACGCTATCCAACAAAATGATCGCTCATACTGATAACAACATGGACAATTTTCAAAATAATTATACTGAGGAAAAGAAGATAAGACACAGTGGAGAATCCCTGTCCTCATCTGTGTAAACTTTTAGAAAGTTCAAATTGACCTGTGGGTTTGGATTGGAGGGGTAAGGCAGAAGAGAGGCACTACGAAGGGTACAAGGAACCTTCCGAGAGTGGTGCTGTGTTTACAGCTGTGCGTATGACTGTAAGCATATATCATAAATGCACAGAGAGGTCACAACTTAGATCCGTGTCAGATCTGTGTGGTTTATTCTGTCAGCTGTCACTCAATAAACCTATTACAATGCACCTTTTACATAATTAAACTACCTATTATTTAGGAAATACAAGATTGTCTTTTTGTACCTGGAAAAGTATTTATGTAATTGACTAAAACTGGAAAACCACTGACCGTTTGTATTGTAGCTGTTGAAACTGCCATCATCAAGTCAAAACACTCGGATTACTCAGAAATTTACTTTTATTATTTGCCCAGTCATTTCTTCTTCAGAAAACAGTTATAGTTCAAGAAAAATTAAACATACTAAAATTATATTTTTACAATTCTATGTAGGAAAACTATTCTAAAATAGCACCTGTTTCCCCCCCCCCAAATACAATAGGACACCCAGAAGAATGAAATGGGGTATTTTACATAAAGATAAAACTGTAAATGAACTGTTAACAATTCAAACCAATACCTACGGGCTGTGTTTGTGTGAGCGTGAATGTCTGTGTAACAACAATTACAGGGAATGAGTTCATGAACTTGGAAAAGGGCAAGAGGTGATGGACGGGAGGGACTGGAAGGAGGAAATGAAGGGTCGAAATGATGCAGCAATAATTTCAAAACATTAAAAACTGCTTTTAGAACACATACAGATGTGTTTTATTAATCTCCTAGTTTCTTCTTTAAGCAGTCAAGATTCACCATCACACTGTGTAATGTTGACACTGAAAGTGAGACCCTATGCTAGTATGATACTAAAGATAACAAAGAGATCCCCACAAGTACTAGACCCAGAGTGATTATGGGTTTATCCCCATGAAAGCCAGGTCCCTTCTCTGCCTATTGACAGAGGTTAAATGTACGGTCTATAAAGAGCTGGAATTTTCCTCCTTATTTGTTTGCACTTTTTGTTTCATGGATTCTTTGCTTTCACAATTAAGAATATATAATAATATTAATATTAAACATACATATTAGAGAGGATTAGAAATTAACAGTACTTTTTAATTGTGCATAAAACTGAATGGGAAATTGTATGTGTATATGTGGTACATGCACGTATGTTTTTGTGTATATATATATATATATGAACATATGCATGTGTAAGAAAAACTTTGGGAAGGATTTGTAACACAGATTCCTTTTAAGATAAAATGATACCCTAAGATGTTAGTCAGGCTGGGTGGTGGTGTTACACCTTTAATCCCAGCACTCAGGAGGCAGAGGCAGGTGGATCTCTGTGAATTCAAGGCCAGCCTGGTCTATGGGTAAGTTTCAGGATAGTTAAGTCTACACAGAGGAACTCTGTCTTAGAAAACAAACAAACAAAAAAAGATATTAGATGAAAAATTTAAAGGCATCAATTAGTTTTATTTTTAAAAAGTGTATATTAAAAAATCATATTTTTCATCTTTTATTTATAATATGGCCACAAATGAGTTCTTTACTGCCAAACCTCAAAATTCTCAAAAATCCATAAAAAAATCATTTTAATATTTTTAAAAGCTTCTTGTTAGGAAAACAAATGAGATAATTTCAGTGAGATCTCCGGTATTTGGTAAATGTTTGAAACTGTTATATTACTAGCACATGTATCAACTCAATGAACACTTTTCCCTGAGAAAGCCTCCTTGAAATGGCATCATGGAAAGACTGCAGGACTCCTTACAACACTTAGATCACATCCTCAGCCCTAAAGCTTGGGAGGCTGTAACTTAGGAAAGATAACAACAAGCTTTCTAACTCTTGACTTCCCCACTGAACACGGGAGGTAGAATTCCATTTCAGGAATAATGTTAGGCTTGCAAAGGCACTTGGGAGCTGTTTGCACTTACACTAGACAGTTCTGGATAGACGAAATATTATAGGAGAAATTCATCTTTCTAATGATTTTTATTTATTCTTTGATAAATTTATAGAACTATACAATATGTTACCATTTTATCCACACCAACACCTCCAAAGGGTTCCAAGTGGTACTGCTCACATGGTCATCCATTGGTCCACGGGCAACCTACCATGGACCACAACTAGAAAGGGAAGTTCTTCTGTAAATCTACATTTACCGCCTGCAGTGAGCACCTAATGGGTACAACGGATGGATCTAAACTTCATAAAATGTCTGGTGCCTACCCTACTTCGTGAGTCTTGCCAAAATCCTCTTTCTCTGTAGAAGTTCAATACTTACTTTCTCAACCAGAGGTACCTGGAATGAGGCATGCAATCTAGACTGTACCTAGGAACAAGTTAGAGAAATATGCTTGTGCAAAGGTGCACTTAGAAAATCTACAGTCAGTTCAAAAATTGCTTCATGGAGGCTGAACTGATAGACTCAACCAGCTAGTGTTCAAGACTTACATCTGGAGAACGTAAGACAAGAAGCTTACACAAGAGCAAAGGTCTAGGGAGCACATACTGTCTCTCCTTCCAGAGACAGCAAAGACCACTGCAAATTCCCAAGGGCAGTCATTTCTGATGTGGGCGGGTGTAGAGAAGCAATTTATTCACAGATGGTTTGTGGTTTGATGTTTAATCTTATGCCTAGAAAACTAGCTTTGAGTTTGATTCTCCAGCATTCCTTACGTTTCCCAATACCCTTAATAAATATTCCATTTCTTGCACCTATGGAGTGGACTACCATACTGGGCAATACCACTTTCTAATAGTGTTGATAGTTCTTCAAGTGATCCCTGCTTTTGTCTAATCACAAAGCTAAGCCCATAAAACTCAAAATGTCCAGAAGAAACCAGATAAAGTCCCTAGAACCAAATTATTTACAACCAGTACAGGAATAGTGCCTTAGGTGAATGCAAGTCTATACTGGCTTGGACTGAGTTGTTGTTGTGGTGGTTGTTGTGGTTGTCGTCCCACTTTGGCAGGTTCTTGTCTTACTTTCTTTCCTATTGCCATGATAAGATTCTACAACCAAGACAACTTAAGGGAGAAAGGGTTTATTTGACTGATAGTTCCAGAGGGATATAGTGCTTCACGATCAAGAAGACGCAGTAGGAAGCAGAGAAGACATACATGGTAGGAGAAGGTTAATTGGTTCCCATAGCATCCACTCACAGCTGTGGTTAAACATGTGTTTTCTCCTAATTAACTACATTGACAAAGCTCAGGGGCTGCATAGTTGTGTAATATTGTTCTTCATGTCTCATCATTCTATGTGATTATCCATATTACAAGCATTTTATATGTGTGTATACATATATGTATATAATTCTATATACATACATATATAGAATTCTAAGAACACAGTCTGATACATTGTGTTTAGTAAATGTTAGCTACTATTATCATTATTGTCTATAAAACAGATAATAAAGATCTGTGTTTACTCTCGCGAGTGTCGATGGCTTCAAAAGTCTGTAATGTCGTGAGCTCTAACAGGTGTCGCTCTCATACAGCATCATTCATCCTGAAAAGGAGATAGCGTTACCCAGAGAACCACAAAGCCTGCAGTAAGACACACGTGTAAGCACAGGCTGACACCCTTTCCTTCACATGGTGAGTGCTTTAAGAGCATGTATGAACTAAGTGAGGAGGGGCATGCTTGCTGGAAAGCTGAGAAGCCATGTAGTCTCTGAGGACAAAACATTGGCAGAAAACAGATTTGTGTGTCAACAGTAGGAGCAACAGTTCTACAACCAGGTTACCTTGAGCAGATGGAAAATACTGGTCTCATTTTCCGTATGCTAATGATATCAGGTTAATTAATTTGCACTTAAATTTTCATCATCAGAGGAAGTGGAAGGAATATTTACAGTTTCATTATAGGAAGATCCTATCAAACAATAGAGCATTTGGGGGAAGCTGTCGTGCTGACCTGCAATTTTACAGCATGACAAGAGCATTGACTTGTTGATTTAGAATACATACAAAAAGTCCACAATGCTTCTAACTTAAAAAAAATTATGTTGAGATTTAGTTATACATATTTGTATAATCATATATATTTATAGTTATTGAAAATTAAATGATGCATTTATAGTTTATAGGATAGAATATGATGTCATGCTGTATGTGGGATGTGGGATGATTAAGCCAGACTAATTAATATATGCATCACATCATATACTTACTTCTCTATATACTTAAAATCTACACTTTTAGCTATTTCAAAATATATACTATGATCATTAATGATCACTGTACTGTACAATTGTTCACTCAAAATTATTGTCTCTCTCTAACTGACACCTCACACTTTAGAGAACATTTCCCTTTTCCCATACAGTCCCTCTAACTCAGGTAACCTCCATACTACTTGGTATTTCTATAAGTTTGACGGTTTTAGTTTCTGTAACACTTTTATGTTTGAATTCCTGTGTCTGAGGTTGATATGGCCTCAGGCAGCCAAAGGTTTTACTCTATCTCCTCCTCAACTGTTTATCTACAGGTCCACTTCTCAGTGACCAATGGGAAGACAGGAAGCAACCTCCCAATACTCCCTACCTTCCTGCTCTGCTGTTTTGATCTCCACAGCACAGTCTGTTTCACACATGTACCATATATTATAATCTCTGAGCTCAATTATCATTTTAATTATCTACAGAAACATTTGACTCCGGCAAAGACTTTTGTCTCTTTTTATTTCACCTCTTTTACTCATCGTTTTACATTCTACACCTGTCATATTGTAAACACATCTCAGTTTTAATAAGTTGTGTATGAGGAATTTGGGTCAAGGACAATGAAGGGCTAAGTGCTTGTAAACCACTGAGAGGTTTAAAAACAAAGTCAGGTAGAACAATGGTAATCATAAAAACTTTATTAAAAATAAGCTATCACGTTCTGGACATGGAATGTTCTGAGCATTGAAAGCAATGACATTGTCCCTGGGGTAATTCATTAATTGGTAATTCATTAATTGGTTCATGACTTAATGGGCTATTGGGAAGTGATAGAAACTTATTAGGTTGGATCTAACTAAGGATTTAGCACTTGGGGACAGGACGTTAGTAGCTATATTTTGTGTCTAGATGCATCCATTCAATCCTTCTACGGACCCTGTGTGTTAAGCTGCTTTGCCCTACCATACCCAACCCCCATTGTGACAGTCTGTCTTGCCACAGGCACATAGAAATGGAGCCAAGCAGTTATATCTGAAATCATCAGCCAAAATAGTCTTTTGTTCTTTAAGCTGATTTTATTCCCCCAGGTATTTTGTCACGGCAATGAAAAGTCGAAGAATGCATAACCTTATGATACTATACAGATATTTTTATAATTCTTTATGGTATGGGGACAAATGTAAACCAATTATTCAATGCAAATATAAAAATATTATTCTTAAGTTTAAAACCATTCAGAAAAGATCAGTGCCTTTGTGATCGTATGCTATGGAAATACATTTAAAATTTTACTAAATTTTGTTTGATAAATTAACTACCAAACCACAGTTAAGAGGAAAAACAAACTTTAGTGCTATCACCAGCTCTGATGAAATGTGCCCAATCATGTATCAGTGACTAACACAGGGAAAAACAAGGTTTTGCCTCTGCCTACAATTCAAGTTACACAGCATCGTCACTGTGAAAGCAGCTATAGATTTCTCTGTGGAAGCACACAGTGAGGGCACTAGGGAAGTGGGGAATCCAAACTTCTGTACTTAAGAGTTCATATTTCAAAGTAAACCTCCGCTTACAATCGTTTAAAAGATTTATTTCTTCTAAATTTTTGGCGAGGCTGATTGGTTTATCTATAAAGAACAGCAAACTTTAAAAAAAAATGTCTGAAATTATTTGCATGACGAAACTCCTGTAGAAACTTTTACATTGGTTTGGACTTTGAGAGAAAGTAAAGTCAACAATTGGCATTTTCTAATCCCCCGTTAAGGACTCAAGCCAAGATTACTCGGATTTAGCTGGACATGATAAATAAATATGGCAGAAACCAGGCCCACTTGGATTTGAATCTGAACAGCCACCCGTGGTGTCTAGACCATAAATGACACAGTATTTCAAAAACAAAATACTAAATGGTTAAGTATTTCCAGGTCCTAAGCTAAGAAGCACAAAGCCAACTCATTTTTTTGTAAGTTGTTAGAGTTCCCCAGATATTTCTAAACACCTGTTCCAAGAAATTATTTCCTATGTTTAAATAATGAAAAGATTCAAATCAAGGAACAAGGTCACAATGACATGAGCCTGATCCCCTAACCTAACATGTGTGAAAGAGCAATTGGTAAGGGTGATTTTTTTTTCCCCTAGCAAAAGTACTTTAAGTGCAACTTAATAAAAGGCAGATGACAAATTGGAGGAGCAGATGATTAGAATTATGGAATATATGCAGCCCATATTTTTTGTTGTGAAAACTATTTATAAACACCAGATCGGGCACAGTTTTAAAATGTTAAACCACAGAGATTAATGAACAGCAGAGTCATGTAAGGACAGCCCTGCTTCTGGTGATGAAGATTCCTTCTCAACTCCAGCTACATCACCAGAGTTATAAAACCCTGCAGGGCAAGCTGGAATCCACAATGGTATGGTCATGGTTTCAAGTGGTTGCAAATTAAACTTTACAAATGAGCGTAAAAGTAAAGTGGCAAGTTCTTGGACCCTCCCACCCCGTGGGATCTTACTTTATGTGGCCGGACCCAGTCACCTAACAGTTAAATCTTATGCACATTTCTGGTCTCCACAAATCACATGGGACATAGTACATTTGCCCGATGTTCAAAGCAAATCAATAGAGATAATTAAAGGGTTGGAAAACAAGGCCTATGGGCAAAGGTGAAAAGAGCTGGAAATATCTTTAATTCCGTGGGGGCAGGGCTTTCCAATCTTCCCTTTCCCACACCCTGGGAACAGCGAGTGCGATATGCTGGGCGAAATGAGTCCCTACAAAAAGCCTATCAGTTGGCCCAAGGAGAAAACCGAGATGGCCCTGAAAGTCTTCAGATACATGATGGATGTTACTGTAGCGATGGGAAGCAGTTGTGCCTGTTTCCACCCAGTTTGGAGCAAAGGTAGGAGGCAAAAACCCAACCCAACCCAGAAAGGCTGCTTTGCTTACAGTGTGACCAACTTGTTTCAGTCTGTGGGAACTTTCCTAGCTCGGCCAGCTAAAGTCTAATCCTGGGAAACAGTGGGCCATCAAGATTACAGATGCTTAGGGGAGGAGAGATTCTCATGACTGGGAGAGATGAGCTGAATATCACCAGAGCATACCAGGGAAACCAAGTGTCCGTTTATGATGTTTCCCATCTCAGGTTCTACAGTTATCATTATCTCCCAATTATTTCTTACCAGGGCAGTGGGGGCAGTGATAGAAATAGTTTTATTTTCTGTCAACATATGCTTGTACTGATTTTTAGCTCAACAAAATATTTCTAAATACACATTTTAACCTTGAATAGAGTGCTAAGTAATATCACCTGGAAACATAATGAATATGTGTGAAACCTAAAAACAGAGGACAGAGACTACCCATCGCACCACATAGGATGGTAGTCTTTCCTGTGTCATGCTAAGGTTGACCTGGCCAAAAGAGGCACTGGTGGTAGGTAGCAGGACTTGGAATCATGTAGAGCTGATTATGTATGAAAGAAATTTGTGGCGATTAGAAAACGCTCTCTGTATCAGTTTTCTGGTCTATAAAATGGATATAATGCCATTACCTTCTTATAATAATAATCTATGAAATTTTTAATGACCTTTACTATAAAGCAATAGCATATTGGGGGAAAAAAGGTCTATTAAATAAGAGTATAATTGGAAGTCAGGTAAGGACGTGTACAGCAACAATACTTGTACTCAAGAAACTCAGGCAGGAGGATTGCCTCAACTTCAAGGTCATAGAAAGACCCTCCCTCAGAAACCGAAAAGAATATAATTTAGCTCAGGGATTGAGGTGCTGAAAATATCACATATTGAATTGAAAAAGATTATTCTTTGCACCCCCATTTTACAATTTAGGGAACTTTGGCAAAGAAACTTGAGGGGTTTTTTTTGCCCAAGATCACATAAGAGAAAAGAAGTAGATTCATAGTCAGACTTCAGCCCCAGAACAAATGTGTTAGGCCTCCATTGTTCAAAGGACGAACTTCCTATTTGCCCCCTACATGTCTAACCCATATGAAATACAAAACCTTACAAGTATATGTCTTGTTCAAAGGCAGACAAATCTTTGGTGAGGTTTAGCATGTGCATTAGACTTGGTCAAACCTTCACAACAGTAAACAGCAACAAAATATGACAGCGACATCTTGCAATAAGCTGCAGCACTGCTACCTTTGCACGTCAGGGTCAGTACGAAGCCAGGGTCATTTGAGCCACGAGGTCTCTGATCCCAACAGCTGGTCAACTGCTACGATGGGTACGCATTCTGATCCTGACAGTATCCACTCTGTCCTATTCACTTTTATTACATGGTAATACAATCACATGTAATATGTAATCCATACATGGATTATGAATATCAGCAATATGAACTATTACTACTGATATTAAGAAGTCCATCAATCCTGTGCCTGTGTTATACTCTCCCTGTTGCCTCAGGAAATCTCAATTCCCCAGACAAATGCTACTTGGAAATTTATGCACATGAGACTTTTGTAACATGTACATATGCTTAAACAACACATTGTAAAATCCCATAGTTTTGAAAATAACATAATTGATATTAAGTTCTATAATCTGAATTTTTAACCAAACATTATATTCTTGAAATCAATTCACATTGGTCTTGTCAGCTATAGTTCTCTGATCTTCACTACTCTAACTGATTCATCTGCTCAGTTCAGTGACTTGTACAGTTTGAAATTGTTGCTGCTATAATTAATCCTGCTAAAAGCAACGTGTGTGCACATTTTGAAAGTGTTCAGTAGAAGCTCAATTTCCAAGTTGACAAATGCTAAACTTTATGATACCAAATCGTTTTCTGAAACACCAGTTCAAAATTCCATCAGTTACATATGAGATATTTGTTTATAAAAAGTTTTTTTTTAGTATAAATAAATTATACATAAGAGTAGCTTTCATTATGAGATTTCCATGCATGTACATACTGGATTTAAGTCATATGCACCCCTATGCTCTCTCTGTCCCTTTCCCACTGTTCCTCTTTCCCCAACTGGTAACCACTACTCTCATGTTTTCATGTGTCATGCATGTGTGATCGTATGCATGTGTGAACTAATGAGTTTAATTGAGATCACTTACTTTATAGGAGAGTGAGAGATTGCCCAACAGACATTTAATACTCTCCAGTGTATTGATGTTTGTCAACCTAGTAGACTGAAAATGCTACTTTGAAATGCTCTTAATATTGCATTTTGTTTCTAGTGAAATGCATGAAATGTAGTCATACATTTATAGCTTTTATATTTCTTCTTATAAAAAAAAGCTTTACCTCTGTTTGCCTATACCTCCTTTTCTATTCCAGTTTTATCCTCATTAATTTACAAGTGATCTAAATTTTTTCTAAGCTCAAGTCCTTTTGTCATCTTAAACTTTTCCCCTAAAGAGGATAATTTTATTAGAGTTTAAAAGGAAATCTTGGTGGCACCTTACCCCACAATTCCACCTGTCTTCCAGGAGGTCTATTCTAACCATAGATACACAGATAAGACATCCCCACCCCAATCCTCTTGCCTGCTGGGACCCTAGCAAGCCCAGTTCCTGGGCTGGACCCCACCCTGTCAAAACTCCATCATCCTTCCAGTCTGCACCTACACCTGCAGTCTCAGATCTGAGGTGCAACACACCCCACCCCATAGCTCCACTTGCCTCCCAGGAGGCCTCCTCAAACCAAGGACACACAGCTCTACCTGCCTCCCAGGAGATGTGCCCCAACTTGGGACTCACAGTCCAGCCAACATCAGGGACAACCAGATGGTAAAAGGCAAGCACAAAAGCATAATCAACAGAAGCCAATGTAATACGGCACCATCAGAACCCAGCTCTCCAACTACAACAAGCCCTAGATAACCTAACACACCTGAAGAGCAAGATTGTGATCTTAAATCTCATCTCATGAAGATCACAGAAGCCTTTAAAGAGGATATACATAATTCCCTTAAAGAAACACAGGAAAACACAATCAAACAGGTAGAAACCCTTAAAAAAGAAATAAATCCTTTAAAGAAATACTAGAAAAGACAATTAAACAGGTGAAGGAAATGAACAAAATGATCCAAGACCTAAAAATGGAAATAGAAACAACAGAGAAAACACAAATGGAAGCAAATCTGGAGATGAAAATTCTAAAAAAAGAGAACAGGAACTACAGACACAAGCATCACCAACAGAATACAAGAGATGGAAGAGAGAATCTTCAGGGGTAAAGTGCACCATAGAAGACATCAGTACATCTATCAAAGACAACACCAAATATAAAGGGTTTCTGACTCAAACATCCCAGAAATTTGGGACACTATGAAAAGACCAAACCTAAGAATAATAGCAATAGAAGAGCGTGAAGATTCCCAGGAAAAAGGGCCAGAAGACATCTTCAATAAAATCATACAAGAAATTCTCCCTAACCTAAAGAAAGAAATGACTATGAACATACAAGAAGATTACAGAATACCAAATAGATTAGACCAGAAAAGAAAATTCTGCCCCCCCATAATAATCAAAACACAATGTACAGAGCAAAGAAAGAATATGAAAAGATGCAATGGAAAAAGGCCAAGTAGCATACAAAAACAGACCTATCAGAATTACACTTGACTTCTCAACAGAGACCCTAAAAGGCAGAAGATCCTGGACAGGTGTCTTGAAGATCCTAAGACACCACTGATGCCAGTCCCAACTACTATACCCACCAAAACTCACAATTAGCATAGTTGGAGAAACCAAGATATTCCATGACAAAACCAAATTTAAATGATATCTTTTTACTAATCCAGCCTTACAGAGGCTACTAGAAGAAAAATCCCAACACAAGGAGGGCAACTACACCCAAGAAAACACAAGAAATTAATCATCTCATAGCAATACCAGTGAGAGAGAGAGAGAGAGAGAGAGAGAGAGAGAGAGAGAGAAACACCTCCAACATCAAAATAATGGGATATCTTCAGAACCCCCCCCCAAAAAACCCAAAAGGATATACCTTCTTCTCAACATCTCATGGCACCTTCTCCAAAACTGACCACAAAATCAGACACAAAGCAAGTCTCAACAGATACAAGAAGATTGAAATAACCCCATGCATTCTATCAGAGCACCATGAGTTAAGGTTGAACTTCAACAACAGAACCAACAGAAAGTCCACATACTCATGGAAATTGAACAACTCTCTGCTCAATCATCACTTGGTCAGGGAAGAACTAAAGAAAGAAATTAAAGATTTTCCATAATTTAATGAAAATGAAGGAATAACAACCCCAAACTTATGGGACACAATGAAAGCAGTGCTAAGAGGAAAATTCATAGCACTAAGTGCTTTTATTAGGAAATTGAAGCGATCTCATACTAGCAACTTAACAGCACACCTGAAAGCTCTAGAGCAAAAAGAAGTAAACATACCCAAGAGGAGTACAGGGCAGGAAATAAATTTCAGCAAAGCTGAAATCAATCAAATAGAAACAAAGAGACAATACGAAGAATCAACAAAACCAGGAGCTGGTTCTTTGAGAGAATCAACAAGATAGATAAACCCTTAGCCAAACTAACTAAAAGACCCAGAGGCAGTATCCAAATTAGAAAAATGAGAAATGAAAACGGAGACATAACAATGAAACTGAGGAAATTCAAAAAATCATCAGATCTTCAAAGCCTGTACTCCACAAAACTGGAAAATCCAAATAAAATGGATGATTTACTAGACAGATAACATGCACCAAAGTTAAATCAAGATCAAGTAAACTATCTTACCAGTCCCATAACCCCTAAGGAAATAGAACCAGTCATTAAAAGTTCCCCAACCAAAAAAAAAGCCAGGGCCAGATGGTTTTAGTGCAGAATTCTACCAGACGTTCAAAGAAAAGCTAATACCAATACTCTTCAAATTATTCCATAAAATAGAAATGGAAGGAACACTACATATCTCATTCTATGAAGCTATAATCACCCTGATACCTAAACTACACAAAAATTCACCAAATAAGGAGCTTCAGACCAATTTTGCTTATGAACATTGACACAAAAATATCCAGGAACACAAAAATCATCAAACAAAAACCTAAGAACCCATCAAAAACATCATTCAATATGATCAAGTAGGCTTCATTCCAGGGATGCAGGAATGGTTCAGTATATGAAAACCCATCAACATAATCCACTATATAAACAAACTGAAAGAAAAAAAATCGCATGGTCATCTCATTAGATACTCTCCTCTTTTCCTGTTCAATGGTCTCTTTGATCGGCGGGGTGTTCTCCTGTGTCTCGGTTTTCTTCAGCTTGGTCTTATCAACAGCCTTCAACAAAATCCAACACCCATTCATGTTAAAAGTCATGGAGAGATCAGAGACTCAAGGCACATAGCTAAAAAAGAAAAAAAACAAAAAACAAAACAACAAAAAACATAATAAAAGCAATATCCAGCAAGCTAATAGTCAACATCAAATTAAGTGGAGAGAAACTTGAAGCAATTCCACTAAAACCAGGCACAAGACAAGGCTGCCCATTTCCTCTCTATCTATTTAATATAATACTTGAAGTTCTAGCTAGAGCAGTAAGACAACAGGGAGATCAATGGGATACAAATTAGAAAGGAAGAAGTCAAGGTATCACTATTCATGGATGAAATGCTAGTATCCATAAGCAACCCACAAAATTCTACCAGAGAACTCTTACAGCTGATAAACAACTTCAGCAACGTGGCTCGATACAAAATTAACTCAAAGAAAACAGTAGCCTTGGTTTATTCAAGTGATAAACAAAGAAAGAAATTAGGAAAACAACACCCTTCACAATAGTCACAGATAATTATAAAATATCCTGGTGTACCTCTAACCAAGAAAATGAAAGATCTGTATGACAAGAACTTCAAGCCCCTGAAGAAAGAATTTGAAGAAGGTATCAGAAGATGGAACGATCTCCCAAGCTCATGGATAGGTAAGATTGACATGGTGAAAACGACCTTTTTTTTTGTCACGAGGTGTGTTTTATTATCATCAATCATACAAAATAATTTTCTATAATATCCCAGGGCAAACCGGTGAGATTTGGCAGTCCGACTAGTGGAGGGGTCCCCTTCAGAGACCGGTGGCATCGGCTCGGAGTGCCCTGGTTCCCAGGGCAGCTTGTGGCTCGCGTCCATCTTGCAGGTGGCTCTTCCTCCTCATCACAAGGGGGTCTTGGAGACGGCAGGGTGGGGTGGGGTAGGGAAATCTTCCTAGGCTTTTAGGAGATTTCACTCCTCTTTTCCTGTTCAATGGTCTCTTTGATCGGCGGGGTGTTCTCCTGTGTCTCGGTTTTCTTCAGCTTGGTCTTATCAAAGCTGGCGATTTCCCCCACGTCCGGCTTGTCTGCCATTTTCTTACAACTCATGGATTCTCGTTCCGAGCTCGCGCTCCAGATGCTCCCACCCATGTTGCTGCAGCAAGGGACTAAAAATGGCCATCTTAACAAAAGCAATCTACAGATTCAATGCTCCCTTCAAAATCCCATCACATTTTATTTATTTATTTATTTATCCAGATCTTGAAAGAGTAATTCTCAACTTCATATGGAAAAACACAAAACCTAGGAACCTAGGATAGCCAAAACAATCCTGCACAATAAAGAACTGGGGGAATCACCGCCCCTGACCTCAGACTGTACTACAGAGCAATCATGATAAAAAACTGCATTGTACAGTTCTGTACTGGTACAGAAACAGACAAGTTAATCAACGGAATCAAATCACAGACACCGGAATAAACCCATATACCTATGGACACTTCATTTTTTTACAAAGAAACCAAAACCCATAGAATGGAAAAAAAAATAAAACATCTTCAACAAATTGTGGTAGCGTAACTGGGATGTCTTCATGTAGAAGAAAACAAATTTCTTTTCTATATTTATTATCCTGCACAAAACTCAAGTCCGAGTAGTTCAAGGACTTCAGTATAAAACTGGATGCACTAAATCTCAAAGAAGAGAAAATGGGGAATAGCCTTGAATGCATTGGTATGCACTGGAAGAAAAAGAGTAGGGGGCTTTAATGTACATATTAAGCCTACAACAGTTTGATTAGAAGCACATTGGTGGTCTTTTGCTATGGTCCTACAAAAAAGCAAGAGTGTTTAAGGAACTTTAGTCCTGGAAGGAATCCTTTAAGTGGGGAGTTATCTGTGTTGTATTAAGGAAAACAGAGGGAAGAGTTGGGAATTCATCTGCTTCAGGTAGCTGAGGAACAAACTATCATATTAATTATGTATCAGCTTATCTGTAAAAAGAAACTGGTTTAAGAAGATAGTATTGTTTTATCAGTTAAGGATTATTAATGTAGTTGGTTTGGCCTGTGTGGGGTAGATTAAATATGATTTTTTTGAAGTTTAAAAGAACTTTAAAACAAATTGAAAAATTTAGAACAATTTTGGGTTAAAAAGCACTAATATTGTTCCAGGTGTTCCTGTTAGGGAGAAAAATACTCATTGAAACAAAGAAGAATGAGAATTTGGGGTTAAGGGTTTCAGGTGTATCGTTCCGACTTCTCTGCAGCAAGCTCTCCTCCATCAATGTTTTGTTTGGGGGGCTTTTGTCACCTAGCTGGAGGGGGAGGAGCTGCTCTGCCTAGCCACAGCTGCGGGCCATTTGCTCTAGCAGGCAGGTTCCACGCCCCCAGGAGTTTTTTCCTGGGTGGTACTGCATAGGGTGGAGTGTGCTGCTTTTTTTGTAAACCCTAAAAGTAGAGCTGAAAGAGAAGTATAGGTGCTTGGAGGCACCATTTCAGCAGGGCCAGGGTGGGTGTGGGGATCTGAGTCTTCGTTAATGGCCGATTGCATTGTCCGATTTTAGACCAAGTTAGTGCAGTGGCTCCACCCAACAGCAACAGTAACAAAACAACAGCAACAACAACAACAAAAACCCTCAAGTTTTCTCCATGTAGCTCGGGCTATCCTGGAACTCATTATGTAGACCAGGCTGGCCTCAAACTCACAGAAATCCACCTGTTTTTGCCTCTTGAACGCTGGGATTAAAGGTGTGTGTCACCGCCCCCCTGGAAGCTTTGATACTTCAAATAAGAATAACGTTAATAGGATGTGAGGAGAGTAAAGGAAAAAAAGAGAAAGTGAGAAAAGATAAACACTGATCGCGAACAGATAAAACAAAATATGAGACAGATGAGAAGCCTGTGCGTAAAGTAGCTCGAGAGGAGAAAATGTTTGGGCTTGAGAGGTTGAGAAGCAGCAGGTAGAGTGTGTTGGATGGACGACTGAATATATGTGGCTATCTCGGGCACAGCAGTGTTGAAAGCTGCGACTTCAACGGCTCTCCAGCACGGTGCTCACGGTCACCAACTGCATCTTCACACTGGGTGAGTCTGAGACCCCTCCCAATTGATAGGCTTAAGTCATGCCATCCAGCCCTAACCAGCCTTCATTTCAAGCTGTACCCAACATACCCATAGGCCTCACATCTATGGAGTCCGTCAGTCGTGAATTGAGCGCTTAGCAAGTTCCAAAGTGAAAAGTTGGAATTTACTGTACACCAAACTCCATCCCGACAACTGATGTAAAGTCAGTGTGGTGATGTGTATGTCCTGCTGTAGCCACCCTCTGTTTTCATAGATCTGCATTGGCTTTGGCTCCTGAGTGCACACCCTTGGCTTCTCACACAAGCGTCGTTTACTTATGCCTGTGGTGAGTGTGTCTGTACTGAACGTACGCATACTCTTTTCTTGTCATATTCCCTAAACAATGGCATAGCATCAGTTTGCATGGTACTAATATTATATTATATTTTATAAGTAACCTAGAAATTATTTAAGTAATATAGGAAATGTATTTAAGATATATACAATTATGACATTTTATATGACGTACTTGAAAATCTAAGAACTGAGCTATTTCGGGGCTCCTAGAATCAATCCTTCATGAATTCCAAATGATGGTTATACATCCAAATTGCTGTTTTCAAGATTTTCTATCAAAGTAATTCTCTGTAGTCATCTACTAGCATGTTGTAGCAAATTCTGTTTTTCTTTTTTTCCATAAGCAAAGATAAGAAATAGCATTTAATGATTATGTTGCTATCATCTTCAAAATACAGGCAACAAAATATTTGTTATATAAAATATTTAATATAATACCTCAAATTTAAAAGCTTCTATAGATAAAGGCAAAGTCCATATAGGATGAACATATAGGATGAAATATGGAACTAAGCATGCCACTCAATTGGTGCAGGGCTTATCTAACATTCACAAAGTCAGGGGTTTATTTGGGAGTTAATTTTAACAAAAATTTGAAAGATCTATAGTAAGAACTAAAAAGTGTTGATGAAAGAATTGAAGACCCAAACATAAACCCACACACATATGGGCACTTAATTTTTGATAAAACAACGACAACAACAACAAGCCAGAAATACACCCTGGAAAAAGAAAGCATCTTCAACAAATGATGCTGGTCTAACTGGATGTGGGCATGTAGAAGAATGCAATAGATCCATATCTATCACTCTGTAAGAACTCAAGTCCAAGTAGATCAAAGACCCCAATGTAAAACCAGATATATTGACCCTGATTTAAGAGGAAGTGGGAAATATCCTTGAACTCTTTAGCATGGGAAAAGAACTTGTGAATAGAATACTGTTAGCATAGGTATTAAGATCAACAACTAATAAATGAGACATGATGAAACTGAAAAGTTGATAGAAGGCAAAGGACACTGTCCATTAGGCAAAGCAGCACCCTACAAAATGGGAAAAGATTTTTACCAACTCCACAACCAATAGAGGACTAATATCCAAAATATATAAAGAACTCAAGAAACTAGGTATCAAAAACCAAATAATCTAATTTAAAAATGGGGTATAGATCTAAACAGAGAACTCCCAGTAGAGGAATCTCAAATAAGAAACACTTAGAGAAATGTTCAATGATCTTAGCAATCAGCAAAGTGAAAACCAAATTTACTCTTTGAGATTTCATTTACACCAGTCAGAATGGCTAAGAGCAACAATACAGTTGATAGTTCATGCTGGTAAGAATGCGGAGCAAGGGGAACACTCCTACCTTGCTGATGGGAATGCAAACTTGTACATTTCTACCTAGAAATCAGTATAGTGGGCCCTCAGACAGTTGGGAATCGATCTACCTCAAGATCCAGATATATCACTCTTGGGCAAATACTCAAAGGAAGTTCCTTCATACCACAAGAACACTTGTTCAACCATGTTCACACACTGTGACCTTATCCATGCTAGCCAGAAACTAGAAAAAAAATATAGATGTTCCTCAGCAGAAGAATGGATAAACGAAGCATACATTTACGCAATAAAGTATTACTCAGCTGTTAAAAAAAATGACATCATAAAATTTGCAGGCAAATGTCATGGGACTAAGGGAAAAAAATCATCCTGAGTGAGGTAACCCAGGCCCAAAGACAAATATGGTATGTATTCACTTATAAGGGAATGTTAACTGTTACATAAATGACAAACAAGATACAATCTATAGACCCAGAGAGGTTAGGTAAAAAGGAAAGGTCTAAGGAGATAATAAATAGATTTTAAAGATGGACTGGAGTCAGGTAGAGATGGGAGGAAGGATCAGGTTAGGGGAAGATAGGGTAGAGGGAGGGAGTCTAGGGGGGTGTCTAAAACTAGAGGGATTATAGTGGAAACTTCCTAGAATCTATGGCCATGATCCTAATGAGAACTCCTAGCAATGAGGATATGCAGTCTCTTGTAGCCGGACAAGGCTTCCAGTGGTGGGACTAGGTCGCATTCAATTGAGTTGTTGGCTAAGGGCTCCTTGGAAATGCCCAAATAACCCAGGTTGTTGCTCTCTACAAACTGACAGAGAGGCTCCTTGCTGAGGACAATACCCGCACAACTCATTGAACACAGAGAAGTCAAGCTGCTACCTAGATGGAGCCTTTACCCCTGTGCTCCAGTCTCTTAGGTATGGGATAATACCCTGTAGGCTACTGAAAGAAAACCATGGACACAAACCCAACTACAAAACCTTTGATAATACCCTGTGGGCTACTGAAAGAGAACTGTGCTAGGACAATGGTGGCACAGAACTTGTAGGAGTGGCCCACCAATGTCTAACTGAACCTAAGGCCCACTCTATGAGAGGGAACCCATACCCGACACTGCTTGGGTAACTAAGAACTGCACTAGAGATCCCAGAGACCTAAGGTTAAACCAAATACCACTGTTTTGGGTTTTTTTGTTTTGTTTTTGTTTTTTAAAATCAATACACATAGATGGGCGTGTTATCCAGCCATCAACAGAGAGGCTTCCTCCAGCAGCAGATGGGGACAGATGCAGAGGCCTCCAGCCAGATATTATGCTAAGATCTCAGAGCTGAGAGAGAGAGAGAGAGAGAGAGAGAGAGAGAGAGAGAGAGAGAGAGAGAGAGAGAAAGAGAGAGAGAGAGAGAAAGAAGAAGAAGAAGGAGAAGAAGAAGAAGAAGAAGAAGAAGAAGAAGAAGAAGAAGAAGAAGAAGAAGAAGAAGAAGAAGAAGAAGAAGAAAGAGGAGGAGGAGGAGGGACGGAGGGAGGGAGGAGAGAAAGAGAGAGAGAGAGAGAGAGAGAGAGAGAGAGAGAGAGAGAGAGAGAGAGAGAGAGAGAGATCTCCATCAAATTCCTGCCTTCAGAGCTCAGGGAATTCTGTGAAAGAGGAGGGAGAAATACTGTACGAGCCAGAGTGGGCAGGGGACCCCAGGAGTGACCTAAGCAAGGCTCGTGTGAACTCAGAGGCTGAAGCAGCAAACACAGGAACCTCACAGGTTTGAACCAGCTTGGTAGTTTTACAGGACTCCTGACTGTGAGAACAAGTCAGTTACTGACTCTTCTGCCTTCCTGTTGGGTTGCTGTGTCCAACTTCAACATGACCGTTTTTGCTTCATTTTATTACATGTGATTCTGTCGTATTTGGCTGTTATCTCTCAGAAGTTTGTTCTTTTCTAATGAGAGAGAGAAAGGAAGCAGATCCAGGAGAGAGAGGAGGTCAGTGGGTACTGGGAGACGGAGAGGGTGGGGAAACTATAATCAGGACATATTGTATGATAAAATGTAGTGTTAGAAAAGAATCTATTTTCTTTTCTTTTCTTTTTTTTTTTGATAGAGTTTCACTGTGTATCCCTGTCTGTCCTGGAGAATCTATTTTCAGTAAAAGAAAAATAAAATAAATAAAACGTTCTTAATTAATTGTTCCATATTTCACTCAGGAATAATTCCCCTTATTCACCTTGGACACTGTTTCCAGAAATTCTCTCAAAATTAAAAAAATAAAACTTCCCAGTCAAATTCCCTGCAATAACTTTAGTATTAGCTGGACAGTGGGGGCGCATGCCTTTAATCCCAGCATTCAGGAGGCAGAGGCAGGAGGATCTCTGAGTCTGAGGCCAGCTTGTTCTACAGAGCGAGTTCCAGGACAGCCAGTCTTACACAGAGAAACCCTGTCTCAAAAACTGATAGATAGATAGAAAGATAGATAGATAGATAGATAGATAGATAGATAGATAGATAGATAGTAGATAGATAGATAGTAGATAGATAGATAGATAGATAGGTAGGTAGGTAGTAGATAGATAGATAGATAGATAGATAGATAGATAGATAGATAGATAGATAGATAGTAGATAGATAGTAGATAGATAGATAGTAGATAGATAGATAGATAGATAGATAGATAGATAGATAGATAGGTAGGTAGTAGATAGATAGATAGATAGATAGTAGATAGATAGATAGATAGTAGATAGATAGATAGATAGTAGATAGATAGATAGATAGATAGATAGTAGATAGATAGATAGTAGATAGTAGATAGATAGATAGATAGTAGATAGATAGATAGATAGATAGATAGATAGATAGATAGATAGTAGATAGATAGATAGTAGATAGATAGATAGATAGAGATAGATAGATAGTAGATAGATAGATAGTAGATAGATAGATAGATAGATAGATAGTAGATAGATAGATAGATAGTAGATAGATAGATAGATAGTAGATAGATGATAGATAGATAGATAGATAGATAGATAGATAGATAGATAGATAGATAGATAGATGATAGATAGATAGATAGATAGATAGATAGATGATAGATAGATAGATAGATAGATAGATAGATAGATAGATAGATAGATAGATAGATGATAGGACATTTTGACTTTGACTCAATCTAGAGAGTAAGACTTTAGGGACAAAAGTTTCTTTTCTTTTTCTTTTCTTTCTTTCTTTCTTTTTTGTTTGTTTGTTTGTTTGTTTGTTTGTTTGTTTGTTTTTCTACACAGGGTTTCTCTGTGGAGCCCTGACTGCCCTGGAACTCACTCTGTATACCAGGCTGGCCTCTGCCTCCCAAGTTTCTTTTCTTTTCACTTCTTTTCTTTTCTTTTCTTTGTTTGGCTTTGCTTTGCTTTCTCTACCTCCCCTTCTTTCATCTTGAATCCCAACTTCCAAAGATAATAGTACTTTTTTTGTATAAAATTTTAAAACTAGTAGCACCTCAGTTATAAAACATGTGACAAGTAGGAACAAAAACAGTGGGTTTCATTATAGTGACAGAATGGTCAGACATGTTAAACTAGGTCAAAGGCTCTGGTGATGTAATCAGAAGCATTGAGCTTATAGACTTGCTAAAATAAAATTTAAATTTTTTTCCAACTCTAACTTCTAGGTACCACTCAAATATGATCCTCCCATATGAATATGGCAGAAGAGGGGAGGTACATTAAATGCTTTTATGATCAACACCAGACTCTGCACAGAACTTCTTTGGAGTTTGATGTGGTTTCCCTGTAGTCAGTTTATTTTCTCACACATTGTAGGTACAATACTTTGTGGGTCAGAAGAGCTTATCTATCTTTTCCCTCTTGTAAAATTAAAACTTTGGCTGCTTTCTCTAAACCCTATATTTTCACGGATATGGCTTTTTTATTTTGTCTGATCCCTGTCCAGTTTCCATATAAGCTAGATCTTCCACAAAGGTTCTGCTGTTTCACAGATAGTCAGCTCTGAAGATAGAAACAGAAGCACATTGGTTTTAGGAGTTCTTATTTCTAAGTCAGAATTTAGCTGCTTCGTAAAAAAATATCTTATTTCTACCAGAAAACTGCCAACAATATTTGGCTTGGTTCAGTCCAAGTTGGATAAGGAATCCCAGTCTGTCATAACTGATACTCACCCAAGCTTCTATTCAAAGAGTGAAGAACATATGCATGCTATCAAATCATTAGCTCACGACTGTCATCAGTTCCAAGTGTGTGCTGGACATGCCTATCTACCCTTAGCCTGAGAACAAAATAAAGCAGCCAGCACTTACCAGGCTGCTGAGAAAAAAGACATAAGTTAGATTGTGGTAAAATTTCAATTTACCCATCTCTGCAAGCGAGTTTTTAAAAAGTTGAAAAAAAAAATCTGGCCTGATGTCCAAGTTTGATTCTATGCTCCTTTATCACATTAAGAAGTTTTAATATGCATACATAAATCCACCAATTTTTCCAGAAGGTTTCAATGTCTCTATAAGTCTGGTGACAGGAAAATGCTCTCAGAAAGTTCATGGTGACCATGGGTTGTAGCTAAAAATATGAGCCACAGTAGTACCTCCTATCTCTGTAAAGGAAACTTTTTCTTCCATCTTGACAAGAATGAATGAATAAATAAATAAATGCAATAGCAAATATCAGGAGGAGGGAGGGGGAGGACCAGTGATTTCCTTCTTTGCTACTATTTCTTTCTGGTGGAGCCAGAAATAAAAGCAGGAGCTCTTCCTAGTTTTTTCCCATTGATGTAGAGCCACAGAAGACTGGGAATGGAAAGCTTTGTTTCTCGTCCACTTTGTTATTCTTGCTACATTCTCCCAAATGTATACTTTGCCACTTAGAATGGGTGTTCTATCTCTTTGAGATTGAGCAAAAGTCAAAAGTATACAATAAACTGTCTGAGTCACGTGAACAGACTGCTCAGCGCTTAGGTGTGGTCACTGGTTTAAATAGTTTGATTCCTTTTCTTTAAGTTTAGTTAATGGAAGTCAAGGGTCAATTTTTTTTTAGGGAAGAGAAAACTGACTGAGTAACCACAGGCAAGAATCCACAGTGCAGAACAAAACGCCACAGACAGTCATCCCGAGAGAGCGGAAGGGCCCTCCCTCATCAAGAACCTTACTACACACGCAGATTCCAGGACTGTCCTTTCCAGTGGCTCCTCTTGGGAATTCTGCCTCCCCGTTTGAACGGGAATGGCTGTGGTGATGATACACCAGGCCTCCCATTTGATGTTGAGGGTTGGATGAAAGGGTGAGAAAAGCCAGATCACAACGTCTCAGATCAAGAAGCTCAAGGCACTTCAGTAGAGAATCTTACATCTGGACTTGAAGCCAGTGCTAAGAACAAGGAGATCTGGGTAATTTAGACATGCAAATGGAGGGATGTAAACAATCTTTACCAAAATGCAGAGCACACATTTAAGTTTGCTCATAAATTCTTTGCTACTTTTTCCACCGAATCTTCACTGGTCTTAGTGACTTGTTTGTCCTGTAAAAACAAAACAACAACAAAAAGTTAGGTGGCATGATGGAATCCTGAATGGAAATTCTCAAAGTTTGTGTAGCTTCTGTCGGGGTTTATTGAACACCATTTTCCGATAGTCCCAAGCCTCCATCTTTTTTGAGGGGGAGGGAAGCTTTATCATCATTTATGTGCATGTGTGAATATCGGAGTGCATGCTATGTGTTAAGAGAAATTGTTGCAGGGCGCCCACCTGAGAAGATCACTTAAACACAGTCTATAGGCAGTTGAAAGTCATTATTCCAGCTAGCTGGGCCTGCACTCAGGTATTCAGGACCCAGGCATAACACCAAGCATTTAGAGCAAGGGGTTTTAAAAGGAAAAACACAAACAAAAGCAAAGACAAAAACAACCCGACCGTACCCTGACACTATCTCTCAGCAGCTACAGGAAGAGATTGACACAAACGGTTTAACAGAAGCTAGGATCAATTAGCTAGGACATCTTGACCTTGGGTTCCTAGAACAGAGATGGAGAGTTTTCCACAGGATTCTCTATCAAGGAGACCAAATTCTAGTTAAACCTAAAATGGCCTCAGCAAGAACACAAGATAGAGGAGTCTCTGCACTGCCTTGTCCTGTTATAAAGTAACCGACTCAGCAGCCCAACAAGGGGGAAAAAACAAAACAAAACAATCCCACTTCCCATATAGAATCCAACTATGTTTGTGGGAACTGTTGCTTACTTGTAGAAAACATTTATTTATTTATTTATTTATTTATTTATTTATTTACTGAAGGCTGGGGAGGAAAAGATTTACTTGCCTCACACTTCCACATTATAATCCACCAGTAAAGGAAGTCAGGACAGAAACCTTGAAGCAGAAGCTGACGCAGAGGCCATGGAGGAATGCTGCTTACTGGCTTGTTCATCATGGCTTGCTCTTCTTACTTTCTTATAGAAGCTGGGATCACCAGCCCAGGGGTGGCACCACTCACAGTGGGATGGGCCCTCCTCTATGGATCACTAATTAAGAAAATGCCTTCCAGGCCTGCCTGCAGCCCCATCTTACAGAGGTGTTTGTTGTTTGCTTGTTGTTTATGAATATCTTTACTTTTATTGATTCTTTGTGAATTTCACACCATGCACCCTCATCCCACTCATCTCCCTGTCCCTTCATATCTGGCCTCTACCCTTGCAACCTCTCCCACTCAAAAAATAAAAATAAATTAAAAAATTAAAACAAAGCACAGAAACCATCTCATTGTGGAGGCTGTAGTGTGTCTCAGTGTGTCCCACAGTACACCCTTTTGTCTATGCGTCTTCATTAGCAAATGTTCATTACTTTGAGTTATTCTGGCTTCTGCTACACCACCAATACTGGATCCTCACCAGAACTTCCCTCTGTTATTCTCTTGCTGCCCCGTGTCATGGAGATCCTAAAACTTGGATCAGCAGGACCAGCCCTTTCATATGCACTAGTGGTACATAGATGAGGTAGATATGGAGTTGGTCAACTCAAAGCCCTGGATGTGGACCTGGGTGGTAGCTAAGTCAACCCACCAGCTCTCCTCTACCTCCACCACAAGGGAGAGATCTGTAGCACTACGCTGGCTAGCTCACCAAATAACCCAGACAGAAGGGGCAGGGGTAGCTCCTCTGCCTTCGTATTCTTGGGGTGGCTCACTCACACTCATGCCACCAGAGCCAGCTCCAACGTGCTTCCCAGGCAAGGTGCAGGATCCACTCTCCCACGCGCTGCAGCTGGTAAGGGGCAGGGACAGCTCTCTTGCTGTCATGACCCCGTGGCTCTCCCAAATGCCACAGGTGGTGAGGTCAAGAGGCATAGAAAACTTTAATGTTGCGAGGAACATTTATTCTACAAGTCTGTGTCTCCTATCATGACAATCCCCCGATCTTTGGCAGAACTAAAAGACTATTTTGACATGGTAATCTCTAGTTTTAAATGCGATAATGTTTCTATTGAGGTTAGAACGAAGGCACAGAAGACCATCCCATATCCCAACACATGCATAGCTCCTTGAATCTGCACAATGGCAAATACCACCATTCATATCATTCACTTTATGCCTGTGATGGTCTCAGCACGATTCTATATGATGAGCACATATCAATAACAAATGTAATAATAAGAGGTTCTCTGCCATCCTGGATCTTATACTTTCTTCTGGAGAGAATATACGCATAGTTAATGTGTTAAAAGTGGCAATGCTATCAAAAATGAGTCAATATAAAAAGCAAGAAAACAGAAAGAGAACCATTTAGATATGAGAGGCAGACATGTAAGGTGATGTAAGGGGGTGAGCTAAGTAGATATCTTGGTGAAGCCTTCCTGTAAAAAAACTGGGAGTTTGTGTGGTTTTCCAACCTATGTGGTTAAAATGCGATGTAGTTAAAGAAACTTCACTGAAGACAGAGGGTGGTCAGAGACTGACAGGATCATAAATAAGAAACTCACCATGGCTCAGGCCTAGTGCCCCAGCAATAAGTTAATAAGCCCCGACTTCAGATGAGATAGCAGTCTAACCTCCTGGCCCAGACCTCAGAGTTCTGGGCACTGAAGAGAGGTGATGGCCACAGGGTGAAAGAGAAAGACCTTAATCTCTGCAGTTCTATAAGAAATTCTCCCACCCAGGGACATTATCATAAATAACTGTACAATAAAATATTTCTAGGAACCAAAATCATTCTCCAGTGCAATCCCCTTTCCTTTCCTGCTCATCACCTACCGCCTCTCTTCCCCTTTTTACCCATAGAAAAGTGAGGATAATTTGTAATTTTTACTCTGGAATAATCTCTAACTTACTGAAATGCTGCACTCGTACAGATCACCATTTTGAACATGATTTAGAAGCCAGTTGTTAGAGCTCAGAAAATGGCTCGGTTGGAGAAGAAGGGAGGACTTGTAGTGCAAGTCTGAGACCTGAGTTTGGAACCCTAGCACCCATGTGAAAAAGCTAGGTGCTGCAATGTGCTCCTGCAATCACAGGACTGAGAAGGTAGAGATAGGAGAGTTTCTGGCGTTTGCTGGCCAGCCGGTCTTGCTGAATCCAGGAGCGTCAAGTTCAGTGAGAGAACCAATCTTAAACAATGAAGTGGACAGTGAGAGAAAATGACACTCAGCTTCCATGTCTGGTCTCCACATGCATATACCACACATGTGCACATGCACGCATATGCTACACACATGCACACATATGCATATAATACACATATGCATACACATACAGATGCCACACATGCACACACATGAACATGCCACACACATGCATAAAGTACACATATGCACACATGCATATCCCTCACACATTCATAAATGCAGATACCACACACATGCATGTACCACACACTTGCTCATTTGCATATACTGCACATATGCATACACAAATGCCAATAATAGCTGATCCTCTATGACTCTAAGATGCATCCTTGTTCATTTCCTACTAACAAGGACATTCTCTATGTGATTGGTCTTCACCAGGGATATTATTAAAGTAGCATTGATACATATCTACACATCACTCTCAAACTGTGTGGGCTTCACCAGTGAACCTTTGTGGTTGAAGGGACAGTATGTACTCAGTATTTATTGGATGCTGGTGTGCTTTCTTAAGCATTGTCTTGGCCATGGTTTTAGGTAGCCATGATATTTCAATGAACAAAAGAGACAAAAATCTCTGTCCATATGAAACTTCATCCCAATGGATAGGTGGTAAATAATAGATCATTGTTTTAAAAGCAAAGTAAGTAAATAAATTATAATACATATTCAAAACACACACACCACAGACTGGACAAAGAAATTGGACATGTAAATCAGTAAGGGAGCGATAGGGTTGAAACATAAAAGAGGGCAACTGGGGTTGGGTTCATCTAGAAGAGAGCATTGTAGCAAGGCTTGAAGGAAATGAGGTGTTTACTCTGCTTGGAATGTTCTAGGCAGGTTTAAGCAGAGTACATTAAGGGAGGAGTGAGACATAGGCGATGAGGTCAGAGTAGCAAAAAGGTCTAGGTCTTTTGAAGGCCCCTATTATCCTTGCAGACAAGAGCCTAGCGTAACTGTCTCCCAAGAGGCTTTATCCAGAATCAGATGGAGGCAGATGCAGAGATCCACAGCCAAACATCAGGGGGATTCCAGGGAGTCCTGGGGAAGAGTGGGGGATAGAAGTGAGCAAGTGGGAGGAGGGGTCAAGGAGACCACAAAAAGACCCACAGAGTCAACTAACCTGGGGCCGTGGGGGTTCACAGAGTCTGGGCCCCCAACCAGCAGGAGCTAGACCTAGACTCCTACACACCTGCAGCAAAGGTACAGCTTGGAGTTCACATGGTTCCCCTAACGAGAGGACCGAGAGCTAGCTAAGTGTCTAGTCCCTGCCATTGGATACCCCCCACCCCCACCCTATTAGGACTGCCTGGTTGGGCCTCATTGGGAGATGTGCCTAGACCTGCTGAGAGTTTCTTAAAAAGTGAAATCAGGAGCTTTGGCAGAATTTTCAGCCAAGAAGTGACATAAGCTGGATCCAGAATCCTGGCCTACAAGGGTAAGAAGCGTTTCTGTAAAGAAACGGATGGATACAGGGAAAATGACTAGAGGCCATCACAGTGATTCAGGGAAGAGATCATGAGGGATTGTCGAGGGTTATTCTCTGAATATACTTTATTTTCCTATATGGGGGAGGGCTTATATAGTATGTAACATATATGCATGTGTGGTTGTTGGCATATGTTTGGATGTGTATATGCGTGCACATGCATGCACATGCATGCACATGCATGTGGAAACCTGAAGTCGGCATCAGGCATTTCTCTTGACTATTCTCCATCTTATTCACTGAGGTACGAAAACCAAACCCTCAAAACCAAAGTGGCCCATACAGCTAGCCTAGCTGTGTAGCTAGCTCCCTCCGAGGACCTGTGACTCTGCTGTAAAGGCACTGGAATGACTTGCGGGCCACCACCCCCAGCCAGCATTGATGTGAGCGAGTGCCAGAAAGCTGACCTCTGGTCCTCACAGTTGCTGGCTGCACGACGACGCTCCTTGACTACTGAGCCAGCTCCTCAGCCCTGAATCTATTTTAGAGAATGTAAAGGAACGCCTTACCCAAACTCGTGATTGACAGGGTGGTGGGAAAAGGTGAATCAGAAAGCCCATGGAGTGTGACTGCCACTACACACATGGTCTCAACAGTATGAAAGGGACAATCATCAGGAAAACACGCATCAGTGCGGTGGGGACCTGGGGAAGGTGGCTTTAAAACTCCAGGGAACCGTAATAGAGAAACCAGACACATGTGGCTTTTGAAACGTTTTTATCCTAAGTGCTCGTTTGCTAAGAACCAATTACATAATTTGGAAAGTCTGGCGTGACGTTCTTTATCTTGAATCTTACATCAAAAATTCAGGTTCTCTAATAGCGAACCCCTCAAGCTTCAGTGTTTATTTTTGTAATTGACATCATCTACTTTGGCTGTAGTTGAACCAGTGAAAGGAGAGGAGGGAAAAAAGAAATTGCAGAACTGAAATTTAAAACATCAGAGTGGACCCGGTCACATTAACAGCGGTGTTTGACAGGGTCTGGTTTCTAGCTTCCACCTTTGGGGGGGCTTGCTCTAAAACTTTCCAAGATGGAACACCATCATGGGCTGAACTCACTGATATTTGAGGAAGCAATGCATTTAATCGCCATTCTGTTAAAAAAAAAAAGGTGAGGTGTGAGTGCTCTGACATAATGTGGATTTGTACATTAACACAAAGGCCTCCTGAGACAGGTACCCATGATTCTCTACTGGCTGGTGGAGGTAGATTAGACCAGATAGGAAGATCAGGGCCCTCTTTCTCCAACTATCTGTGATTTAATAAATGAGAAAAACATGATAACTAACAAAGGAAGGCAGACATCACATTTGCTTCTCTCTCTCTCTCTCTCTCTCTCTCTCTCTCTCTCTCTCTCTCACACACACACACACACACACACACACACACACACACACAGGCTCGCACAGAGCCAACTGATACTTTAATTTTAAATTCTCAAAAAATATCAGAGACTGATACTTTTTAAGTATTCTAGGAGACTTTTGATGGATGACAATTTCAAAACTACATTTTAAAATTTTATTAACTTCAATGAAATGGGTTTCATATAAAAGAGAAATATCTAAGCAGCAATAATTCAGAATTAACATCTTCAGAAAGAACATCCCAGGCACAGAAAACTTGTTCTCAGTGTCTCATCTCCCTCCCTAGCCACCCAGCCTGCAACTCCCTTAATATTTCTTTCCATGTTATCTCAGAATGCTGCTCTCCGCTGTCGTATCCGCCCCGAGGTCGCCGCACCACTCCTCCTCAGAGTCATGCAGCCCGGGATCTGGCTCTACATTTATTCTTTCTCTTTCACCTTGCCTGCCAAATTTATCTTCAGAGCAGGTCACTACCCTGCTCTGAAACCTTCCGTAATGCCCCAGTGCCTGCAGACACTGTAAACCCACAAGCTTAACATAACTGCCCCCTGGTGGTTATCTACTGACTCACAGAGTTGAAACCCGGATTAAGATTTCATTCAACATGGAAGACCCTTTCTTATTTCTATTGGAAGCCAAGGGTGGGAAAGTGGAAGAAAGTACAGACAAGTGTTGCTTTCACAGCTATGGTGAAGAATACCGGAGAGGAACACCTTGTGCCTCCAACAAAATGTTAGTCTCCCTGAGGACTCTTCGGAGTTCCGTGTGCCAGGCAATATTCATCGCTATTGTCTCTACATTGAGCGCCAAGTTGGAATTTTGTGGATGATACATGACTCAGTGTAATCCATGATTTACAATGTAATTGGTCCCCTGAACTGACTTCCTAACGACACATGTTGTCAATTAAGATTGCATTCTTGGGAGTGGAAAGTAACATTAAAATAGCAAAACCAATCAGAAAATAAACTTAAAAGCACAGAAAATTTGCTTCCTACAAACATTGAGAATGTAAAGCAAATATTTAATGTCAATTCTCAAAGGTTCCTTTGGGGGATATTTTTCTTTCTGTGGTCTGGACAAGCTAACGTGTTTCAAAATGTAAGCATGAAAGGTTTTTAACATGGAACTAATTTGGTCTGAGCTTTTAATGCTCAGAAATGACAGTTACTGTCCTAGTTAAAAAAATAGAATTCTGTGTCCATGGACGTCAGAATCGGCAAAGGAAATGGTGGAGAGTCTGCGATGGTCACCCTTCATGCCCACTATTTGCTACGAAAAAAAAAAAGTTAAAATTAGAAAAACTAAGGAGTTGGACATCTGGGGAGAGTTTCTCTAGGGGCAACAGCTTATGTGGTGTCTTCATTCACCCCTGTTTTGAAGACAGGATCGAAAAGCAGAGCTGTGTCTTAGCCTTGAGGCTCATTCTGAAGACTGAGGATACCACGCTCAGAGTTGTGTCTTAGCCTTGAGGTTCATTCTGAAGACTGAGGATACCACACTCAGAGCTGTGTGTCCTCTGAAAACGGAGGCATGGAGTGGGCCGTCCCTGATTCAGGCCTGAGTATCCTAGAGACAGCACCCAGGTACGGGGAGCATCAGTGAAAACTGAGAGGCAATATCATTCCTACGGACAGAACGTGGCAAACATGTCCTCTTCACACAGTCAGCCGGCTGCAGGGACAAGCAGTGGAAGACAGGCCACCCTGTGCTTTGTGCAGGACAGGGACAAAGAAATGTCCTCAAAAAGACACCACAGGAGCCATGGGTGTTCTCAAAATGTTGACTGAGCTCTAGGTGGTCATGGAAGAGGACATCTTCGCTCCCAAGAAAGCCAAAGGCCTAAGATCCAAGACAGGAGCAGGAGACAGAGATGTCGAAGAACTTAGAAACTGCAGAGGCACTGCTGTGCTCAAGTAAACCTCTCTCCAGTCAGAGGCATCCTGAATGGCAGTTCCCTTCTCACTCTCCTTCCTGGCTTCACTGATCAGAAGGTGTCCAAATAGAGACAGTGACATTCCCTTTATTCCAGGGACTCAATAGACATGTTCCTGAAATCTGCTGAGTAGAAAGAGCTGTATTTTTTTTTAAAATCAAGACTCTATATTTCATCTTAAATCAAGAAAATAACTATTATTCCAACTATTATTCTAATATTATTTGGAATAACTATTATTCCAAGCCTCAGTTAAGAATAAAATGTTTTTTATCTTAATAGCCTTTAAAGAATTTTTTATTGATGTGTGTGTGTGAGAGAGAGAGAGACAGAGAGAGAGAGAGACAGAGAGAGAGAGAGAGAGAGAGAGAGAGAGAGCATTAGACATTAAGGCCTGCTGTCAACATTCACAAGGAGTAAACACTGGTATCAGGACATACATAGTATGTGATTTAGGAAAATACATTTCCAAATCTATGCCCTTCCGCTTGAATAAGATCTCTATATTTTAGGAAGAAAGATATAATTGCTTGTGAGGTTATAATTAAAATTTCCTATAATGTAACATGTATGTACCATGAGTTTAAGAAAAAAAAATGCTACTCAAGTGAAAAAAAAATCTTTGTATATCTCAAGTATAAAAGTTTCAGGTAATGACTTCAAAATCCAGAAGCTTATGAAATTATTTTTCCACTGTTTTAGATAGTAGAACTTTTCACTGCATATGTCTGAACTTGCAAAAGAACAAAATCTAGTAGATTATTCTGCATCTTAAGAAAGTTTTCCTTGAGTCTAGAAATATAAACCTTGGAGATTGGATCACTGGTGTTTTAAACCTCAGTTAAGAATAAAATGGATTTTGTCTTAATAGTCTTTTTAAAAATGTGTGTGTGTGTGTGTGTGTGTGTGTGTGTGCGTGTGTGTGTGTGTGTGTGTGCGTATGTGTGTGTGTGTGTGTATATATATGTGTGTGTGTGTGTGTGTGTGTGTGTGTATGTGTGTGTGTGTGTGTGTGTGTGTGTGTGTGTGTGTGTGTGTGTGTGTGCATATGTGCACAGATCCCCTTGGATGTCAGAAGTGTTCGACCTCCTGGAGCTGGAGGTACAGTTTGTTGTGAGCTGACCAATGTGGGCTTTAGGGACTGAGCTCTGGTCCTCTGGAAAAGCAGCCAGTGAGTGATCTAAACCTTCCCTCCAGCTCTTAAGCAGCCTGTCAGTAAACTTTCCTATGAGATATGGCAGAGTGTAAATCTCTGTAGCTTAGCTGTAGGAAACCTCAGCGACAAGGTGCCTATAAGGGATTCGTGCTGCAACGTCTACAAGAGAATCTGTCAGCAGTCCCTTTGCTCCAACCGCACCACACTAGTTAGAAGGAAGGAACTGAATGAAGGAATGAAGGACTGAATGAAGGAACACACTGAGAAGGGAGGACGGGCGGTAAAGATAATCGTGCATAACCTTTTGGTTTTTCACTTGGGATCTGCCATCATACTTACCCGTGAAACATAAAATTAGTTTTATTCTCTGGGCATCTTAAAGATAAATATGCTTCGTATATGAATACTGCTTGATCTGGGGTTGTGTAGGATCTGTTCACTAAGCCAGAAAATGTGCAAGAGAAGAGGACTCTTCTTAACCATCCAAGCACATGGGAACTGTTGACTGCTCTAGGCATCGGTGTAGGAATGAATAAACAATCTAATAAAATGCAGTGCAAACCAGGAAATCCTGAGAGATAAGAACAGACAGAAACAATGCAGCGGAGACAGTAAGGTCTTCTGTGTCTGGTCATGTAATTCTGACACAGCAACAGGGACATTTGTTGTGTAACTTACTAGTATGTGTTAAGAACAAAACTAGTTCTTAATATTCAGACTCTAGACAGCAGGCGCGGAACCTTGAGAGATGGGGACAAACAAAACCAAACAAACAGAAACAATCAAAACCAGTGAGCTCCAAAAAATCAAGACCTCTGTCTCAAATCTAAGGCTCATTTTCTAGTGGGGCACAGGGAGAAGGAACCCGAAAGAGTCTGCACTGTGTCTGAATAAGGTGAACTTGAAAGTCACCTTGAAAGAGTTAGCAGCTCTTGATCCCATCAATGGGGGAGACAAGGAGAGCCCAGAAACCTAGAGGGCTGCCTGGCTTCTTTGAGCACTTACTACTACATGAGAGAAGGAGTCAGAGCGAAGAACATGTTGATTTCTCAGAAGTCAGAGTGAGGAGACTGCCTCACAAACACAGAGACACCTTCACACCCCTCAGCAGCGGCACTAAATCAGACCGACTAGAGGCTGTACCAGAGCTGCCAGAGAAAGCTTCAAAGCCTCAAAAGAGTCTGACTGATACCGGTCTAATTACACCACAGAACAAAGCCCCGGAAGATGTAAATAACAAGAAGAACATCGAGCGAGCACCTAACATTATAAAATCCACAATTGGGTCTCTAACAAAAAAATAAGTAAGCGTACCAAGAAGCGAGCAAAACATAACCGGTATCCAGGGAAAAGTGGATGAATTAACACAAAAGGTGGATTAATTAACGTAAGTGGATTAATTAACATAAGAAGTACTAAACATTACTGAAGATGCTCTGTGTTTTAAGAAGGAGTGTATGACCAGGGATGAGAACTGAGAACTTTAGTGGAAAAAAAAAAGAACAAAAACTATTCAAGAACTCAGCTGCTCTGCCACGAGGTTTAGGGAGATGTCTAAAACTGAGGTAATAATGTCCTGCTGAAAAGCTGCTGTCCTCATGTAAGCCAAGATGGCATCTGCTTTAAATGCATGGGCCGTAGAGTTCTCATGATGTTTTTACATGTGGCAAGCAACAGAGAAAAAGAAGTTTTAAAATACTCCGCTGGTCTTTTTGTTTGGTTGAGTTTTTAAATTAATGCAATTTAGAAAAAAAAAAAGTTACCACAAACCAAAAAAAGTACATGATAAGATCAGCCTTGACTATGGTGGAGGCCTTTGTGGTACACATCCAGGAAATGGGCCAGATGGAGACAGGAGCAAGACGGAGAAGAGCAAGTTACCTGGAGCAGCGACTTTACCAGATGCTTCTTCCTGTGGCTCTCTGAGAATCGGAAATCTCAAGGCAGGTAATTCTTTTGTTCTTTTATCCGTCACCCAGTCACCTGTGAAAGCTAAAGTCACAGCTTTATTCGATAGTACAACTCGTTTGGAAGCACTGGGCCAGTTCCTGGACAACTGTCATTTAGAACTGGACCTCATGGTTAGCCTAGTGACTTCTCCCTCGAAAGCTTCACCTCAGGCTGGAACCCTGACTGTGGATCCTGTCCCCTCCACTGTGACCCTCATCTCTACTTCCTGTTTATCTCACGCCTATCAGCATCTTTAGCCCAACTGGTCAGGTTTCAGGTTCATTGGTTCCAGGAAGATCCTGCCTGTGTGAGACTCTAAGCCCATTTTACTCTCCATCTAGGTCATGGTCATTTACACTGATTGTCCCTCACCCAGGTAGTTCTGACGGAGTGTCCCAGAACTCACCAAAACCATACCAAACCAGGGAATCATCAGTTGTTCTCTGGGCCTCCACTGGACAAGCTACATTAAACATGTGTCCAACTTCATCTATGGGTAAACAAGGAAGTCTTACTGCCCTCTTCCTCCACTGTTAGATGTTCTTTGCTTGGGTTCTATTACAACAAGACATCCGGTTCCAGACATTTAGTTTCTGCTTTGTAATATTTCTGATGAGGGGGAAAAAAAAACCAAAAAAAAAAAAAAAACAAACAAGCAAAAACCCTGTATAGTCTTTGAGTGGTTATCGGCCTTGAGCTCAGAGAACCCTGCACTGTATTTGTTATCGTTAGTTTCCATGGTAAGCTCATGTACTGTGTTTATACATGGTTACCCAGAAAAGAACTCTACAGGTGCCAAGAAACTGTCGAAAGCATCACGGCACAAAACAAGTTAGGAGACTCCACAAAACCAGTTGCTGCATGGCAGAATCCTGTCCCTGGATTCACAAGTACGCTGGCGATACCGAATGACTAGGCTGTATCAGGTAGTTTAGGACCCAAGCTTTCTCCCACATCCCCCAGGAAAGCAACATGGTGAGGGGAAAAAAAAAAACTGATGCTGGGCTTTGTTGTCCCCGACGACCACACCACACATCCTTTGGGAAATTCACACTCCTACGGGCCAGTCTTCAGCAGTTCACATAACTATGGAATACAAAGCCACAACGTGCGACCCTCCTAAAGCCTGAACAGAGTCACCATGTGACGCATGCTCCCGATCTGCTGTCTTCCAAGCTCTGAAGATGTTTGCCATTACCTCATCTGCTTCCACTTTTCTTGTCTGGGATTCATCGTCTGTCTCCCTGACCAGAATGTTTGTCTGCCTTATTTACTGCTAAGTGTCCAGACGTTAGATAGTGCCTGGCTCATAATAGGAAGTCAATAAATATGTGATATCTTCTCTCAAGCAGCAGCAGTCCCCGGAATCTTGGTGGACGAAACTCCTCCAGCTTGTGACGCTTACGTGAGAGACCAGATCAATAAGGCAACCACAACCGGTGCGTATGCATTTGGTGGAAGAAGGACTGGAGACCAGACTTGTCAAGAAAAACTTCATTGCAGGTATGTGGATTGGGCTGGTGCTTAAAGGATTAGGTTGCAAGGAGTTTACACCATGCCCTGTCCCAGAAGAGGGCTTCGCAGAGCACAGATCAGTATTTGTAACCCTCACTGGCTGACATGCAGAACTGTTCAAAAAGGAAATCGGAGCCACTATTTAAACAGACCCAGAAGGACCCTGAGCACTGTGGGTCCATTCACACCGTACTTCAAATAAAACTGGACTCTAAATTCTTCAAGTAAACTTCATTGCCTCTCAAACACTTATCCCTTCAGCAAACTGTGGCCTATTCCCTGATTTTTGAAATCGTTAGAAGGTGCTAAGGGGCCTGGAGAAGGGTATTCAGTTGCAAATTCCACAGTTCTCCCTGTTCTGGGACTTTACAATGACAGGAATACTAATATTTTTCTTTTGACTAGGACTTTCCATGTAAACCGTTCCCAAATAATCCATGCATTATCTTATTATAAGACATTGGAATTCAGCATTTTCAAAGTGTTTTAGAAAGTCCTCCTGTTCTTCTGAAACATCACCAGGTCCTGCTTACAGAGTGTCTAGCACTGTGACCCCTCCTTGGAACTTGAACAATTGGAATCATATTGTGTTAAAATAGTGTACTGCTGACTCTCTGTTGTCTGTGAGACCATATCTGCAGATCCAATTAAATCCATAAATGTAAAAGAGTTATTCGTGCACTGAACACACAGAGACATTATTTTCTCATCACTATCCTTGGACAAAACAGCTATTTGTGCTAAGTGTTATAACAATTCTAGACGTGACTTAAAGCATACAGAAAGATGTTCAGAGGTCCAGTCCATTATCATTGAGGCACGAAGCATGGCAGCGTCCAGGCAGGTGTAGCACTGGAGGAACTGAGAATTCTACATCTTGTTCTGAAGGCAAACAGGAGAAGACTGGCTTCCACGTGGTTAGGGAAATAACTAAAAGACCACCCCACAGTGACGCACTTCCTCCAAAAAGGCCATGCCTTCCAATGGTGCCACTCCCTAGGTCAAGCATATTCAAACCACCATTGCATCTGCCTAAGCTCCGGGATGTTACAGACCACCTCACTGACTCCATTGGGCAAGGACCAACCCGTCAGCAGCAGGATCCTTAGGTCTCTGCCACACCTGTCACGGCCTTCAAGTCTCCAGTTGTGCCTCTCTTGGCAGTGTTTATACTGATCCTCCATTCCATCTTTTCCACATCTCTATCACACATTTGCTCTTCACAGTGATTGGCCCGGGTGGCCTGGGAGGCTTGCACCATCCCCCTAGGCCCTCCCGATGGACATTCCTATGGCCATCTCTTTCTCTCTCTCTCTCTCTCTCTGCTGTTTCACTGCCTTTCTACCCTTTTTTCCAGAAGAGAAAATTGGCTGTTCTGTGCTCAAAGGCTCGGGTTTTCCTCTCTTCAGTCATCTCAGCACAGTGCCCCTGACATCTCCAGACCTACCCTACTCTTGTAGGGTACTCATGTCTTCCCCAAGAGTAGCAACTGGTTCCTCGTTGTAAGCTCACCAAGTCCTGTTCTCAACCACTGACACTCATATTTAAACTATGTGTTTTCACTCCTAACGTCTCTCTCTCCAAAAGAAACACATTTCTCTCATGGAGCCTGCGTCCTTCCCAGTTTAGCAAGGTGAGGCAGGCACACACATCAAGAATTTGATTCATTA
This sequence comes from Tokudaia tokunoshimensis, assembly GCA_036184795.1. Classification (NCBI taxonomy): domain Eukaryota; kingdom Metazoa; phylum Chordata; class Mammalia; order Rodentia; family Muridae; genus Tokudaia; species Tokudaia tokunoshimensis. The sequence goes on from BTHU01000011.1 coordinate 19,996,459, forward strand.
TTTCTCTACCAAGCAACTCTTACGTGTAGCTGTATTTGCACTACATGAAGGAAGCATCCCAAATTTGCCTTCTCCATCACAAATGTGTGCCCTCTTAGCACCTTCTTTCAAGAATAAAATGTTAATCTTGGTTTTTTTCTCTCCAGACCTCATTTTATGCAACTAACCTTTTTATGGACACTTCCTCTAAATGTGGATATTTTCAATCAAGCTGCTCACCTTACATAGGGACCCAGAATAATGGCGTGTGCTCTCCCTTGCTTCCCCATTCCCTCCACTGCTGATCCCTCATGGGGAACAAGGATCCCCAGTGACATTTCCTCATCGCTATCACTCTCGAGCACAGGAGGAGAATTATCTCTAAAGTATCCAGTGTTGAAAAGCCTGTTCCACTGTTGCCACTGAGTGTCCTTCCCTGGACTGTACTTATCTCTCCCCCTTAGTACTTGCAGGTATGTGGCCGCAAATACAGAAAATATTAGTATAACTCCTGGGGAGTGTTCAGTGTTTTTCTTTCTTCTTAAATGATAAGTTCCATTGTCTCCATTAGATTCCCTTGGTTCTAAAACTAAAGATCTCTTCCATAGAAAACCATTTCTTGAGTCCTACCATACTATGTAATGGAAGATGCCTTCGACTGAGTCAAAACACCTGTCCCCCTCAGACAGACTCAGTCTCTATGATTTCCTCTCAAGCCCTCTGAAAAACAGTGTCATAACTAGCCACATTAATAAGACAGACTTTATGACTAATAAATCCTTTGTGAGTTCCCACGATCATACATTCAGCGTGTAATGAGAATCTGCTATAATGCTAGGCATTGGGCATAGAAATTTAATGTCTCCAGTACTGCACACAGTGCACAAAACTGACAAGTGTCTGCAAAAGAATGCGCACATGCATGCACACGCACACACACACGCACATGCACACATACATATCCACACATGTGTACACACATGTGTACACACACATACACATACATACACCCTTATGTACACACACACATACACACAACTTTTCCTGAGAAGGAATATTTGAGGAGTGTAAGAAACTAAGGGTAGAGTATTATCAACACAGATAAAAGAATGTATAATAAGATCGAGTTATTTCTTTCAAACCTTGCAAGAGCAGGCATATGAAATAGAGTAGCATTCTGAAGAACAGGAAAACACTCATTAGCTAGAACTCAGAGCATGGTAATACATGCCTCAGATGAGTCATAGAGCGATGCTGGGTATACATATGTGTATCCGGAATTGGGCTTCATCTCAGACCACAAACCAACAACAACAACAACAACAAAAACACAACAAAGGCTTGACTGGAATAGCTTAGGCAGCAGAGTGCTCTACTAGTGGGAACAAGTCTGACCTTGGCAAAGTCATTTAGAATGTTCCTGCAAGGATCTAAGCAAGAAAGAAGGAAGACCCAAAATGATGTAGTGGGAGAGGGGTACAGAGGAGGGCCCAAATACGGAAGATGCTTCTGGGGAACACCTAAAGATTGAATCTAACTGGAGAGTAAGGAGACTGTCTCACTTAGGTTCTTAGCGCTATGACAAAACACGACAGTCAAAAGCAACTTGAAGAGAAAAGTCCACTTAAAAGTCCTGGGTCACCATCACTGAAGGAAGCAAAGACATGACCCCTGGAGGCAGGAACTAAAGCAAAGGACAGGGTCCTTCTTACTGGCTTGCTCAACCTGCTTTCTTACGCTGTTCAGGACCACTTGCCCAGGAGTGGCACTGACCACACTGGGCTGGGCCCTCCCATATCGATCATTAATGAAGATAATACTGCCACAGACTGACCTACAGACTAATCCTATGGAGGCATTTCCTCAATTAAGATGACCTCTTCCTAGATATGTTGAGGTTTATGACAAGTTCACAGAAACTAACCAGCACAAGGACAAGCTGGGAAACCGTGTAGATGAACGTCCTGATGACTCTGATAACTTAGGTGGCCAGAGGAGAAGCTATGAGAAGCAGGATAAAATGTTCACACAAGAACATGCAGTGTTATGTGTACCTGGAATATGCATGTGAAAACATCCAGGGCTCGGTAGTTAGTCGCACAAATGAGTTTGGAGTTTGCTCAGCAGGTCAAATCTTGGAGGTTAATAGAAACATTAGTCAAAACCTGTAGAGGATGTCAAGAAACAACGAAAGTAGATGTTTCCCAAAGCAAATGCGTTGAGAGAGACTAGATATGGATAAAGAATAGAACCAAAGGAAATACTATGATTAGATCTTAGATTGGTTAGGAGGCAGACCATTTGGAAAGCTGATTCCAGGTTTGACCCACGCACCCATCCTACTCTTTTTTTTTAAAGATTTATTTTATTTATTATATGTAAGTACACAGTAGCTGTCTTCAAACACTCCAGAAGAGGGTGTCAGATCTCATTCAGATGGTTGTGAGCCACCATGCGGTTGCTGGAATTTGAACTCAGGACCTTTGGAAGAACAGTCGGTGCTCTTAATCACTGAGCCATCTCACCAGCCCCTTATCCTACTCTTACAAGTATTCACACCACGGTTAGCATGGAGTCTAAGGAATTCACTGTCTCTGTGGTTCAAGAATACCAAGAAAAGGCAGAAAGACAACACAATCCATTTTTATGTATTCATTCTGCTATTACAAACCTTAACCATCCCATGATTACTAACAGGAAATGAGGCCCTAAGAATGGGTTGGGTTCTTGTTTGCTTTCCCATGAAGGAACCAGTCAGTATTTCTCTACATGGATGTTTTGAGTCATCTGGACATGTCTGTCAAAGGCACAAGCTCAGGTACCTATTTCATATAATATCAAAACAAGGAGGGGAATATGGACTTTGCCCCTTGGAGGAAACCATGATAGCCCTGCCAGGCTGTCTGCACCATCAGGAACCCAAGTCCTCAGCCATGCCCAGCTGTCAAAGCATAATCTTCCACGGTGTCTATTCTTTCTCCTAACTCACTTTCCACTCCCTTTTTCCCTGTATGACTTGACTGTGACTCTTGGTCCACGAGAGACGTCTGACACACATCCCCCTGCATGTGAGCTGCAGTGTTTTCTTACTTTCTCCATTCATCATCCTGCATGGGGTGGGGGAGGGGGAGTTCACAAAAATCTAGACTTCTCTGAAGAGCAAAACTCGGACAGGAAGCAACAGTAACGCTCCCTCCGGCAGAACTCAGACGCAGACAGACTACCGGGAAGAGCCCAGACAGAAATTGATTTTTCTTATCTAAATTACTGACCCTATGGAAGTTATAAATGACCTTTGGATTACAAGCCATCCCTCGTGAAGAATGCTTGGCAATGGGGACATTCCTGTCTCAGTCTCACCGCCTCCCCTACGCTCTCCCACCTCAGGGGACAGATTGGAACTGTGACTTGTATTCCTGTTCTCCTCACGTCTCCTTATTCACATGTGACTTGTGGAACTGAAAACCCCTGCACCCTCCCCGACACTTGCCCGGACCCAAAAAGTCAGGGCCACCTATTTTATTACCTTCTTTTTAAAAATGGTTTTTACTAAATTTTAGAATTGTATCACCTTCTCCTCTCTTTCCCTCCCCATAGCACCTTCCAGCATCCCTTGTTCAACCTCCTCCCATGCCCCACTGAAGTTAACAGCCTCTTTCCCTTTATTATTGATACATCAATATATGTGTATGTATGTATATATATACATATATGTGTATGTATGTATATATATATATATATGCATGGAAGAAGCTAATTGTCCATCTCCCAGCAGTCATTAGTAAGCAGCACAGTTTTAAGTGCAGTTTAATGCTGGAGTAGATGGCAGATCCCACTTCCAGATTGCACATCCATTGTGCATTGAGTACACACTCTCCTGAATATGCCTGGATAACAGTCCTGAGATGTGGAAGAGACAAGAACATTTTGTTTGGGGATTTGTGTTTTTCTAACAGTCAGATTCCAGATACTCTTGCAGATTGCAAGAGAAAACATCCCTTTGTCTCATAATTCATGTTATAAGTAGCACTATCTTCAGGTTCCATATCCCCAATGTAGTGAGTCACAGCTAAGGTCACCCCATTGATTCTTGGATACCTCCTTTATCCAGGGTCTCTATCTTGTACTGGAGATGCCCCCCTCCTAACCCCCATCAGTGGCAGATTCCAGTTCATTTTCATGGCCATCTCCTGTCTTGTACTGTCATCTTATAACATGGATGAATCCAAAAGACAATAGACCAGGGGTCAGACAGACAGCTCAGTTGGTAAAGGCATCTGCTGCTGACCCTGGAAACCTGAATTCAATCCTCCAAACCCACATGCTGGCAGAAGAGAAGTAACTGTCCTCTGATCTCCACTCATGCGCGATAGCAAGTGTGTGGACACAATACAAACACATACCCAAGAGAGAGAACGTAATTCATCAACCAAGCAATAAACAAATAGAAAAACATTAAAAATACATTCTATCAGAAGAGCTAGAGGCATAATTTTATCATTTCACACCATAGTGAGAGTTCTACATCTTCATCTGAAGGCTGCTAGCAGAATAGTGACTTCCAGGAAGCTGGGATGAGGGTCTTAAAGCCCACACTCACAGTGACATGGTGACCTACTCCAACAAGGCCACACCTACTCCAACAGGACCACACCTTCTAATAGTGCCATTCCCTGGGTTGAATATATACTAACCATCGCAGTCTCCTTTAGCAAGCCAGCAGATTTAAAGATAGAGACCTAATTTTTGAAGGTAATATTTCAGGAAAAAAATCATCCAGTATCAAGCTATAGACAATCAAATTGTTCCTGTTGTATATATATCCACCAGAGTGTATCTGATGTAATTTTATAAGTTTTGTCTGATTACCTGTCTTACATTTACGTGTGTGTGTGTGTGTGTGTGTGTGTGTGTGTGTGTGTGTGTTATAAACACATATATGAGCAGGTGCACAGCATGCACCTGTGAATACACTCCATCAGGTCAAAAGAGGATTTCACATGACCTGTTCTTTTATGGTCTGTCTTATTCCTTTGAAATCAGGCCTTTCCCTGAAGCTGGAGTTGGGCAACGAGCCCCAGCAAACCTCCTGTCTCGTCTCCCCACCAGTGCCATATATGTGTATGGACATGCCCATTGTTTGATGTGGGCACTGGGATCCAAACTCAGGTCTCATGCTTGCAGAGCAAGCATGCTTACCCACTGAGCTGTCTCTCCAGCCCCTATGTCAGCTGTCTTCTGGAAATCATTGTGCAGTAGTAATTTCTTCGGTCCAAGATAATGTATGACTCCAAACTTGATGCCTTCAGCAGATACTTAAAGGGGTCACTCACTGTACAACTATCCCTTGGATAGTAAAGGTGGTTTGGCTCAACCTATTATTATTATTATCATTATTATTATTACTATTATTATTATTATTACTTGCTAAAGTAGAAGCAACATCATTATGCCATCATATTGGAATTTAGGACTTAGAACTATTTTTGCTACCTTTGTTGTATGTACGTCTGGCTTTCTTTGGAGTTAACCACAGACCATTAGTGAAAACAGTACCAAGGCTTAGAGAGCTGCATAGAAAAATCTGAAGGAAATTTCCCAGATTGTTGTTGTTGTTGTTGTTGTTGCTGTTGCTGTTGTTGTTGTTGTTCTGTCTTCCCATAATGGCTTTGGCAAATATCTCCACCAGAACTTATTAAAATGGAAACGTATCCAGCATTGTTGCCGCAAGAATTCTCCTAGAGCTCCCCCTCCTCCTCTCATATTCTCTCTGCCATGTCCCAATGAGCATTATACATGTACACAACCTATTAAGACTGTGTAATCCATTAGAAGAAAAGCAAGATTGAATTCTGTTGTCTGTGAAGAGCTATGCCCTGGAAGTCTGTTAAACTTGGGTCACAAGAAGCTCTTCTAGAAGTTTCTGAGGAGCAAAATGGGGGAAGCTAACCTATGTCGGCACTGGGCAGTGCATCATTGGAAGATTTTGACAGGGCCTTATGTGAGAGGTGGCATAGAGAATTAGGGGTCAGAATGAGGAGAGCTCCCGTCCTTCAAAAGTCTACCCGGGTTAATGTGCCTCTGGGAGTCAGAAGCCATCTCTAACACTCCTACAGTATTCTGAAGAAGGCTCTATGTTACATTTATCATGAAGTATTGTCTTTCTCTCTTAGTGAATCTAAGATTACTGCTGTGTCTCACTGTTCCTAGGAAACTGCCTTTTATATCATCTGCTCAGCAGTTAATTTTTAAAACAATGAATTTAACAAGCTGAAGAAAAGCAGAGTTTTTTATTATACTTTAGGTTACCATATAGAGTAATAAATTTTATCACAGTCGAGATGTAAGTTTTTTTTTAAATCATAACCATATGGGAAATGAATTTATATATCATAATTAATTAGTTAATAAGATAATTTACTAAAGATAGAAATGTTCTCATTTTAAGATATTTTTAAAATTCATGTTTTATATGCAATATCCATGAATCTATTTTCAGGCCAAATGGTCATGTGAGTATATGTCCTACTATACCAAAACCAATCACTTTGACTCTGTGAAGTCCTAATTAATGTCATGTCAGTGAAACTTCCAAACATAACTTAACAATGCTTACCAATAAGATCCTGTCTCAAACAAACAAACAACAAAAAAAAGCATTTGCTTATCCAAAACTTCCTCCTGGATATTTCCTGAGGGCTAAATGTTACCATATGAGATATTTTTAATCCTGTCGTCATTGATTTGTTAGTAAGCCAACCCAATCCTGGTGTTAGCACTTGAAGTTACATAGTAGGTTTCTTCTGTTGGGAGTGTCATACTCATGTGTGTGCATGTGGTCACGTGTGAGTGTGTGTGCACGAGGAGGAGGCCACCGGTTGGCATCATGTGTCTTCCTCAGTCATTTCCACTTCAAATTTTGAGACACAGTCTCTAACTGAGGCTGGAGCTCACCATCTCAGCTAGCTTGTGGCCAGCAAGCTCTAGCAATCCGTCCCTGAGTCCTGTCTGCCCTCATCCCCATTCATTCCTCTGACACCGAGGCAAGTCAGCACTGCAATAGCCAGCTCTAACAGTGGGGGTTTTTTTTTCTTCAAAAAATAGAAACACTGTCAATATTATAAAATTTTATATCTAGACAGAATATTTTATAATAAGATGGAATATGGGTTTGGAAAAATTCTAATCAAATATATTTAATAAATAATGTATTTATATCTAAAATACATTAAGAAAAAAACAATGTATTGATTAAATACGTTAGCGCTTATAAGTCATTCCATCACCATCAAGCAAACAGGAAAGCTAGGCTTCAAATAACTGACAGATCTGCCTTGGAATCACAGCAGAGGAAGTGGGACATTCCAGTGTCTATGAGGAGACACCCCATCAAAAGCAGAGATAAGGAACAAGAGGAATTCCTGTGAGCTTTCTTTGCCCTGGATAGTGAGGAGGATGTTGACTCCACTCACCTTAGCGGTCGCATATCAGAAGTCTTTCAATATTTGACCTAAAGTAAACAGGCCTTCTTATGATTTGTCCCTGGATATCAGGGGTTTTTTTTCCCATGGAGACTCCATTGAGTCTAAGGTCTAGAAAGAGATGATTGGTCCTTAAGCAAAGGGGAAGTTCAAATGCTTAGTTCAGAAGATAACAAGGCTCCTTCAGCAAACAAACTTTTCATAAGTGACCCACAGTAGCAGTGGGAGAGAAAATAACATTTTTTTACAAATTAGCAGCTTTAACTAGCTTTGCTAAACTGAACAATCAGCTCTGGGTGTTGTTTATATATCTAAGTAGGAAAGATATATATTTGGGAACCAATATATATATTTGGGAAACTCTTTAAATTCTCTCAACATAAATAATGAGTGTAGGTTGAATATAATATTAAGTGTAATACAATGATTTATTTTTAGAAACATATTTTGAGGTACACATAATATACACACTTCTTTTCACTAAGAATACATTCAAAGAATTGTTTATGGTCAAAGGGGTGTGGAAAACATGCAGTATTTGCTATGTATTATTTAGACCTTTGATAGGTAGTAGTTTGCTTGTTTCTTATAACAAAGAATATATTCTAATATATTTAATGAATTTTATGTGGTCCAGGATCTTAAGTCTATTGGCAAAGGCAGCAGATAAAGAGAAGCTTCAAGGAGTCTATATGTCTGTGTGGATGAAAAGTTACTTGAGGTAATGAATGCAGGATTCTTCCACTTTGTTCCAGTCCATCTGATTAAAAGCAAAAAGGATAAACCTTTGGCTTTTGATTATCTGCTTTCCCATGAGAAACAAACCAAATGCTGAGCCTTGGGCATCTAGTTAGGGTCTCTACAGGCTGCATTAGAAGGGGCCTTTCTTCCACTTTTACACAGAAATCAACAACTATCTGGCATCTTTTTGAAGGAGGGGGAAGAGAGAGGGAGGGAGGGAGGCGGAGAGAGAGAGAAAGAGAGAGAGTGATAAGAAAGAAGAAGAAGGAAGAAGAGGAGAAGGAGGAGGAGGAAGATATAGAGGAATATAGTATTTTGGGCACGGACACCAGGATTCTCATGACCCATCTCCAGGCTCTAACAATAAAGACATCTCCAGCCACTTCGAGAGAACGTTAATACAAGAAAGACAGAGTAAGAGAAAAAAGAACATGGAAAAACACTGTTACTCAAGACTAGTTCTCTTGGGAGCCTCAGAAATGCTGAAGTGGGGACAATCTGTCAGGAAGGGCTACCATTAAGAAAGAATAAGTAGATTGTTTTTGAAATGGAGTTAACAACTGATGTGTGTGAGACACGTATCTTTGCTCTGTCCGCAAGAGCTCCTCTGATCTTCACAACCACCCAGGGGGTAAGCACATTAGTAGTTACCATCATCAGACAAATCAAGGAAATGCCTCTGAGGTGAAGGAGTTTGACCAAGCCCTTGGAGCTAGCATGTTTCCTAGGCAACCTGTCATAGGCAAGTAGTGACTACTCCAGTCTCTTAGCTTCTAGACCTAGAGAAGCCAATAGAACTTAGAACTAAAAGACTAAGCAATATACAATATAATCGATCTTTAGAGAATTACATATTTAGTATATGAAGCAAAGGAAAAAGAATAAAATCAAATGCTTACAGTACTTACCTCTGAGCAATTTCTTACATATGACTTTAAACTTTTTATATAAATATTATTGCACATTCTCCAGTATTCTTAAGATAAGAATGATTGACATTAGAACATCTAAGAATTACATTTGCTTTACTCGTGGCACCCGCAGCAATCCCCCAATTTCAATTTGACACTTTGAAGGAAAGTACAAATTCCAACCAACACTGTCTATACTAGAAAAAGGAAACAGAAGATAAAGACAATATTGCCCCAACTGCAAGCAATGCTCTGGTGAGTAAATAAGTGGCAGATGGTCACTGGTGTTTATCAGATACAGTCATCAAAATGGTATCCAGATTTCATGAGTGCAAAGACAATGTTTTGGGGAAATTCCAAGTTTCCCCAAACTGTGTAAAATGATGAGGGCTGTTCTCCTTCCCAGGATGATCCACTATTATCCTGAACACCGGAGGCCTTTGCACACAGATTCTTGAAGGGGGACTCTGTTCTAGATTCTCCCTCAGAGGCAAACTGTAAAATGCTATAAGCTGTCTTACCTCATCATTCAGTACCCAGAACAGAGTTGAGCAATCAAGCGCTATATATTTACTCAACCCAGGAACCTCTGAAGACATGTGACTACTGAGCACTTGAATTATAGCCAAGATGAAGGACAAAGTAAACTTTTCAGATGTGTTCATTTGTAACTAATTTAAACACGTGTGACTTTCTGTCACCATCCGAACAGCACGGAACCAGGAGGCAAGCTAACTGACATTAGCCACCTGGAACCTGCTTCTCCTATGTTTTTTAAGTGCACCCATGTGTACTTAAATGCTATATATGGTCCAAGTATAATACTACTCAGACCATAGCAGTGGGTTCTCATGACACTTTCTCCTCTTTCCTCAGCCAAACAACTGAAACCCACACAGTACATACTTTGGTAGGATTCTTCGAAATTGTCCCACGCAGAAACTGAATACCTGCAGTAATTCAGACATAATTTGCTGAAGGAAAGTACACTAAAGAAACACTGGCTTGGGTTCTTACATCACAGGAAAATGGTGTGTTGGCTTAATAAGCTTGAACCAGTATCTCATTTAAAAATATATATATATTTATTTATTTAAGGGGGACCACATGTGGTGGTCAGAGAACAATGTTCAGGAGCCAGGTCTCTCCTTCCATCTTGTCAATTCTGAAGATCAAACTTAAGTTACCAGGCTTATTTGACAAGTGCTTCCGCCCACTGAGATATCTCACCAGCCCAGTATCCCACATTTTAAAAAAACAGCCATTTTAAGACACTGCTTGCATACCATAAACTCTACTCCTTTAAATTGTGTAATTCAGGGGCTTGCAGTATATCCAGTTCTATACAACTCTTGTCAACTTGCTGTTTGATATATTTAATATATTGGAATATGCAGCTACATTTTCATCACTAAAAACAGACAAAAAGCCATGTCTCCATTCTCTTCTACCCCTGACCCTGGAACTAACTGGACTTTGGTCTTGACTCTGGAACCCACCAATGAACTTGGGTCTTTCTCCATCCTCTACCCCTGACTCTGGAACCCACTAATGGTCTTTCTCCGTCCTCTTATTTTAACTTCTGGAACAACAAAATCCGTGTGAAATATAGATAGTCCCCAGCTCAAGATCAGACTTTTGTGGTCTTGTTTTCTACTTTACTAAGTAGGAAAGCAATACATAGCTATACATCAAGCCTGGAACTTTATTTCCTGGGTCAGAGATATGTGGAATGATCTGCACATATAAAATGCTGTGGCCATGAGCCACCCAGGCTGGCAAACCATCCCAAGGGGAAGCTACCCATGATCTGTGACATACAGTGAGCACACACCATGCAGTTATATTGCGTGTATTGAAAGCATCTTTCATTTACTTTCGTTTTAACTTATGATGGGTTTATAAAGGTGGAAACTGACTCATTGCCAAGGCATCTGTAATCTTTTTTTTCCCTTTCCCTTGTGTTTCACAGATTTTTACTTTCCTTTATCATTCTAAATGCCTGCTTTTTCCTAACTTTCCTCTTAGCTGATAGTTGTGTGCCATGTTCTCAACCTCATCACTATCCAATGAGCATGAGTTCTCATGACTCCAAGGCTCGGAGGCAAGAGACATTTTATCATCAAACTGTGACAGTGTGGATGATTGCGACATATGTAAGTTATTAGGATTTTAAAACCTGAGATTGGGAAGGGAAAGACAGAAGGAGAAAGTGTCTCGAAGTGCAATTTTGGAAGCTATCTAAATAATGTTTTTCCCATTCCCACTCCAGCCTCCACTTGGTACTGTTCCAATTCTCAGCTTTTAAACAGTTCCTGGCCCATCACACCTGCAAGAAATCATTGTCAAGGGAAAGAAGGAACAGACATATTCCCGTACATAGCCTATGGTTTATTCCCTCCCAAAAAGCCCTTAAGCCAAAGCATTATTTGTTTTCCCTCCAAAATTGCCTACTAAATGACATCTGGATATTTGAAAGACTATAATAGCATAAAGAGATATAGGCCAACCTGCAGCACATCTCCCAGATTACTGAAGCCAGTGAATTGTCCAAATTCTTTCTTTTGATGTGCACCAAATTCTGAGGAAGAGTCTCATTTAAGCCTTGGAAAATTAAGGCCTTTGCTCCACCAATCATAAAAACCTTTATAACTCGCTTCAGTTTTCCTGGATGTTTCTGAGGTACCTTCTCACCCGTCCTCCCCCTCCCCCCAACCAAGACCGAGTGCCGAGGGCTTTAAGGTCTCTGTGATATTCTTAAATATTCCCTCTGGGGATGAAGGGAAGGAAAAGAGCACCAGGGAGTGAGCTACAAGTCTCCACACAGACCTCTCTTTCAGTTCAAGTCTGAAGAGGGAGATAAAAAGCCAACTGCAGACACACTGTCCTCAGAAGGAGCCAAGAGCTACCCCAAAGATTGGCAGCTCCAAAAGGCATCAACAGGAATCCTTTCGGTAATTACCAGTTCGGAAATGTCATCCCATTGATTGTGACAGACATAAAGCAGCTGCGCTTTGTTGAGGACGAACAGAGGCCGGGCTGGAGCAGTGACAAACACCGGACCAGCTGCAGCCTGCTCGCCTGCCTTAGCTTCCCCGTTCCAGACTTGCCAAATGCTGAAGCAATTAATCACACGGGAGAAGTGGATCTAAAATGTCTGAAATTGCCTGGTGAAGATTAACTGAATCTATCATATTTCCAGTCTGATTAGGAGGGAGGTAAGAGTGTCTTTTTATTGCAGAAAGCCTCTCAGTCAAATTAATTGCTAAGATCTTAGCCTGGTCATTCCAATTCCAGCTGGAATTTAGAGAATCCTCTGGCCAGAAATCCTTATTTTTAAGTGAGAAACAGAGAGAAAATTCACAGGTATCTGCTTTTATGAATCTCTGGAGTAGAATCAAAGACTTCCCAACTCAAGCCAACACAGGTGTCCTTGTAGCCTAAAGAGCCGTTGAAGAGCGACTTTAAATTTGTTCTGCCTGTTTGTATAAAACATCCACCCATTCCTGGGTGGAGAATTCCAGTTGCTGTCAGGGGTTACGAGGGACCCTAGAACATATGCCATCAGCTTCGCACTCAGGCAAATGTGGGCCTCTCTGCTAAGACGGTTACACTTCTCCAAAGTCAAACAGCCACTGGCCTCTCTGCTAAGACGGTTACACTTCTCCAAAGTCAAACAGCCACTGCCCCAGAAAGCCACTTGGCTTCCCTTCCAGAGAAAACACACAGGTGACATGCAGCTGTGACAAAGTGCACCTCCATATGCCTAAGGTGACAGGTTCTCGTGACCCCAGCCCTAGCACCCAGATGAGTAGTGATGGCCTTGTCATCTGCAGATCACAAGGGGGTCTAACCTGTAGTATCCTTGTCCAGCCTCTGTCCTCAAACTCTCCAAACCTAGGCCTCCAGGGAATCCCTCTGAGACTGTGTCATCCCACCCAAAGAACTGACGGTTTCCTTTTTTAACTAGTGTGTCATTCAACTCTCTTCTTATTTATTCCTTTGGAAGTGTCTTTACCATAGGATCTGGAGACATTTACTTATTCTATTTTAAACTATCTTTGTATATAACATTGGCTCTAAAGTTATGCTTTTTTTTTTCAATGCAATCACACGAGGGTCTTTATTCAAACTCAAACCAGGGCCACACCATTGTCACTGATGCAGCAGGACAGGAGGGTGAAGCCCTGAGCCCAGTGTCTAGTAAGCATTTTATAGAGGCAAGAAAACAAGCAAGGGGCTCACAGGCAGATGGATGGAACTAGAAAATATCATCCTGAGTGAGGTAACTCAGTCACAAAAGAACACACACAGTATGCACTCACTGATAAGTGGATATTAGCCCAAAAGTTTGTTTTTATTCTTAAGAGCTTTTCTAACATTAAGGAGATTGCTCAGGGGTAAAGACACTTGGTGACCTACAGAGGATCCTCTGAACTATGTAAAAATGGGAAATGATTTCCACAAAGTTTTTCCCTAACTTCCCATACCCTACAAAAACATATACACATGTACATACGAAATAATTAATTTTAAGCCTTTATTTGTATAAATTTATTTGTTAACATAAGGCTAAATAACACCTAGTGTTTATGTTAACTATCCTTTAAAAAGGATAAAAGATCTATAAGTGGTCATGAATAGATAAGGGAGAAACAATTAATTTGGAAAAGAACAAGTATTGTGCATTGTCTCTCATATATAAAGACAACAACTGTATTAGTCAGGGTTCTCTAGAGTCACAGAATGTATGGGTAGTCTCTATATTGTTAGGGAATTTGTCAATGACTTACAGCTTGTAGTCCAGCTCCCCAACAATAGTCAGCAGTACTTGTGGATGGAAGTCCAAGGATCTAGCAGTTGCTCAGTCCCAAGAGGCAGGCCAGGAAAAGCCAGAGTGAATCTTCCTTCTTCCAATGTCCTTATATAGGTCTCCAACAGAGGCTGTGGCCCAGATTAAAGGTGTGTGCCACCGCGCCTTTAATCCCAGATGACCTTGAACTCAGAGATCTCCTAATCTTAATCTTCTGGAATTCATAGTCACTATGCATCAAGATCTCCATGCCAAGATCCAGGTCAGAAATTTGTATCTCTGAGCCTCCAGATTAGGATTATAGGTGAGCCTTCCAATTCTTGATTAGTTCATTCCAGATTTAGTCAAGTTGACAACCAGGAATAGCCACTACAACAACAATTCAATGTGAATGAACAAGAGTAAAGACAGAGATTAGACAGGGAAAGAGGGAAAGGGAGGTGAGACTGGATTTCATCCAAGCACACTGCGTACATATGTTGAAATACCAGACTCAACCTCATTAATAAATACAAGTAACACATACTAATCAAAATTTTATGTAATTATCAAGCAAATCAAGCCATTAGTTATGAGCCAAAGAGAAAGAAAACCTAAGATCTGAAGGATCTCTTCATTTAAAATAAGGTCTCTGAATGCCATCCACAGCTTTGTCCATGTGCTTCTTCAGCTCCATCCTACGTCTATACTAATATTCCATTAAAATAAAAATCAACAGCCGGTACCGTATCGGAGTATCGGGTGTAGGTCTGGGGGATTAACAGAAAACACAGACTCATTCTGGTGAGGAGAATGCCAAAGCTTTACTGAGGGACCAGCAATATATACTAGAGGCTGGGTGAAAACCAACAGGGAAAAAACAATCACAGCCACAGGTCAGGCACCTGGGACGTCCCTACCTCACCGGGCGGGAAGACAGAAATCAGGCTAAGCCGCTCTCAGGAAACCTGTCCCAACAGCTCAGCTGGGGGCTTTGACCTAAGTTCACCGATGCCCGACACAATACTTCTTCCCTCACCAGGGACATGTAATTCATCTTCATAATATTGAACAATATTGTTCAAAATAGATAAATGTGTATTTATTTTATTTCATAACTTGAACAAAAGAATAAACAGACTTTTATCATGACAGAATCTCACCTGTTGGATGGCAATGATGTACACTTCCTGTGAGTGCAGATGTTGCTGTCTTTCCAGGGATTAGAGAAATCAAACTCAAGCTCATAACTCAGCTACACACATGGACAGTGAAAGAGATAAATGAGCAATAAAATGGAGAAAATACAGAAAACTTACACAAATAGAAACTTTAAAGTAATCAGGAAACACAAGTAATCAAAAGTTTGTGTTGTTTAGTTTGTCTATATAAATATCCAGTTTCATCTAGTATGTATCTTACTGACTTACTGTTAGTCAAAGGTAGGGGAAAGATGTTGAAACAACAAATTTTAGACTTAAGCATTTTCCCCAAGGATGAATAAATTGGTGATATTAAAGCAATATGGAACTAGGTGTGAGAAAGGAGAAATGCCATCATCAGAGTGTGGTACCAAAAGCAACAACAAGGAACCAAGGTCACAGTCAGAGTGTAGACAGGTCTACTGATCATGGTCAGAGTGTAGACAGTCCCAATGATTCACGAGTCTATATTGAAGTAGAGTGTCATTGGGTCTGTACATCTGCTCAGAATAAAGATTGTAAGAGAACAGAAAGGGAAGAAGATTCATAAGGGAAAAAAAGGCATTTTATGAGTCCTCAGGAAAATCCCTAGGGACCTAAAATCTTAAAGGTCATTCACAAATATCCAAATGATAGTCACATGATCTAAACATGTTTGTATTTAACGTTTGAAACATATGAAGATGATAATGACATCAGTTATTTTATTCTAAGTGTACTTCCTAAAATCTTAGCTGGGTATGTTGAAGATGCACAGCTTTTTGGGAGAAGTTATCCAAGTGCTCCTGAGGGAATAGGAGTCTTGTTGACTGGCAGTAAGAGAAAATGACACACTATACTGGTCATTTTCTGAAGAAGGAAAATAAAGGGCTAGATCAAAAAGGTGCTTTGAAGTACTATTACATGCATGGCTTTGGTGGACAGCCCTTGAGGCTGGGTGAAGAGAGGACGCAGTGACATTTAAGCATCAGGGGCCAGTCGTGCCCACAAGCCTAGACTCTGCCCACACATCTGGAACATTTCAATAAAGGCCTCAGAGATAAGATTGACAGTTTCATGTCAGACACAATTAGAAGAATGAGGGTTTCGACTCCTGATATGCAAGATGAAAGCAGAGTAAGACAAAAGCAGAAATAATAGCAGAGAGAAGTGAATAGGGCAGAGATAGCTGCGAAATAAATGGGAGAGGTCCGCCAGCCACTCGCCTTTGAACCCAGCCATGTCTGGACAACCCTCACTGACATTCCAACCCTTGAGTCTGCATAACTTAGCAAACCTTGCATCTAGGATTCCGTCCTTATTATTACAGCCACTCCTAAATGGCATTAGTAACTCATTAGTTGATCTTCATGATAGCTAAGTGAAGAGAATCGGCAATCATCTTTTCAATATTATTTCTAACACAAAACTTCTGTTGTTTTTGCACAAGAGAGTTTCTGATTTATGGTTTTAAAAGGGTCCATGGTTAAGATTATCCAAAATATTCTCCTTTCCACATGGCTTTAACTTTCAACTTAGAATTTTTGATTTTTTTTTAAACCAGTGGTAGATGAATAAAACTATGAAATTAAATGCATTGCTTTATAGTCTACATTTTTTTCAAGTAAAGGATTTGCTGAATGATTTACAGCAGGAAACATACATAACCAAATTAATAGGCTAGAAATCTAAAGAAACAATAGAACTCAGGACAAAAGTGATCAGACTTTGCCTCACTATTTTCAAAACTGCTATGAATAAGTTACAAGCATTACCCAGGCTCCTCTTGGTAACTGAAAGTTGACACTAATTATGAAAAATATTAAACTGCCACCTAAAGATGTAGAAAAAGCAAATTTTTAAAAGTCAATATTATGAGCAGGGTAAGGTCAACACTAGTTTCTGCTCCCCTTGGAATGAAATTCTATTGCATGAGTTATTCTATACCAATTGAGCTCCGTGGGCCAGCAGCATCAATATCATGAAGGACTCACTTGAGTCACAGGTTATCAGGCCCCATAGCAGACAAGCAGAAGCCGCATTTTAACTACAGTCTACTGTGATCCCTGCAGGTAGTAACATCTAGCAAAACCACTTCCTCAGGACAGAAAACAGCATGCTGCCTTTCTCTTTCTTCCTCACTCTGTTCCTACCTGCCTCCCTTCTCTCTTTCCCAGTATCCCATGTACAGTAGGCAAAATACTATGAGATTAATAGATGCATGAATAAAATCACTTTTAAAAAAGAGTAGACAGCCATACAAGGAAGAAAATTAGAGCAAGAGAAGCAAAGCAAAGTTATATAATTAAAAACATACTTTGGATATGTAAAAATATAAATTTAATATTTTAATAATTACATTTTTAAATAATAATAATTGGTAATTATCACTTATTTAGGGCAGATACCAATGAGGCTGTTTATCATCATCTTTTGAGCACAATGAACTTATTTCATGGAAGTGGAAATAGAGGTTGGAGTTTTGAAATTGTCCAGGTCAACTATTTGCAAGTGGTAGAACTGTAAGTCAGTGACTAATTACAAAAGTTACACATTGTTGGCTACCCTAGCTAGCAAGGGCTTCTGATCCCTGGGTTTCTAATGATTCCAGGACCTTCGAGTGAGACCAGGAGCCTGGCCAACTCTAAATGGATCAAGTGACAACAGAATATGACCAAAGTCAGTAACTGCGTAGCTTGTATTTTTAAGGAATTGTTGCCAAAGGCTTCCGTGTTCCTCCTCCACTGCGTTTCTACAGTCAGTGACGTCAAGGTAAAAGTGGCTTCCTTGTTCTTCACAGTTAGGGGGAGCGTGGATCATGAATCTCCACTTGCTTTCAGGACAGACCATGAATTCGGCCCCCTGCTGCTGTAGGACCTCCGAGACTGCCTGGACCACAGATATCAGCAAAGTCTCAGCCCGCAGCACAGATCACGAACATCTACACAGCCTAGGGTGCTAAGATGGGTCACGGACATCATCACAGACCTTGGCTGCAGTAGGATCATGGACCCAGGCAGCACAACCCGGACATCACCATGGGCTCAGGGGGCAGCTCAGGCCACTCAGATCAGTATGCCACGCCCTGGCACCCCCAGGAAGCAGCATGGCCTCCGGACATTCACCCCCAGTCCCCACCCCCAAAAAGTGACAGCCTAGGCAGGAAGCCATTGAAGAGAACTCTTAAAAAGGGTAATGGGATTGCCAAACATTGTCTTCTGACTGAGATGTGGGAGGAGAAGGACTCAGTTCTATTTCAAGGGGCAGGCTACTAAGAATTTGATCATGCTCGCACAAGTATATAGATAAAACACAAAATGGGCTGGCTTTCTTTTTCTTTCTTTCTTTTTCTTTCTTTCTTTCTTTCTTTCTTTCTTTCTTTCTTTCTTTCTTTCTTTCTTTCTTTCCTTCCTTCCTTCCTTCTTTCTTTCTTTCTCGCTCTCTCTCTTTCTTTTTCTTTCTCTCTTTCTTACTTCCCTCCTCCTCCTCCTTCTTTTTCTCCTTCTCTTCTTTCTTCTCTTAAAAAATGTTTCTTGCTTCTTTGGGTGGGTCACAAGGTGGGGTCAGACATGGAAGGATTGCAAAGGGATTGTGAGTCAGGGTGCATGATGTAAAACTCTCAGTGAATCAACAACAATGTTACATGGGGGAAAAATGGTTCCATTTTATGTTATAATAGGAAAAAATTGTCCCACACTTTTATTTTTGTGGTGCTGTGATCATAGACATGGCTCTATAAACCCTAAATATATGTGTTAGTGTCAATAAAGATGAGAATAGAGAAACGAGCTGGATGTTTGGAAATGAAAAGAATATGTATTCCCATGATTCTATCTGCAAAAGATTTACAAATACTTATCCCTGTGGATTTTGTGACGTTCCTTGTTTAGCAGGCTATCTTTCTAATATAATTACTCTTCTCTGCAGTTAGACAAACTGAGGCTCTGATCAGCCAGTGGGATTCGACTTTTTCAGGTGGTAGATGCACGCATTGTGATATCTATGCTTAGTGGAGGCTGACTCTCTACAGTTTTCTCTCTCCTGTTGATTGACAATGCATCAAAAGGCAGCATGTATCTGCACCTGCATACATACATACATACATACATGTGGATGCCATATAATCAGTGTGACAGCAAGGAAGGTGATTGAGCAGGAGGAAAGATATGTGACAGGGGGTGGGGTGGGGACTGTGATTTTTGTATTCCTTCTTAAGGGTCAGAATTTCCTTCTTCATGACATTCCCAGAGGGTAGCGCTACGCCTGATACTTAGGAGGCATTTGATAAGACTTCATTCTCAGCTAGTAGGAGCTTAAGAAGAAAAATCACCTGTCAAAATGTCTACACTGGCATACCTGATATGTGTCAGTCTCACTGTGTGTCAGGAGTTTAACCTCTTAAAAACTGTTTCCTCACCTGCAGCATGAGCAAGGTGACGCTAAGCTCTGTGAGTTATGCGGATCAAGTGAGAGGAACTGTGGGAAGAGTGTGCATTGCTTCGTGTGGGCATTCAGAGCCCAGTCACTGCAGCAGAGGATCCCAGCTTTCCAGTGACTAACAACCTCAATTTGGACCCTGACCTGGTTTATTTTTCAGATGTATGGGCCAGAAGGAACCATCAGCTAACTACCATTTCAAATTACTTTGTTAGTTACTTGAGAGAGTTTTATACCTAGTTTGATCCTACTTACCTCCTGTCCCAACTCTTCTCAGACCCACTCCCTTTCCTTCCTAAGCCAGCTTTGTGCCTGTCTTTTAAAAATCCATTAAGATCAACGCTGCTGCCCAAATGTGGTCCTCCACGGAAGTGCGACCCTACCTACTAGGGGCTAAGCTCTTAGGAAAAAATGTCTTAACAGTTGTCAGTAACTCCACAGTTGGGGTCAGATTTCAGACTGCTCAGGTTTGATCTGGCTTGGGCTTCCCCAGGTCTCACACATGCTATCCTACTGCCCTGCATCCCTATGCCTGACTGCCCAGTGTGTCCCCAAGACACGGTCTCCTGGTACTCACTCACTGCCTCTGTCTCTTAGACTCATTCTGTCTCCTCTTCCACACTGAGCAGTCCTCCCCAGTTTCACCACACAGTTCAATTTTCTGTATATTTGTAAAGACATGACAATTAGCCTTATTTCTCTATTATTTAATTCCCAAACAACTATGTTTATCTATTCATCTGTTCAGCTATTACCACAAGCACAGTAATTGGGAATGGTAGAGACTTTTAGTTCTATTCGTTTGTTTCTTTGCCTTGTTTCATTGTTTGTTTGTGACAGGGTCTCATTAGTACACAGCCCCAACTGGCACATGCCTGCTCCATAGCCTAGTCTAGCTTCCAATTTGCAATCCTTCCTGTCTCAACCTCTTGGGTGCTGAGATTGCAGAGATGTGCCACCAAACCTGGCTTCCAGGTTCATTTTTACAAAACAAGAAACTTCTGTAATTTTTACTAATTGTGCTGGACAAAGATTTGAGAGCAAGGTTGAACCCATTTAAGAAATATCCTGAGATAAGAATTATATAATGGCAGCCCCAAGCTGTTCTTTCTTGATCCTAGGGAGACTCTTGCTAATAGAACATCGTGTTCTCAAAATGGACTCATTTAAGAGTGGTGGCGCACGCCTTTAATCCCAGCACTTCGGAGGCAGAGGCAGGCGGATTTCTGAGTCCAAGGCCAGTTTGGTCTACAGAGTAAGTTCCAGGACAGTCAGGGCTACACAGAGAAACCTTGTCTCGAAAAACCAAAAAAAAAAAAAATACTGATTCAAAATGGACTCAGCCATTCCAAGGCTCACTTCCTGTGCTGCCACATTCAGTCAGTTAGGTTAGACACAGCCCGAGAAGCTTTAAAGAAAACATTTACTGAGAATAATATCTTCTGCCAATCGCTTGGTCTCCACCTCTTTCTGAAAGGACAGTAATACTTCACACCTGCTCCGAGGAGACCCACGATGAAAGAGTGGATGAGGTAATGACTGTAAATCCTGGAAGCATTCTGAACCAACATTACCCTACACAGACCTTTTTTCCCCCAGGTAACACTTCAACACGTTGCACATTACACAACTTCAATGGCCACCAAGTGGCCCAACGACTTTGCCCTGAAGTCATTAGTACAGCTTCAATATGTAAGGGTCAACCTCATGCCACAGGTCCCAGTAACATGTCCAGTTCTCGGAAACACGGAACTCTGGTGTTGTTACTAATCCTCAGTGCTTGTTTGAGATTCTGTGTGCTTTAGCTTCTCCAACAAGAGACCTGAGAGAGATTTCCTACAGAATAAACATCAGCCAAGAGAATAATTGTAATGCCCTTTACAAAAACAATTGTTAGGATATCGAGAGAGAACCAGCAATGTGTAAACTTGTCCCTACACGCTGAAAGAGCCAGGAGCTGTGCTCTGAGCTATCCTTACTCACGCCACACAGTAGACAACCTCCCTGCCTGGCTCAAGATGGGTCTTGTCATAATTCAACTGGAGCCACTGGTAAATATCCACCTGTCTATTACTCACTAATAGAGAGAGACAGGATGTCAGCTGTTTCCGTGACTTGGAAAAACAAGGGCTTTTACCACCTCCTGGCTTACTCTCAAAGTAACATAAGAAACAATGAGGCAGACGAAGATAAAAAGGGCAGGAAGATACAATGTCAAAAATAAAAATAAATCATCATTGTCTGATAGATACAAAGATAACACCCTTTAACTTGTTTTACAGGTTTTCATAATTCAACTTTGGCAGTTTAGATGTCTTAGAGGACTGAGAAAAAAAAGTGTTTCTAAATTTATTTGCATAGTCAAACAGTTTTATTCAGAGAATTATTTTCTTTGCTCCATATTAATCCTCATAATTGTTATTTTCACTACTACATAGTTGTATGTACGTAATTGGTTTGGAAAGTAAATAATTTACATATTATATATGCCTAATTACAAGCAGATAAGACTACTTCTTTTATTTATTTTTAACCCTAACAAGTTATTTCTATAGCAGTTATAACCTTATTGGTTGTAATAAGAAAGAATTACTTAAAATTCTGTGATCCAACACAATAGAGCTTCATTTCTCATTCATCTAGAAGCCAGGCTGGGCTTTTAGGACACGAGAGCTTCCTGTCCCAAGTGGCCATGGAATGGGTTCTGAGTCATGTTCCATAGTCACCAGTGACAGGAGATAAAAAACACACAGAGAAAGACAGCACTGACCATACGCATTGGGCTTGATGTGGTGCACATCACACAAGTGTGGTATACACTACACATGGTAATAAGGTAATAAGACACAAACATAGAGTCCTGGCTGGACAGCCAAGACCTGTAGACACTATACCTTGAAAAGAATCATGAGCTCTGGGAGGCAGCTGGTCACCTCTGCTCTGAGACTCACCTGTAAGGATAGGTCACACAAGGAAACTATCCTCACAGTTTGTTGGATAATGCTTAAAATTTTACAAAGCTTCATTAAGAATCATCACTGTCTGTTGTAAGGCAAATAGTCTCCTGATTATTTACCTTGTAAATTCATGTTTTTCTCTCTCCTCTAAGAATAAATATACAGGGCAAAGTGGATACGAGAACGAGGTCTTGAAAAAAAATACAGAGATCAAGTAGAACCTTTTCCTCTGTGGCTAAACCTACAAACTGACCCTGGACCCCACAGATGCTCTCTCTAAGTCCCTACTGAGTAAATTTTAATCATGACAATGGAAAACAAAAGACCCCAAACACAGCAGACCTAGAAAGTTATGGCCAGTCACACCCTTACTACTTCAGCCCAGGTCTCGTACCTACAACTTGTGGTTGGTCTGTTCTCAGCAGCTGTGGCCAAGTGCCTGGCCTACAATAAGTTCCTTCCTTCCATGTCCACAGGGTTACTTGATCTTGCAAGACAACTTTACCTACAACTGCCTCATACCATCTTTGGGTTAAGTATTGAATATTGAAGGGATTATCATTCTTTTACAAAAATAAAGCCATAGACTCCTATGAAGGTGAAGGGCACACTGAAGTTAGTGCTGATATCATCCAAGACCCGAAGCCCAACTGCTCGACCCCAGCTAATATTCTTTCCCAGTGGAAAGAAACAGTAGGTTCCACAGACCTACTGGAAGTGCTTCTCCTGGATTTCAGTTGAGACACCTGATCACAGACACAGAACTCTAGTCTTGTGTCTAGAGACTCATTTGCCACAGATAATTATGGAGAACTATGCCCAAGCCCCTGACTCAGGAAGATGTAGGCATTTTGCTTTCCCAAGGCTAGACTACTCACTGACAAACATAACTGTCACAAAAGCAAGTGTGAAATCTAAGGGCTGCAGCTGACAGAGGTAGGGAAGCGGGCAGAGGAAACCTACTCATACAAAGCTTTCAGGAAAATCCCTCTTCCATGTCAGCACTTCGGCCAAGACCTGAGACATAATGAGTGTACTGTGAAAAAACAGGGTTGGTATTCCCAAGGCGTGAGTCCCTGGGGCAAGGAATCAGAGTGGTGCAAAGAGAGGAGAGGCCAATGTGAGTGCATTGTGATGGAAGAGTCAGCAATGGGCAGATGAGTTTGGGCTTTACCTGATTTGTATAGGGAAGTCAGTGAAAACATCTTAGCAAAATATTAAGGTATTTTTTTCCTGTGCTATGGAGAAAAGAGAGGAAGAGACCATGGTAGATGGGTAATGGCAAAAAAACATTGTAGAAATGCCCAGACTCCACACTGGACAGAGTCAAAGACAGAGCACAGATAACATTTTGAAAGATGAAT
Organism: Tokudaia tokunoshimensis; assembly: GCA_036184795.1. NCBI lineage: Eukaryota > Metazoa > Chordata > Mammalia > Rodentia > Muridae > Tokudaia > Tokudaia tokunoshimensis. The sequence goes on from BTHU01000011.1 coordinate 20,020,302, forward strand.
AACAAGACTGTCTTTGACACTCAAGAGATGCAGATTATGATTTGTCTTTTGAAGCATCGGCCTTTGCCGCAGACCCACAAAGGTGGCCTCTCTTTTGAATGTCTACCCACCTTCATTGTAAACCTGGCTAAACATATCAATTAGGAAGGGATAAGATTTATTCTGACTGTATTTCCCAACTCTGAGATGCCTTTTTTTTAATACTTTAATATTTCTGAAATCAGGGTTTGTCTTATACACAGAATCAAAAGAAAACTCCAGAGAGGCTAGCTGTGACAACGGTTATCGTACACAAGGACATGAACTCCGTAGGCAGGTCCACAGGTTGCAATCACCTAGCCTATCTGCATAGATTTCACAATGCACAAAATGTAACACATCCTATTTAACTGGTTTGTAAAAAGATTGCATCACAAGGATGTAGTAAAACAATAAGTTATTGTGTATGCAGAAGAACAATAAAGAAATACATAAGAAAAGCTAGCAGATACAAATTTTCCATAAATAAAATTCACAATCAATTTGGGAAATCACAGTCCAGTTTTTTTTTTTAAAACTAATAAAGAACTAGTGTTTTCTTGATTCTGAAAATAAAAGATTAAAATAAATTAGGGTGGGGGTTACAGAACAGTGTGTGGCAGAAGAGTCTTTATTGATATGTAAATAAATGATCACTTATTATTGGCATGGTATATTAAAGGCAGGACAAGTCTACCACCACTGAAGGACTCACCATAGAATCCATCATAGAAAAGCTTAGTTTGATTCATCCCTTCACTAAACACCTACCTGCCTTCTAGCATGTCGGTAACTTTCAGATACATTATTTGGCTTCTAATGAGATAATAGTTGATTAATTGGGTCAAACACTTATACATATTTTCTGCTTTACCAAGGAAGAGAAAAGAGCATTGGCTCCCTTGTAGGAAGGGATTGGGGTGCATTTCTAGCTCCGAGACAGGACATGTGTATCTGACATCTAGGAGAGGACTAAGCAATCCAACAAGGCAGTGAGAACCAACTCTCCGTGTTCCAGAAACCTGTGTGCAGCCTCATCTTGAGCTGAGTGACCAGCATTGTTAAGAAGTGGACATGCTGGGTTAAAGGGATAGCAGCTGGAACCAAGAAATGGCATGTTTTGTCAAGCATGGAACTGGTATAAAAACCAACCTGACAAGTCCTGCTAACACCAGGTTCTATATCTTCTGAAGGCTGTTAGCAGAACACTGGCTTCCAGGCAGCTAGAATGAGGGTCTCAAAGCCCACACCTACAGTGTCACACCTACTCCAACAAGGTCACACCTTCTAATAGTGCCACTCCCTGGGTCACGCATATACTAACCATCACAGTGACACAGTATTAATGAAAAATATCAAGGACAGGTCAGAGATATGGATAAAGCCAACAGGATCAAGTTCTGTCTAAAAGAAAACTGTATTCCTCTTTATCGTTTGCTTAAAGTGAAAGCCTTGTCAAGGAAAATCAGTTTCCTCCCCATCATTTCCTGGGAAGTGATAGTAGGGTCTGTGCATGGTCCAGGTCATGGTCAACTGCACTCATTACTTGGTCCTTAAAGCAGGTACTCCCTCTGTCACACTGGTCCTCAGTCAATAGAGGTCCATCTGTTAAATCACTACAGTATTTCAGGAAGTCATTGAAAATCAATTTTAGGACAACTTCACACAACAGCCAGGTTTTCTGAGGTGGATGAGACTTGTGTGGGCTCTGTGGCTAAATCAAAGTCCCCTAGCTAGTTAGTGGAGGCCAGTTTCAAACAGCTTTCCCTTCACCTTCAAATCTGCATTTTTCCCTAATTACTCCTTCCATGTGACAAACTTTCTAACAGCAGAAAAATATTTAAATGGAACTCTTTTATCATGTATACCAGAGGATATATGAAAATAGGTGTTATACTTCAAAGTATCACAGGGAGCTAACTACCTATTTGAACTTTGAACTTTTTTCTTCCTTCCTTCCTTCCTTCCTTCCTTCCTTCCTTCCTTCCTTCCTTCCTTTCTCCTTTCTTCCTTCCTTCCTTTCTTCCCTTCCTTCCTTCCTTTCCTTCCTTCCCTTCCTTCCTTCCTTCCCTCCCTCCCTCCTTCCCTCCCTCCCTCCCCTCCCTCCCTCCCTCCCTCCCTTCTTTCCTTCCTTCCTTCCTTCCTTCCTTCCTTCCTTCCTTCCTTCCTTCCTTCTTGAAACACCAACTTAAAGACCCCCTCTCACATCTGTTAACCACCCATTAGAGTAAACAGCTCATTTCCCCGTGGGTTTAAGAAGATTTAAAAACTGCCTCACTGCCCCCCTAGATAACACCCTCACATGCTGGGTGAAGCCCAAAATCCCCTCAGTAAAAGCCTAATCCCTTTAATTTAAAGTTTGGATCCTCTGTTAAAATGAAAAACCCTGCAGGAAGCATACCCAAAGATCTGAAAGCGCAGAGCATCCTCTGCAATTTACACTAATTCTCTCTTATCCTATTTGTAAAAAACGCTCTTGTTCACATTTTTCTGATTTGGCTTCTTACCTTGAAAAATAAACCCACACTACAGTGATAACATGTATGTTGGCATTTTATGTGTCCAGGTAAATTTACCTTTTATTTTTGTTTGCAAAATGCCCAAGCCAACAGTAGAAAACATTTTTTTCAGACACAACTTCATGTCCTGATTATTCTCTGTTAATCTCTCCAGATTAGCTTGTGCTTTTCTGTGAGTCAGTTTGGCGTTGCCATCACAAACTAATGGAGACAAGCTACTTTTAAAAAGAAGTGGTGTGTTAAGGACACCTTTGGAGGTCTAAGGGCGTGACACCCAGCCGGACTCAGTTCTGACCTCAGGCAGCAAATGGGAGTGTGTTCCGGAGGAGGCCATCACAGAGAAAGAGCAGACAGGAAGACTTCAACAAAATTATAGAAGAAAACTTCCCTAACCTAAAGAAAGAGGTGCCCATGAACATACAAGAAGCCTACAGAACTCCAAACAGACTGGACCAGACCAGAAAGTCCTCCTGGCACATAATAATCAAAACACCAAATGCACTAAACAAAGAAAGAATATTAAAAGCAGTAAGGGAAAAAGGTCAAGTAACCTATAAAGGCAGGCCTATCAGAATTGCACCAGACTTCTCACCTGAGATGATGAAAGCCAGAAGATCCTGGGAGTGGGAAGAGGGGTTTGGAGGGTTTGGGGGAGGGGGAAAACTGGGAAAGGTTTTACCACTTGAAATGTAAATGAAGATTATACTCAATAAAAAAAAATTCCTAAGTTGACTGAAAGTAGAATTATAAACATTTTCTGATAAAATTGAAGATTTACATGGAAAATATTTCTGATAAAATTGAAAAAATATATAGAAAAACATTAAAATTGAAGATTATCATAGAAAATTATACAGATAAAATGGTAGGCATAAAAATATTTCTAAGTTGATTGAAAGTGGAATTATAAATATTTTCTAACAAAATTGAAGATAACATGAAAAATATTTCTGATAAAATTGAAGAAAATATATAGAAAAAATGTTAAAATTAAAGATTATCATGGAAAATAATACAGTTAAAATGGTAGACATAAAAAACATAAAAATTGATTGAAAGAGGAATCACAAATATTTTCTGATAAAATTGAAGATTTACATGAGAAATATTTCTGTTAGATTATGTTTTTTGTTGGGGAATTGAGTCCATTGATGTTATAAGATATTAAGGAATAGTGATGTTGCTTCTTGTTATTTTTGATGTTATTTTTATGTTTCTATAGTTACTTTCTTTTGGGTTTGTTGGAAAAAGATTACTTTCTTGCTTTTTCTAGGGTGTAGTTTCCTTCCTCATGCTGGCATTTTCCATCTATTATCCTTTGTAGGACTGGATTTGTGGAAAGATATTATGTAAATTTGGTTTTTATCATGGAATATCTTGTTTTCTCCATCTATGATAATTGAGAGTTTTGCTGGGTATGGTAGTTTGGGCTGGCATTTGCGTTCTCTTAGGGTCTGTATGAGATCTGCCCAGGATCTTCTGGCTTTCATCATCTCAGGTGAGAAGTCTGGTGTAATTCTGATAGGCCTGCCTTTATAGGTTACTTGACCTTTTTCCATTACTGCTTTTAATATTCTTTCTTTGTTTAGTGCATTTGGTGTTTTGATTATTATGTGCCAGGAGGACTTTCTGGTCTGGTCCAGTCTGTTTGGAGTTCTATAGGCTTCTTGTATGTTCATGGACATCTCTTTCTTTAGGTTAGGGAAGTTTTCTTCTATAATTTTGTTGAAGATATTTACTGGCCCTTTAAGTTGTAAATCTTTACTCTCTTCTATACCTATAATCCTTCGGTTTGGTCTTCTCATTGTGTCCTGGATTTCCTGGATGTTTTGGCTCAGGAGCATTTTGCATGACCAGAGCTATCTTGCAGAGAAGGAAGGAAACACGTGAGAATCATGGGAGCCAGAGTGGCTGGCTTATAGGAAGAATGAGTAGCTGGCCTGAGGAAGGGCCAGGAGACCAGCAAGATGGCTTGGATTTGCATAACAAACACTTGTGAGGAAAGGCTGAGGGAGTCTGGAGGGTACCCTGCACCTTGCTAAAACTCCTCCAGAACACACTCCCATCTTTCTGCCTGAGGTCAGAACTGAGTCCAGCTGGTTGTCTGCCCTTAGACCTCCACAGGCTTATGTTAATTGGAGAGGTTAAGGGAAATGACTCCTTTTGGCAGAGGGAACTGAGTTCACATGTTCCCAAAGAATGCTGGTTTTTATCTAACCACAAGAAATCCTCCTATAGTACAGCTTAAACTCACTTCTGGATATTTGGACCACCTTTTAGAATGTGACGTGTTTCCTTTGGACCTTAGAAGTGGGGATCAGCCTGGCAGTGGTGGCGCACGCCTTTAATCCCAGCACTTGGGAGGCAGAGGCAGGTGGATTTCTGGGTTCGAGGCCAGCCTGGTCTACAAAGTGAGTTCCAGGACAGCCAGAGCTACACAGAGAAACCCTGTCTCAAAAAACCAAAAAAAAAAAAAGAAGTGGGGATCAGTCTTTATGTCACTGATGATGAGAAGGAAGCCATTCTCAGGAGTCCCCAAGTTCTCAAGAAAGTGTTGGTTAAGAGCATCAAGGTTGGGGTGGGGTGGGGAAGGGTAGAGGGTAGGAGGAGGGTGGGGAAAGGTGGGAGGGGGGAGGGGGGCTCAGGAGCTTCTTGCATTTTGCATTTTCGTTGACTGTTGAGTCAATGTTTTCTATGGCATATTCAGCCCCTGAGATTCTTTCTTCTATCTCTTGTATTTTGTTCTATGACTCCTGAATTCTTTCCAAGATTTTCTATCTCCAGAGATGTCTCACTTTGTGATTTTTTTATTGTTTCTACTTCCAGTTTTAGATCCTAGATGGTTTTGTTCAGTTCCTTCATTTGTTTGTTTGTGTTTTCCCATAATTCTTTAAGGGATTTTTGTGTTTCCTCTTTAAGGGCCTCTACCTGTTCACTCATGCTCTCCTGTATTTCTTTCAGGGACTTTTGTGTTTCCTCTTTAAGGGCCTTTACCATTTGACCCATGTTCTCCTGTATTTCTTTAAGGGGGTTATTTATGTCCTTCTTGATGTCCTCTAACAGCATTGTGAGATGAGACTTTAAATCCAACTCTTGCTTTTCCAGTGTGTGGGGGTATACGGGACTTGCTGTGGTGGGAGAACTGGGCTCTGATGTTGCCAAGTAGCCTTGGTTTCTGTTGGTAGGGTTCTTGCGCTTGCCTTTTGCCATCTGGTTATCTCTGGTGTTAGTTGGTCTTGCTGTCTCTGGCTGGAGCTTGCCCCTCCTATGGGCCTGTAAGCCTGTGTCTGTACTCCTGGGAGACCAACTCTTCCGGCAGGGTCTGTGCACAGAAGGCTTTGGAGCTGCCTGGTTCCCTGCTGCAAATGATGGCTGGAAGGGAAGACTCCTGTCCCAGCAGCTCCACTGATCTTATACCCTGGGTGCTCCTAGCTGCACCCCTCCAGAGAGAAGGTGGAGATCTCACCTCTGCACTCAGAAGTGAAATCGCTGCTGGATCACTCTCTCCTGGTGGGCTAAGCACAGAAGGCTTTGGAGCTGCCTGGTTCCCTGCTGCAGATGGTGGCTGGAAGGGAGGGGATCATTTTTCTTAATACTTAACTTTAACTTGTTCCCATACAATGGATTGACAATTGGGAATATTAGATGTGTGTGTGTGTGTGTGTGTGTGTGTGTGTGTGTGTGTGTGTGTGTGTTTTAAACGGTAGAACTATAGAGAGGATCTAGTCTGCTCACAATAAAACTGAAGAATTAAACCAGGACCTTTTAAACTTCCCTCCGTCTCCCTTCCCCATCTTTCTTCTTCCCTTTCAACTTGGCTCTTCCCCTCCCTTAAGCACGTTTAAATGGTTTGCAAAATCATGAGGCAAGGGCTCCTCTTTCTTTTGTCCTAATTTCTCTTGAGCTCAAGTACCTTCAGAGGCTCATTTGGTTCATCAAATGCCCTCCTCAGATTCTATTTAAATGACAGTAACATTTGCTCACTGGGAATAGGACTGATATTATCAACTACTTAACAAGGGCTATGAAATTTGAGACAGACTGTGGGAAAATGCTGGCTCAATGGATAGCGCTATGTCCAGAATGTCAGAGAGATAAGATGCTGAGTTCACATGAGTTGCTGTCCCTGGCCTGGCTGCACACTGCGTGGCAGATGGCCAAGTTGGAGACTGATGTTCTTGAGTAACTTAAGTGTGGGTTGGAACCAAAGCCAAGTTATTATCTTCACTGTTTTCTTTTTCCTTGATCAGCGAGGCAGTCTTGAAACTCATGACCCCATTTTTAAGCAGGGAGATGTCTTTTTAAAAATTTCTGGTTCATTTCAGCAAACAAACAAAACAGGAAGAGAGAGACCCAATATTCGATGTATTTACCTCTAAGCTGTAAGACTCTGTATGGCAGAGTCTCTGAATAAACTATGAGATAGTTTCCAGGCAATGTTCTTCTTAAGTTATTTTTATGTATCATTTATACCAAATATACAAAACATACATCTTTTTATTGTTTAGTGTATTTGAGAACTCATGGGTTCTCCTTCCTAGTAACCTCTTCCTTCCCTCCCAGGGCAAACATTTATTCATTTTTCATTCTCTTCACAGCTTTGCTTAGTATATGATGCGCTCTAGATACTACAAACTCGGTGTCAAGCTCTGATCTAGATTCTAAAATTGATGAGCACACGATTGATTCTTGAGCTTCTCAGTGAACAGAGAAAAAAAACCTAGTATCAACATTTTACACTTCTCAGAATGATCCTGTGCAGGAAGTTTTCTATGAGTCACTTCAACAAAGGGAATGACAGGTGGTCTCTGAGCATATGACTCATGTCTGAATTTGTTTGTGCCATAAGTCAACCTTCCTCTTCCATTAAGTGAATTAAGCCAACTCATATATCAGTCCCCAGATGTAAAAATCTCCCCTGCCCAAATTATCATAATGTTTTTAACTTATATAGATTTTATTGAATATTCTCTGGGATTATATGGTCTTTACTCTTTTGCTTTTGTTTTTTTGTTTTGTTTTGATTTTGGTTTTTTTTTTGCTTGTTTGTTTTTTTAACTATTTAGCAACAGTACTGTTGGGTCTACCACAGTGACCTTTGTGTATTTCTCAGCATCCTTGATCTTCACTGTTTAAATTTTACCCTCTGTCGTCTAGTTTCCTTTGATGTCTGGCTATCGGATCTGTAATGATGAACTCATTCTATTTTTTTCTTCCTTGCTTCTTTGTCTTACTACACGGCAGTTGCAAGTTCACTGTCCACCTTAGTGTGCTTCGATACATTTACATGCATGGGTCTTCCCACTGACATTTCTCCACTAACACCTGCTAGTGGGCTCTTCGAGCACTGTGTCCTGCTTGATCTTGCACATTGGGAATTAGTTTTTGAAGGATAAATGTTTGACAGACAGCTTGGTTTGGTGACAAATCCACGGCTTTCAGTTTTTGGAGGTCATTAATGTGCTCTCTGCTTAAGTATGTCTTTCTGGGTGTCCATGTCTAATGACCTTGATCTTGAAGCTATTTGAGTATCTTCCTGAAGACCTTAAAGAATTAAGCTTCATCTTTGAAACTTGATAAAGTATTTTGGATCATACACATGAATAATCATATCAACTGAAATAAATGACTCAGTTTTGCATTCCAGCCCCTCCCTCCTTCTCTTCTTCCTTACCAGTCAGTGGGCAAGTCAAGACCACTTTGCTTACAGCCTAGTCCAGCCTTCTCTGAGCAATATACTTGGCTTCCTTGTGCTTGGATCTTCTGTCTGCCTTATCCTCTGTAAGCAATAGCCTGAAATCACCACACAGTAGGTTTCCAAGTTTGGCCCTCTGAGTATGAAGTTGGAAACCTTAAGTCCTCATTTCAATGTATGCTGCCTCCCCTACTCTAGTCTACCCTGGTTTAAATAGATCTTTAGTTTACTAATATAAAATACCAAGACAGATGACAATAAAGTGCACTAAACACTCACATAAAGAAGTAATTAAAAAAAATAAGTGGTTTTAGGATCCAATGCCAGACACAGTGAATAAAAGCCATGATCTGTCACTGCTCCTCCACAACATGGAGCCACGTATGTGCCCTTCACTTCGGGTTTATCACCCTAAATACAGACAAGGGACATAAATACCTAAACATTTCAAATGCCCTTGAGGCCTGATACACAGAGGAGGCTAAGTGTGCATCATTTAAAAGTCAGTGTATTTCTTTAAGAAATGTTTCCGTTGCATTTTTAGTGATCGCTTCCTGGGTTGCAGCAATGTTTAGCAGAGACAAATGAACAAAAGCAGCAGCAGCAGCAAGAACTGAGCAAAGAAAAGAACAAAGAACTACAAGCTGTTTGGCCATGTTGACCATAATTTTGAATATAAAAGGAGTAGGAAACACTTTCTTGCAAATCCTTCTCCTTTTGTTTTACTTTTTAGGGGGAAAAAAATCACAGAATAGAAGGCTTAGGTTTTCCTACCTACCTCAATGGCAGAGCACCAGTTGATGTAATAATCTGCATGCACCCGAGGCTGGGTTTCTGTCTGCAACAGAAGATCCATTCTATATCTCCTACCGTCTCCCTCTCATTGCTGTCACTCTGAGATAACACAGTGAGGCCATCAAAGGGAAATAAGTATCTCTGAGAACATAACCCACTGATAAATGGCGTGAGCAATATTTCAAGCAGTTTATATATAAAGAAACAGAGGCAATATCAATTTAAGAAACTTAGGGTTGGCGAGATAGCTCATTGTATATATTATATAAATACATTGTACATATATAATGCACATACATCACACACATGAGGAGGAGGAGAAAGAATGGAAGGAAGGAAGGAAAGAAGGAAGGAAGGAAGGAAGGACAGAAGGAAGGAAATTCAAGTAGCTTCTACTGGTAAACCTCTGCTATTTACTTCTGACTAGAGATCCAGATTAAAGTAGATTGAGACAGAGAAGCATACTTATGAGCTTTCAAAGATCACCTCCACCTGGACACAGTGGTTCATGCCTTAAATCCAGCATTCAGGAGGCAGAGGCAGAGGGATCTCTGAGTTCAAGGCCAGCCTGATGTTCATAGTGAGTTCCAGAACAGTTAAGGCCACTTCGAGAGAGTCTGTCTCTGAAAACAAAAACAAAACAAACAAACAAAAAACAACAATAACAAAAAAAAAAAACAAAACCAAAAAACACCTCCCCTGCCCAGCAGGAGTGTCTTACAACTGTGCTAAGAAACCCTGTCCTAGAGGCGCCTCCCACAATAAACCAAAACTGAGGTTCAGACTTGAAGAACCTGCAGGTGAGAATCAAAAGATCCGACTCTAGGAGACTGGGGAGCTAGCTCAGAGGTTCAGAGGACTTGCTGTTCTCGCAGAGGACCTGCGTTTAGTTCCCGGCACCCTCATGGTGACTCAAAACCACCTATAACTCCAGCTCCAAGAGACTTAACAACTAACCCATCTCTCCAGCTCCCTGACTCCCCTTTAATAAAAAGCACCGTGATAGAAAGACTTGAGGATTCACCATTCACGATTGCTTCTCCATGACAGGTGAGAACTTTCATACCAACTCCTGAATAAAATGGGATCCAAGCCAGTCCTGCTCTATAAACTTCTGGACATGGGTGTTGCCTCTCATGATTCCATTCTCGGCTTTCCTTTTTCCTCCTCGGTCCTTGTCATCGACGTATCTCCTTGCTCCATCTGTAGTTTGGTAAGAATTATCTACCACCCTGTTTCATAGCCAGAACTGATTATGATAAATAGTTGAGACGTATGTCGCATGTGAACATACACACGAATGCCCAGGCACATGCCACAGCACGCTTGCCAGGGGACAGTTAGCTGAAGTTAGTTTTCTCCTACCACACGAGTCCTGGGAATTAATTTAGGTCATTAGGCTTGACAGCAAGTGCCATGATCCACTGAGTCATCTCGGTGGAGTCAACACAGGGTATATCCTGACCTAAAAGACCTAAATATTCACAATCTCTGAGATCCTGATAAGGTTCGATTCTGTAATCTCTTAAACCACTTTGGGCTATGGTTTATGGAAGTTATTTTTAATCTGATGTAGTTGTCAAAGTAAACAAAAAAAAAGTCATTATGATCTTTTAGCTGAAAACCTATCCCCAAGTACTGAAAATTAATGTTTCACCTTGAGTGGACAAAGGAGACAGTTGACAGTGTCCTGAAGGGAGGACACTGACCCAGAGGTTGATCGCACTCATCATCTGTGCAGCAGGGGCAGAGAGGCCGTGATTGCTCTAGTGGATGTACACACTGTTGTGCTATGAATCTCAGCCTACTGAAAAGGCTCCATATTAGGATATTTACCACTTAGTAGTTAGAAGAGAAGAAAACACTACATAGTCTTATTTTAACACCGACTATAGAGCATGGCTACTCCTAAAATATTTACTGATGTTTAAAGAACGGATCAATTATATCAATTTTCATCAAAATTCAAAGTATTACAAAGCACAAGGCAACAGAATGAATTACTTAATTAGATTCTAAAAAGCAAATAAAGAAAACTGCTAAATTGACTTGGAAGACAGAGCTAAAGACCATCAATAGAGATTATCTTTGAACTTAATATAGAAAACAAAAACTCCACTTTCTCCTAATTATACTTCCCCTCCCCCCACAGAGGACACAGATCCATTGTTACCACTGAGAAAATTAGTGAGATGGGAATATGAGCCCTAATAAAAACCTTCTGACTTCTTCTCAGTCCCTAACACATAGCTGAGAGTTCATGCCACGGTTATCAGGAGAAATCTATGGAAAATAAAGCCAAACAGGACTGCAGCCTGTCACCAGGATTAACCTTGTCAAGCAGGGACGAAGCCGGAAGTGCTGTGTGAGACTGACTGACAGGAACAGAAACTGATGGGGGAAACACACGTGCAAAAAATGGTAAAGTTAATGAGTTCTGTAGTCAGCCATGGCCAAGATCAGAGAAAACTGATATGCACATTATGTGTTTCAACAAACCGGTGTGTTCGTCAGCCTTTTTAACCTTTCCGTGGAACTGTTTATACAATCCTGATGGAGGGCAATGAGTATCATGTGGAAAGACAACATTTCTAATTGTACAAATTACTTTCCTGAGGTCCTAATACTGAAGTTACTGTGGTTTAAAAGTTGTAGACTGTATTACGGCAGGTCATAAAGGGAAAAAATTCCTTAGACCAGCAAAATTATTTTATTTAGTATTTCTGGATTTTTTTTTTCTTTTTACAAATTACTATTGTCAATTTCTAAATTGTGGTAAAACATATACATCATGAAAGTCACCATCCTAACCATCTAAATACATGATTCAGGAGTGGAAAGTACATTCAGTTTTGTGCAAACAGGCTGCAGAATTCTTTTGCCTTGTGAAAACTAAAACTCTCTCTTCCTCACAATTCCTGTCAACATTCTGCTTTCTCTACAGAACTGACCGTTCTAGGTACCTCACATATGAAATCAGAGGGGTGTGTGTATGTGTGTGCGCAGTGTATGCTTATATGTATGGCATATGCATCTGAGTGTACAAATGTCTATCATTCTGCATATGAAGGTCACTCTTCACCTCATTTTGTTGAAACAGGCCCTCCCACTGATCCCAAGGCTCTCTAGCTAGCCAACAAGCTCCTGGGCTTCACATGTCTTCATACCTCCTAACCCCCCAATGCTGGGATTACTGGCATGTATACCATGTTGGCTTTTTACATAAATGCTGAATTTTTAAGCTCAGATCCTCATGCTCACAGAGCCAGCATGGCTTACTCATGGTGGCATTCTCCCTAGCATGTATTTTTGAGTTTATGATTGGAAATTTCCACTCAGGGTACTGTTCTAAAGGTTTGTCCTTTGTGCAGGATAAGTCCGAATTGCTTTCCTTTAAGGCTAGCCAATATTCTCCCTATTATATGTGTATGCACTTTATACTGACCTGTCCATCCAATGAGAAGTAGTACTCGGTTATATGTATGTATCATATTATCTTCCTTCATCTTTCTCCGCATTTATCCATAAGCCTGTTTTTCATTCATCTATCTTTTGACTATTGCACATAGCACAGTTATGGATCATTCTTTCCAATTCAATCCTCTGTTTGCGTGGGTCTTAGACCCACATTCATGAAGAACAACTACAAAAAAAAACCCAAAACAACAGTCAAGCCATTCATCTTTCCACTAACTGAAATGACCGGGAGTAGCAAGACGAGACTGAGCACAGAGAGTGATGTGTCTTTCTGCTAAAATATAAAATCGTATTAAGGAAAGAGCACCCAAAGATCGTTCCATGCTTAAAATCTTTTCTTATTTTATTCATTGCTGATATTATTTACCTTAACAAAAAATCCATTCTAAAGCATTTTGTTAAGGCCACTAGTATGCATTCTGGGACTCGCCATTGGTCTTGTCAGCAGACAAGCCTGTGAGACACAAAAGCAAAGAGAACTAACCCATCCTCAGAAGGAAGAACGGCTTACCATCATGCCTGCCATTGCACCAGAAGGCTCAGTGAGACTAAATAAACAGGAGAGAGGGGGGAAATGTGACTGAACATTCTAGATATGAAAAGACTAAACAGAAAAGCATATTAAAATGACAAGTTATGGAAACAAATACTTGAGTTACATTAAACCCCAAAGACAGCAGTGGGGAAGGGTATTGTTGCTGTCTGCCGTGTGAGAATCATGAAAACATGGTCAATGGGAAAGAAAATGCCTATGTTATTCAGAGCAACAATTCCTGACTCCCGCCTTCCAACTGGCTTCCACATTCATGTTTACAGATCTCACTGCCTCTCTGTGGAGCCTGGGATTAACAATGAAACAAACAAAACGATAGTTAAAAATAACTTCTATTAAGATATAAATTGAACAGTTATATTTGCAGTCGAGAAACCACTTTCTAGCTGGAACAGAAATGTGGCCTTGGTTACATTCCAAAGTAGAAATCTGATTCTGTTATCTTCGTTTCATGAGCGAAAAGGAGGACTTCACAATTTTCATTTCAGCTTAAATGACTCAACAGCCCTGACAAACATGGAACATACAATCCAGGAATCCCAGAGGCCTGCTAAAGGGGAACTGTATTATATAATGCCTTCTCTGTCCTCCCCACCCCATTTTGCCTTAAACCCCTTCTTATTCAACTCTGGTAACAAGTCTGCAAGGAAGGCAAGATTTGTTTCACAGATAAAGAAAATGGGCCTCAGAGAAGTATGTAACTTCCAAGGTGACCCACCAGGTTAGTAACTGACAAAACATCATCAGTCCCCTCCAGGTCTCCACGATAGCATGGCTTTGCTCTTTGGAAGCCCTTCCTCCAGTATAGTATCACTTTCACACACGATTCCACTGCAAATCTATGTGTTCTTTTTAGGCCTATTGTAAGCATCATGATAATGCCATAATAATAATATAATCATACTATATATATTATATAATAATAAATAATAATGTCCAATAACTGTGCTAAAGAAGGAATGTAAAGTCAAACTTTATGTGCACTATTTTCTGGACATCTTTATGGTTCCAAATCATTAGTTGTTCTAGAATGTTATATGACAGACTAACAAAATGATGCATAAAGAAATCTGTCGGTCATCTCCCTTTGTAAAAATTATTTTCTACATTAAACGACTAATAATGAGATGCAGAGGTGGCCCACATGGAAGTTCACAAATGTTTGTAGTTCCAATCCCTGCATATCTGATGCTGGCTTCTTACCTCTGGGGACATGAAACGTGCAAGTGGTGCTCATAAATGTGTGCAGGAACTCACACACGCACATAAAAATATAAACAAATGACTGATGACTAAGGACCATGTGGAGTGAATGAGTGACTGGATGAGAGCACAAGTGAGAATATATAGAAAAAGCAGAGTGTCACCCCCTCCATGGCGGGGCTCAGGACTCATGTCCAGGATCCAGGAACCACTGCTATCCTAGCGTCCATTGCACCTCTGAAACACAGAAAACCTGAGAAATAACTGAGCAAAACTCAAGTCAAGATATCTTTTCTCGGAAGTTCAGTAGTTTAGTTTCTTTCTCTTTGACAGTCAGGCAAGCCTAGCTTATTCTTGCCTAAATCGTAACCAGGCTGAGTCTCTGTTCTCTACACCCAGTGATATTCCAAGTTGAAGAGATGATCTCCACACTATGTGGGTTTCCCCCCTGCTAATTATTTGCCCAACTAATATGCAGGTCCATGTGCTCCTAGCGTCTGAGTCTCCGTGATCTTGACTCAGGGTGTTCCCAGTCCCTACTAACTAAACCTATGTAGACAGCTGGGATATCAGAATGCTGTACAACTTCTCAAAGCTCCTATCTTTGTCCCAGTAAGAGAGCAGCTAAAATCTAGGAGGAGGGGCATCATATATGAAATATAAAAAATCATGGCCCAGTCTGGAAGAAAGAGTGTTAGAACCCAGAGCAAGGGATGGGGGGGAGACAAATGACTTGGACAAATTCCAAGTTTTCACATAGAAACTTCCTGAGATTTGTGTCAGTGGCTTCTGGGATTTTAGCTTTTCCCCAACCATATTATTTTTTTTTTAAGATTGAAAAACGTAAACATTCAAACTAAGAATGGTGGAGCACACTTGTAATACCAGCAACCGGGAGGCTGAGGCAGGAGGATTGTGAGTTTAAGATCAGCCTAGATTGCACAGTGAGTTCCAGACTAGCCTAGAAAGACAGAAGAAAAAAATAGTTGTAAACTTTAGGTACTTACTTACATTTAAGAGGTATAAGTGGATTGAAAGAGAGAAAGAAAGAAAGAAAGAAAGAAAGAAAGAAAGAAAGAAAGAAAGAAAGAAAGAAAGAAAGAAAGAAAGAGTGAGTCACCTGCTTGATAGGAATGGATGGGATGGATGGGGCCTTCTGTAGGACCTACACATGATGCACTACTTTCCCTCAGTGGCAGATGAAAAGGACAGGCATCAGTAGGCACATTTCCGGGATAAGCAAATTCATCTGTAGATGGAGAATGTGTTTCCCAAGACAGGATGATCAGGAAATAGTAAAATCAAAAGTAAAATCCTTTACTGCAAGTTTTTAGAATAATTTTAATAATTTATATTATAAACTTTTCCTCTCAGATCTAAAAATAAAGTCTGTACTTTGTACCCGTAGGGAATTTCGTTTCCTTTTTACTTATAATAAACCTTATTATAGTCTAAAAGGTATCAGTGCATAGAATTTGATTTTTTTTTTAAAGAAACCATTTGGACCTGGAGAGATGGCACAGTGGGTGAAGTACTTGCAAGTATGAAGACCTGAGTCTGGATTCCCAGTGCTCATGTAAATGGTCTGGAATGATGGTTCACACCTATATCCCAGTGTTGGGAGACAGAGACAGGAGGATTCCTGGGGCTTACCAGCCAGCCATACTAACCAATCAAATGCTCAAACTCAAAGGTCAGCAAAGAAGCCTGTCTCCAAAAGTAACTAAGGAACATCTGGTCTCCTTAGGTATATGCATGTGTATTTGCACCCACATATACACAATGTACATGCATAACACACACACACACACACACATGTACATGGAAAGACGGGGAGGAAGGGAGGGAGGGAGGGAGGGGGGGGGGAGAGAGAGAGAGAGAGAGAGAGAGAGAGAGAGAGAGAGAGAGAGAGAGAGAGAGAGAAATCACACAGGAAGTTTGAAAGGCACTTCTAAACTCTAAGATCCCTCTTTAAAATAAAGGAACATCCAGGCCACCGGCACTGGTTTAAAGTAAGTTAAGTGTATGTTAGGAATTTCGTGTGAAGAAGACGCGTCTTTACAGATCATAAAGATCATGAGAAGCTTACAAAAGCAGAATGTAGCACTCAGAGAGGTTATGGCTGTGCTTTACAATTGCAGGAGAACCAGGGATCAAAAGTCACGGTTAATCAAATCGAGGACACACACCTTCTCAACACCAACCTTCTCAAGTAGCCCTTGGGTCACTGATCTTCTGTCCTGGACAGGAAACCTTGTGTGGCTCCTACTTCTCTGGGTTAATCTCAGGTCAGGAATAGATCCCCGAAGGGCGTCCTGAATCCTAGCTAAATAACAGTTGAAACAATATAGCATAACTTTGAAGCATGCATCTTATGCTTAATGCCTGAATTCAAGTGTGGTAAAATTTATAATATTAAGACAAGATTATTTGGAGGGTTGATACGTGATGTTCTATCGCTTTTGTCTATTGTTCCATGGTCTTCTAAAGCGGAGATGTTTGTCACGGAATTGCCATGACCCGTCTTGTAAAGGCGAATTGTTGCGTATTCTGGTTTCTTTTCCTTGCCTCGATTTTCATGTCATTATAATCCTTTGTTCCATTCCGAGTAGCACTTTACCTTCCTTGCTATTTAGACAACCAAGTAATTGCAGATGGTTATCAAGGCCCTATCTTTGCTGTCTCTAAGCCAAGGCCAACCTGCTTAATTCCTTCACCCTGTCCTCCTAACTCAGTCCGCTCCAAGCCCTCAATCATCTCCCTGACTCCTTGTCTGAACCTTTTCCAAGAAAATGTCTACAGCTTTCCTGGTCTCAGGCTTCCAGAACAAATGTGGTTTTCAGGTGCCATTTCAACAGAGTCACTTCCCTACCCTGGGGTTAATCTCTGGAATTCTTCACGTCTCTTTGGTCTTTTTCTCTTTTCCTATATTCAGGGTGGGTCCAAGGTATTTCACGGCCCAAGGCAAAGTGAAACTTCTTTTTCTTTTGTGCCTGTAATTGGACTCATTTCAGAAAGGCCCATGCTTCCCGCCCCGCCTTGATTTCTGAATTATAGATGAATTGCTAACTTCTCTGACTGCAAGAGATCATAAATAAATACTAGGTCTTGTAGTGTTTGAAAATGGCATGCATTGTAAGAGGCAGCATTGTGGAGGCGGGCAGCTCAGTTAATTCCTGAGAGTCTCTGTGTCCTCAGCTAATTAGGAGACCATCAGAGGTGGCCCCAATGCCGGAGTTTCTATGTAAGCAAGTGGCAACCCAACTTAATGTAAACAATAAAGTGAAATTTAAGTTCATCTAATATCAAACTGTCACTAGCCTCGAACTAGAGAATTGTCTTTGTAACAATCCAAAAGTGGATCTTGCTCTCCCCAGCTAATCAAATATTTGCTCGGTTTGCATTCGAGCCCCCCTTTGGAAGCCTCAGCCAGGCCCTGCTGAGGGCCTCTTCTGGAGCTGCCCTATTCATGAATCGATGTCTGCTCAAATAAAGCTCTTTAAATTCTCCACGCACCTTAATTTATCTTTTATAATATAACTAAAAAGGAAGTGCACTATTAAATACATTTTGTATAATAAGAAAAATATACAAAATTGGGGTTGGGAGGTGCCTCAATGTTTGCTACCCAAACATGAATGCTAAAACTACACTCCCCAGAAACCCTTGTGACCGTCTGGTGGACATGGAGGGATTTCTGTAGTTCTAGCTTCAGAGAAGACAGGGGATCCCCAGGGAAGGTGGCTACCGAGACGAGTTCTGTTGGTGAGCTCCAGGTTTGGCTGAGAGACGCTGCCTTGAAGATTAAGGTAGAGAGTGTTTCCTGACATCAGCCTCAAGTGAACCCACACATGTCCACACACATGTAGAAACCTGCCTAGACATGTGCACACCCAAGCAGACATTAAAAAAAAACAGGAAAAAGAAAAAATATATGTAACTATGCATAATCCTTAAAATATTATGTTTTGTTGTTATCGTTTGGTTATCCTGATTCAGGTTGCCAGGAAAACACAGTAGCAAAGCCGCAAGATGACATAGCAAGAGTTAACGTTCCATAGAGAATAAATGCTAACCATTAGTGAGACTTCTGCCTCTACTCCTTCAAAGGCCTTCCCAACCTTGAGTGGCCTGTTTAAATTAGGAATAAGTCAATTCTAAGCCCAACACTATCAGAGAGGAGCCTGTGCAGTGTCTTCCAGTACCGTCCTATCAGAGCACAGTGATAGAGTGCACAGATCATCAAACTTATTTTTTAAAGTCATTTTTTTTTCTTTACAAGAAACTTTTAATTGAAGGTGTTTGCTTGTATAGATAACTTAACAAACCCTCCAGGTCAGTTTCCTGAGCACTCCCAGTCTTGTTCTGAAGCAAAACGGATTTGTTAGCACATCTTTTCCACTGTTCTCTAATATTCTTATTGTTAGGATGATAGATCAACCTCCTTGTAATTTCTGGACAGCCTTCTGTAGGATGAAGAGGAAACTGGTCTAGCTCCCTACCTCCACTGAACACTTCAAGGAACTGGATTCTAGCCAGGTTCCACTCTCCAAATCAATGTCTATTTCCTGGTTGTTTCTATCAGGTGGCTAATAGCTTTTGGCTAAACCTACTTCTGTAAATTGACCTGTGTTCAAAACAGTCCAGCCCGAGGCATCTGACAACTGGCTAGTGGAAGTTTAAGGCTTTAGGTGTGAGCCTGTACTGTAATGGCCCAGGGTTATGGAGGAAGGATAGTGGGAGCTTCAACCCCAGATACCTCAAACATGAGGATTCAGCAATTGGCAACGTCCCTGCTCCCAACCTGGTACTACAAAGCCAGCTCCCCCACATCAACCCTAATAAGAATTTATTACCCTGACAGTTATCAGGCTTCAGTCCTTGTTTGACTTTATAGCCCACCCCACAACCCTAAAGCCCCTAAGTACACAGATGAAGAAGCATCTTCCACTACCCCTGGACAGCATTACATGGCCACCTAAACCTTGCTCCAGAGACCCTGGCCACTTCCACAGGGGCTTAAATACCCCCCTCTCCATATCAAACCAGTTCTCTAAAGCTGTTCATGGCCTATGCACTCATCACTGACTGAGACCCTGCACTGTACTCACCCATGCCCAGCTAAACCTCTGGCCCTCCAGTCCAGCTCAGTGTGCAACAAGCCTGGCTACCCCGAGGGGGAAGTGGACACAGGATGGCATTTAGGCACCATGCACTCTGTCGCACCTGTAGGCCTACATACTTGGAAGACTGTAGCAGGAAGAACACTGAGGCCACAGGTTCAAGATCAGCCTGGGCAGCATGGTAAGACCTAAGCTCCGTTGACTATTTGATTAAAGCTCTTAGGATTAAGTGAAGAATTTATTACAAGTGCTCCGTGGTTCAGCTTTTCCATCAGTCACGTTCCCTCTATTCTCTATCATGTTGAGCATGCACACTCTCCAATAATCTTACACCTAATCCAGATCCTACCTCCCACAGCACCCCATGAGGTCCACAGACGCACAGATTGCAGCGAGAGTTTGAATCAACCATATAAATAAACTAGCCTGCTGGCAGTAAAGGCTCTCTCGCTGGTTGTAGAGAGAGAACAGACAGCATGTTGTTGCAACTTTCACTTGTGGAAATCTGGGCCTGTGTGCCAGTTACGCGAGGGTATAGGCTGATGCAATGCATCTCATGTTTGTATGCATGTGGCTGGAAATCTATCAATGCTCTGGGGAAAGATAACACATAAATGAGAGCAATTAATCATCAATTAAGATTATAAATGTTTAAGGCAAAGGCCACTTTAAACAGCATATAAAAAGATTCTCATTTTTTAAACCAGAGGGTAAGAAAAACTTAGGAGGGATTAGAAGGAAATCTTCACTTCAGAGTAGCAGAGCGCCGGAGGACATTTTGAACCTAGACTCATTTGCTTCTCAAAGGTCAGAGCCCTATTTGGACAGTAGTGAAAAAAAGAAAAATAGAGTGGGAACACGCCCAGATCGGTGCAAGCCACACTCTTAAGTGCTCTTATTTTCTAAGCCTCCCAGACATGCAGAAGTGACCCCTTCCTCCCAGCTAAGATTCAGTGACACTAGGACTCATGTATTCCCACTTTGGGCCACCAGACCAATAACTAATGTTAAGTCAAAAATATTGTGCCACTGAAGAAGCACCGGGTGTGCTCAGAAAGCAAAGGGATTATGTCTTATATTACAGCAGGACCCCAAAGTCCCAGGGGAAACGGGAGGGATGCTGGATCCCTGCAAGAGCTGGTGGGAGCACTACTGGTTCCCTGCAAGAGTCGATGGGAGCACAGTATACAAGTGAGTAAGAAAATGCTTCTATGATGTGATGCTGTCCTATGAGACAGAACTTAGCAGCCAGTGAGCACCCGGGGACATAGCTTAATGTGTTGCTATGGTGGTTCTGGGATGCTGGGAGAACGCAATGGTCCTCACTAAATAGAATAGAAATAGGATAGCAAGGAGAGCATCGAAAGGCTCGGGGGTGGGAATCGACTCATGGCACAATAGTGGAATGAGCAAATCATAACAATGGGCAAATGGATATCTCTTTCTTTCTTGGTGCGGCACATTTCCACACCTTTGCGACAGTTACAATATTCTGCCACTCAGTCCTGATCACATCACTCCTGTCACACTCCCATACCAAACTAACTCCACTGTGTTAGATTTCTATGGTCAGTTTTGTTACATGTGCCTCTCATGTACTGGTGTTTAGCACATATCTGATGAATCAACAGACGGACCCCACAAGGTCTTTAAGACTCAGTTTCCCTCTCTTTCTTCTGTGGGTCACTCACTTAAAGCAGCTAAAGTCGTGGACTCTTGCTATCACTATATGCAGATAAAGTGAAGCAACTCTTTGCTTCTGAGGTCTTGGAGGCTGCACACGCCCCTAGGCATTAAGAGAGATTTACTGAGAATATCTCTTTCTGAATGAATACAAATACAAATTTTCAAAATTTTTCAAAAGCAATACTTATTTTCAAATCTTAATTCAAACACATTGAACTCTAAAATTTTTACTGAGACTCTACTATAAACTGGGTATGCTTTCAGAGGCTAGATTGGCATACCTTACTCTTTTTTATAACATAATATAATACCACATTATAATGCTACTAGAAGTTAGCACTTACCTCAAGAAAGTAAATAAGCCCTACAATGCTACTAATATTGGTATTTTAGAATAAAAGATGCAAATATCTATTGTTTTACTTATAGTCTTGGTACTTAAGGTTATTTCTACTAGAATCATTTAACACAAAAACATAATAGAAAGTCACTAGCAAGGCATTAGATAGTAATTGTGTTTATTATGTAGTAAACATAATCTATTAAGTGTGGTCAGGAAAAATAATGTATTTGCCAGTGTTTAAATATGGTCTGTCTGCTTGTCTTAGTGTCCTGTTGCTGTGAAGATATACAATGACCATGGCAACTCTGATAAAGGAAAGTATTCAGCTCGGGCTGGATTAGAGTTTCAGAGGTTTCACCCATTATCACGGCTGGAATCATGGCACGAAGACCTGAGAGTTCCATATCCAGACCCTCAGGTATCAGGAAGGAAGAGGGAGGCACTGGGCCTGGTTTGGGTGTTTGAAACCTCAAAGCCTACCCCCAATGACATATTTCCTCTGGCAAGGCCACACTCCTAATCCCCTCAAATAGTGCCACTCTCTCTTGGGATTTAAAAATATGAACCTATGGTGGCCATTCTTATTCAAACCCACACCCCTCCAAATGTTCATGCTGACTTCTCATCCCATTGGGAAAGACTGAAAGGATACAAGCTTGGCTGATATAGAGTTTGGACTCGAGGTTGCTGAGAAGTAATTGGGTCTTGGCATGTACATTCAGACGAGGGTCCATGATTGTATACTGTGGCATTACAAGAAGAGAAAAAGGAGAGAGGTCTCATGTATCCATACATGCTCTGTGTCTCTTGTCGTACCACAAGCTGGGGAACTCCAGCAATAAGAAGACTACTTTAAACCTCTGTAATTAGAGCTAAAGCAACCTTCTTTTCTGTGTAAAGTAGTTTTCTGTATTAATTCAATCTCAGGTTTTTCATTATAATAAAGAGTAATACTATACATTTTTATATATACCATCATGATTTTAGATAGATAGATAGATAGATAGATAGATAGATAGATAGATAGATAGATAGAGATACACACACACACACACACACACACCAACTAAAAATTAAGATTGATCTTATTCCTGATCTAAGAACACATTTATAATGTAATAATCCATTAGTTTTAAAGTGTCTAGTTCCACTAAGTAAACTGATTGGCATTGAACAGTCATTTTAGAGTATAAATTCCAGTAGTGAGCTTTCCTCTCGAGAAACATGCAGCTCAAAATGGAACACTTCTAAAACAACAAGAACACTCTATAAAGAAATACAGTTGCTCAGTAAGTAATGTTACACACTGAACAAATGAAATTTTATGAAATAAAAAGCTTCTGCATATCAAAGGAAATAGTCATGTGAAGAGACTGCACAGGGGAGAACAGAAAATCTTTGCTAGCTACATATCTAACAGAAGATTAAATATATAAAATATCCAGATAATTCAAAAAGCAAAATGCTAGTTAGTCAATCGACCCAGTCAATATACAAACTAATGAACAGATTATTCTCAAGAGAGGACTCTAACCAGGCATGGTGACACATGCCTTTAGTTTAGCACTAGGAAGGCAGAGGCAGGCAGATCTCTTTGAGTTCAAGGCCAGCCTTGGCTACAAAGCGAGTTCCAGGACAGGCAAGGTTACACAGTGAGACTCTCAAAATACAGAAACCAACCAAACAAACAATGGGTGGTCAGGGGGCCACTTCCTCCTGGATATGACATGCGCCTTGATGTCATCTGGTGCTGCCGCAGGCTCTGATTGGGTACTGGTCAGGGTCACAGTAAGGATGCAGCTCCGTTGATACAAGGCTTACTGAGCATAGTGGTCTATGCCTGTCATCACAGCACTATGGAGATGGAAGCAAGGACATCGGGAATTCAAGGTCATCTTCAGCTACATTCAAGGCCAGTCTATACCACCATGAGTATATGGGCAATACAAATTAAACTTGGTGAGCTATAAAAAAACTTAATGCACTATAAAGCAGTCAAACCTGAAACCAAGATACCACAAACAACAAAAGAGACTTAGTAGCCTAAATGTATATATTTATGTGTACATATACATACATATACAGAAATCTGTAGCAAGAGTGCTGGAGGAAGAGGCTATCAAAATGAGAGCAAGAACAGACGAAAAGGAGTTACAGCGAGGGGACATGGGAGGGTCTGGGGGAGGAAAGGGAAGGGGAAATCGTGTCATTGTGTTTTACTTAAAATGTATAATAAAAAGCTAGCGAGTTTAAATAAAAAGAAGACTTGAAGTTGGTTTGGGCAGAGATGGATGTGACAGGAATTACAGGAAGAGTGAGGCGGGTTATAACTAGAATGCATCGCATTGAATGCGTTGCCTGAAATTCTCAAAGAATTAATACGATCATATCATATCTTTGGGAAAGAAAATAAGCAAGTAGATTTGTGTTTTTCTGAATTAAATGTTTATACAAATTAAGATTAATTTATCATTAACTTTTAGGTTTCCTCTCATCCCCAAAGCGTTAGTAGCGTTCATGTGTTTATATAAATAACAGGAAAATGCTTATTCCTAGAACACAGCTGTTCGCCTGTATGTTTCATGTGGGAGTCGTTTCAGTTAAATCTCAGGTGTATGAAGTATAATTACACCTCTGAGAAACAGACATTCCTAAAACTTAAAGCTGCAAGGGATCAAGCAGTCTGGACGGCTACGAGAGGAAGCGCTTCATTTCCAGCAAGCCTGAGCATGCGGGGCGTTCAGAACCGGTTTGGAAAACTTGCACGGTGGCTTCTCCCAGACTCAAAGGCTATTTGGCCATAATCTATGCACTTCTCAGACAAAGACGTTATGGTCACAGCCCAACATTGATAAGGATTTTTTTTTCCGCCCAGGCTGTTGATTTCTCCAAGGTCCAGGTTTCATTTGTTGAATTTAAGACTAGATGAAGCAACGAAGCATGCATTTAGGTGGTCCTGCTGTAGTGCTGGCAGGAGAGTGGGGAAGTCTGCTCTGGTGAGAGCTGAACGAGGCGACCTCACCATTGCTGCTTGAGAACCGAGGCCGCCACAGCATGTATCAGTCCTTACAAAACGGCTACAGGACACTCTAGCCAAGTCAAAACGCTGTGGAATAAATAGTAAAGCCCGCTTCAGTTGGCTTTACTGTTGGATCTAAGGACAGAAAGCTGACTTGGTGCTGCTGTTGTCTCCACACACTCAAGCCTTCAGGATCCGGCTACCATTGGGACTCTAAAGGAACAAGCAGGCCTTTCCACCATTAGAGCTTCACTCATAAAACTGGCGTGTTCAGAGAATTATTTTGACAAAAACCTAAGGGGTGGGGAGATGGTAGGGAAGAGGAGGGAGGCAAAGGAATGAGGCGGGTGCTGCTTACCTTGCTCCTCATGGCTTACTCAGCCTGATTTCTTATAGAACCCAGGACCACCAGCCCAGGAGGGGCCCCAACCATAGTGGGCTGGGCCCTCCCCCATCAATCAGTCATTAAGAAAATGCTATCTCTGGAAAGCAGTCTGGCAGTTCCTCAGAAAACTGGGCATGACACTGCCGGAGGATCAGGCTATACCACTCCTGGGCATATACCCAGAGGCTTTACCTGCATGCAATAAGGACACATGCTCCACTATGTTCATAGCAGCCTTATTTATAATAGCCAGAAGCTGGAAAGAACCCAGATGTCCCTCAACGGAGGAATGGATTCAGAAGATGTGATATATTTACACAATGGAATACTACTCTGCAATTAAAAACAATGAATTCACGAAATTCCTAGGCAAATGGTCCAAACTTGAAAATATCATCCTTAGTGAGGTAACCCAATCACAAAAGAACACACATGGTATGCAGTCACTGATAAGGGGATATTAACCCAGAATCTTGGAATACCCTAGACACATTTCGCATATCAATAGATTTCTAAGAAGATGGAAGGAGAGACCCCTGGTCCTGGAAAGACTGGATGTAGGGGAACGCCAGGACAGAGTAACAAGAGGGGGTTGAATGGAGAAAAGAGGGAGGGAAGGGGGCTTATGGGACTTTCGGGGAGGGAGGAAACGGGAAAGGGGAAATGATTTGGAATGTAAATAAAAAAAAAACTTAGAAAATAAAATTTAAAGAAAAAGAAAATGCTATCCAGGCGTTCCTGAAGCATGACCGTATGGAGGCATTTTCTTAATTGAAATTTCCTCCCCTAAGCTGTCTTTAGCTTGTGTCAAGTTGACATAAGACCAGCCAGCCCATCTGCATTTGCATGAATGTGTATACACGCACACACACACACACACACACACACACACACACACAAAGACCTTCAATTAAAGAATAAATTTAAAAGTTCAAATAAAGCTGAGCCGCTCTCCCTCTCCTGCACTGAGTGAACCCCAGAGTCTGATAATAATAGACAGCAATGTGAAGCGTAGAGACGCAGGCACATGTTGGTATAACGGAAGTTTGAAGGGACGCACCGCTGTGGAAAGCAATTTGTAACATTTACCAAAACTTAAATGTGTATACTTTTGACCCCTTATCTTCTGCCTCTAGCAATTAATCCTGTGGAGATACTTATGAATGTATAAAACAATATACATGCAATGATCCTCACTGCAGCTCTGTTTGTATTAGCAGGGATTAGAGAATTTCCAGGAATCGTGCATTTTACATGTAAACCCTGGCAGACACTCTTGCTTTCTTCTATTGTGCTAACCGTCCTCCCCAGCCTTGAAGGTTACCATGAAGGGTCTATGTCAATGATGGTCATTCCATTTTCCTTTTTGAACTCCATAAGCATCTAGTGACTGTCTCAGGGGGACTGAGTGGCTGCGAAATAGGAGCAGAAAGGAAATTCACCTTACATTGAAACCCCCTTTGAACTCGAGTTTAGTTCTTTGGATGTGTATATTCGAACTATATACATTGTTTGTTTGTTTGTTTGTTTGTTTGTTTTAATAACATCGCCATCCAGTTTTAGCTTAAAGCTGAAGCATACAGCTTTGATTTTTCACAAGTTTTAAAAACAGTAGTAGAACTAGGGAAGTCATTCAGTGGTAGTTGACATTATTCTACATTTTTCGTGAGTCTCTGTGAGTCTCAACCTTTCAGGACATGTAGTTTGCTGTTATTTGTTTTGCTGTGTGTGTGTGTGTGTGTGTGTGTGTGTGTGTGTGTGTGTGTGGTGTGTATATGTGTGTGATGTGTGTGTGGTGTGTGTGATGTGTGTGTGTGTGATGTGTGGTGTGCGTGTGTGTGTATGTGTGTGTGTAGTATGGTATGTGTATATGTGTGTGTGTGGTGTGTGTATATGTATGTGTGTGATGTGTGTGTAATATGTGGTGTGTGTATGTGTATGGTATGGTGTGTGATGTATGGTGTGAGTGTGTATGTATAGGTGTGTGTGTGTATGTGTGTAGTATGGTATGTGTATATGTGTGTGTGGTGTGTGTGTATGTATGTGTGTGATGTGTGTATAATATGTGTTGTGTGTGTGTGTGTGTGGTATGGTGTGTGTATGTGTGTATATGTGTGTGGTGTGTGTGTGATATGTGTTGTGTGTGTGTGTTGTGTGGTGTGTGTGTGTGTTGCCCAGTGAATGTACAGGATGAGTAAGTGACTGATAGTGATAAGTTCCTATTCAGTCTCTGTCTGTTGATGTGGAGATAGCAAAATATCGAAGGATGAGTAATTTATAAGAAAAATTTATTTCTCATTTTTCTGGAGTCTGGAAGTTAAAGACCAAGGTACCAGCAGATTCGGGTGTCTGAATTGGCTGCTCTCTGCTTCCAAGATGGCACTTGATGCTGTGTCCTCAATGGAAAAGCAGTGTCCTCACAAAGCAGAAGAAGAAAAAGAAAATGAACCCCTTCCCTAAGCCCTTTTCAGAAGCAGTAACCTAGTCACAGAACAGGATGCCTCTCGACCCATCCATCGCCTGTCAGAGTCTCATCTAATGAGATTTCAACATTAATGTGGGAGGGGACACCATTGGACCGCAATGGTGTCTGTCATTGCGTGTAGTTATATGAATTTGGGCAGGTATTCTAAGTATACAAACTCAGTTCATTCGTAGTCAAACAGAAGAATTATATGATCTCAAAGTTCCAGCATTTCTAATGGTTTAATGGACACTCCATTGGGTAGTGTTACTTCTGCTGTGCTTAGTTAGTTAAAACAGTTTTAAATAAATTTGGGAGTCAATATTTGGGGAACTGGTCAACATTTTTTTTAAATAACCAGAAACACAGTACGGGGAGCTGTCAGACTAAGTCTGAGTCAACTCCTAATGTTGTCAAGAGTACTACAGGCAGCACTTTTAACTTTGCCTGGATATTGAAATCACCTGGAAAAACTTACAACTAGTGCTTGGGACCCAATAATGGACTCTGATTAGGCAATTTGGGATAACACTTAGGTACCTGAATGTTTTAAGATCTTTGGTGGTGTTTTAGAGACGCTAAGGTTAAGATCCACCAGCATCAATTGATCAGATCAGCTGCATTATAGTTGGTAGAGGTTTTGAGGTCTTCTTTATCCATTTTCCCTATAGTTTCACTTGAGTTTTATTCTCTATATTTGGGGGAAAAAATCTTTTTGTCTTCCTTGTGTTCTTCCCGAGTGCCTTGTAGAATCTCATCATTTCTGTTGCTTGACTGCTTATTACTTTACAAACTGTGAGAGCAGCTGGACCAGGGTCCTCTTCATAAGATGGTCAACCTACTGCCTGAACATCCCAGCCATGCAGGGTCTTCTCACCTGCTTCATTACGTGGCAAATATTTCCGGTCCTGATTGGATCCCTGGGCACAGTAGTTCCTTCCCCCTTGCTTTCAACTTTGAACAGATTGAATAATGACATGCACAAAAGGGGGAAGTCGAGGATGACACAAAGGTTTATGGTCTGTGCAACAGGGTGGCTTCGGAAAACAGTTTGGAGAAGCCGAGAAGTGGGTCAGGGTGGCCTCTGTGGACCCTGGGGCGCCTGTAAGTCAGGGAGAGATGCTAAATAGCCGACAGGATGCATGGACGTCACTCCCTCCAGATTATTTACACTGCAAGTTCATATATGTTACGTCACATAACTAAAGCCAACTGTAGCTATGAATAATTAGTTATCTAACCTTCCTAAATTATGGTGATGCAGATTAGCCCATTCATGTGGACAAATGAGCAATTAATCCCTGGAGGAGTTAGAAACATGACCAGAATCATTTCATTCCTGAGTGTCTCTATAGCACAAAGCAAAGCATATTTCAATGGTTTGGAGAATGGTTTTGGCCCCCATAGATCATTTTAGTTTCCCATGTTTCCTGTGGGTAATTCTGGGGTCCAGTTCACTTTACACAATCTCCAGAGGCCAAAGAGGGAAGCAGCCTCCCCTGCCACCTCCAACAACACTTGTCACCCCTATTTCATTCTAAATCTCTTTCCATGAGGATCTCCTCATTTCCTGTTCTAGGCAAGAAGATTTGAAAGGTCAAATCTGCTACATATTTATTCTTCATAGTGATATATTCTGTTCACTTTTGCTACATGTCCAGGAGCAACCTTCTGCATTCAAAACACATTTCCGCTCTGTCTCCCAAGCCCGCAGACGACAAGTTGCTGAGCAACAGGACCGGGCACTTTGCTCTATGGCATTTTAGGACAGAGTTTATTATCCATAGATGGCCCTGTCAATGCAAAACACAGCTCCTCCCTCCAAGGGAATAAGTGACGGTTTGCTTTAAGCCAAATGATGAGTAATCACGGTTGGCCCAGGAATATGGATTCTGACTGCCCCAAGCGACATGTTCCACCATGAAAACAGTTACATAAACTTTTATAGCTACAGAACAAAAAACAGTCATAAGTTTACATAAGTGTACATTTACCGTATACATTGGTGGGGACCATAGGTAGGTGGGTTATAGCTAAACAGGAAAACTTTACTAAAGGTTTCAGAGGCACATCTATTGATAGTCTCAGCTTTGGGGAAGAATATCACCAATCTGGTCATTTTATGAGTTAGTACATTAAGGTGACCACTAAATGAGAATTAAAGGGACAGTCCCATGGATCTATAACATTCCACTGTCCATATCACTAAGTTCAAATTAATTAATAAGCTTGGTAGGGTCTTCAACATAGGTGTGGCTTTTGTCTGAGACATTAACAATAGTGGCCCATAAGAACCAAGAGGGCTACTTCTTAAAATGCATTCTTGTGTTCACACCCACGCCCATCTATGTTTCTCAAGATGGGGCTAACAAATGTGCACTTAGAGCAGCTGTCTGTGATATTTGTGTTCACCAGTGTTTAATACTCTGGATAATTTTTATAAGGTAGGAAATCATATCACATAGCTTACCAGTGGAAAGATCGTGCAGTGCCTTTCTTACAGAGAATAGGCCAAAACAAGCAGCATGTGAGAAAATATTTGAATCTTTAAGCAAGAAAAATAATACCATGGGGGGGAGTGGTAGGAAAACATTTTACCTGCCTACTACTAGAGCAATTGCTAAAGAATCAAGTTATTACCGTCTGACACATAACTATCAGGTGTTAGTCATTGATCACAAAACATAATTAAAGGACAATATAACTAAAAGGGAGTGATTTGTCATTATTAAGAATGAGGAAAATAATTCCTAATTTCTGCGGCTCTTGTCTTAAAATTTGCTGCTGATCTCATTTAATTGTTTCTCTTTGTATAAGAGCTTCTGAATAATGTCTCTTTAAAGGCATAACAGGACTGATTCACTGAATTAAACTCTCAGTTGTCACAGACCTTTACTCCATATTACAATGTCTATACTGGAGCACAGGAAAAAAAATTATATAATGTAGAAATACACATGATATTATATATAAAGTCATTGTTTATACTATAGCCAATTATTCACAATACAAATACAAATATAAGATGGCTAAAACTCTTGTTTTTCAAGACAAATACTGTATTTGAAAGACTGAACGAATAGCAGTATATAAGACTAGATCTTGTTGAAATATATGATCTATATTTCTTAAATTTGAAAGAGATGAAAAAGTTATTTGTGCAGGTAAATTGTATTTATAAATATATTTTATTCAGGTGCTAAAAAAGTTAAATTTTTAAATGTGTCGCTTTTGCTGAAGAAGTAGAAAAATCCATTATCTATCAATTAGACCTAGGTAAAACGTAACAGAGAGTGATCAGAAGAGAGATACATGTTATGCATGCAAGGAAAATTAAAACTTGGGATGTTGCGGGGGGGGGGGACTGTGCTTTGATGTATGAAAGAGCCATTGTTGTGGGACAAAACCTCCCCAGTGTGGGACAGAGATTAAAAAGGAGGGAATTGCTAGCAGATCAAGGTCAACTGAGATATATGAATAACATAAATGCTATTAATCTAGTATTGAATGGATCACGGGAGTTCAGCGGGGTAGGGTTTGTGTCAGAGTTCGAGGCGGGAGTGGTTTTTTGTCACTTCGTATTAGATAATGAGCGTATTCATCAAGATTCCTAAATACCATCCAAACCAGCAAAGAAGCCGCTTTAAGGAGCTCGGGAAAACAAATCGAAGCCTAGATCTGAGGCTTAGAAAGGTACTAGGGATATTCCAACAGCGCGGTGAGTTTTGTCCTTGCAGGCATCCATACAATCTCACTCTGCAGGATGCGGCGTGAGAAAGGATTTCTGGGTTGGATCAGGAGCAGCTTATTATGTCCAACGTCGCCTCACTCATTAGGACCTTGTTTGATAGTCAGAAAAGATGCAGACACTACTACCTTAAAAGACGGGATACTGGAAATGTGGAGATCTTTTCTTCTGTGATTCATTTAAAATACAAAACAAACTGCTTCTCCTTTCTCCAGGGAAACTCTAAAATCACTAAATAAGGATGGTTTGCTGTTCTCAGATTCAAATCTGCCTGAATCAAATCTTGGATCCTATGGGAATACAGCTGGTATAAAAAATGCACACTACTAATTAGTCAGATATACATGTGTGCCTATAAGACATTCTAGACTCATGTTTTAAAAGAAAACACAGTGGTGAAGAATTGAAAAGACAGCGGACAAAAAAAAAGAAGAAAGAAGAAGAAAAGAAA
The DNA here is from genome assembly GCA_036184795.1 of Tokudaia tokunoshimensis. Taxonomy (NCBI): domain Eukaryota; kingdom Metazoa; phylum Chordata; class Mammalia; order Rodentia; family Muridae; genus Tokudaia; species Tokudaia tokunoshimensis. The sequence continues at coordinate 20,051,781 of BTHU01000011.1, forward strand.
ATGAAAATAAAAATAAAAAGCTTAGTAATAGTGACCAAAAGGGAAGAAAGCTAAGAGCAGAGAAAAATCAAAGTGCAAAAATAATTCAAAGATAGGTATTTTAATAGCATTAATCTTTTCTCACTAATGGATTACATTTCTGTCAGTCCACTAAGGTATAGAACTTTATATAAATACACTGAAAAATCATAACAAGTGAGCTACAGAAGACTGGCATGTGAATAACATCTTAAATCGAACCTAGTAGCTACATTCACTGAATTGCTTGGGCCTTGTTTCAACTTCATTCATTCATTCACTGCATAAATACTCAGTGCCTTTGCAGCACTTGAAGCATCAAAGAATCTAGTGGACATGACTCCTGCCTACATAAGTCTTTAAGATTGGGTGCTGGGAGTATATAGTTCAATGTTGGAATGCTTGCCTAACATGTACAGGGCTCTAGGGTTAATCATCAGTACTGAGGGGGTGGAAAAAAGAGGAAGAGGAAGAGGATGAGGAGGAGGACGAGATGGTGATGATAATGTAGATGGCTATTAAATAGTTCTTCAAGAATTACAACAATGAAGAACCTCAAGAATACGATCTTAACTGGGAATAACAGTCTTTGTAGATGTAACGATGCAAAGATCCTGAGATTAAGTCATTTAGATTGAGCCCTAACTCAATGACTGATGTCCTCATGGGCAGATGCAGAGGAAAGCAATGGCAGGAAAGGCAGAGATGAAACACGGAATGGATGGTGTGTGGCCATGGTGCAAAGCACTGCTGGGAGCAATGGTGGAGGGAAAGGGCGGGTTTTCTCCGAGGCTTAAGAAAAAAATCAATTTGCCAACTTTCATTTCAGACTCTCAAGAACTAGACGACAATGAATCTCCCTTTGTCTTTTTTTTTTTTTTTAGATTTATTCATTTTATGTATGGGTATTTTACACGCATACCATATGAGGGCTTGGTGCCTTTGGAGGTCAGACCAGGGTATCAGATCTCCTGAAATTGAAGGTATGAATGGCTGCGAGCCACCATGGGAGTGCTAAGGACTGACCTGTCTCTCCAGTTTGAATCTCCTTGTCTTAACCCACTACGTTTGTGGTAAAATTTGTTATATCTGTCTAAGAGACACTAATACATTGCTGAGGAAAATTGATGGACCAGCCTGATTCCATTTTAAGATTAAAAGCCATCTTGTTACAAGGTCAAAACTATGTTCATTCCTGTTTTTCTATAAAACTTGGATTTAGCCAGGTCTTGACCCATTTTCTAGAATTTGACACATTCAAAACCCTGTATACGCTACCCTCCACTCAGATAAGACATTCTGCCTAATAGTTTTGAAATGTTCTGCCAAGTTCCTACATAACCAAAAACCCTTGAAGCCTCCCAGTCTTGCAAGTTAGGGGTTAATATAAACCTCTTCTTTTGTGTTCAATGCCATCTTCTCAAACTCTGCTTTAGGGAAGATAGGCCTGACTGACAAAAGGTAAAGCTTGCTCAATTCAACTAAAAGAATTTAAGTAATGGTCTTTACTTTGGTGGGAATTAACACACATGTACAAAAATGAGCATGTAAACTAAAGACTCCCTGTCACAGAGGGCCCTGGGGAGGCTAAGGTACAACAATGCAGTGGTGGCACTGTCTTTGAAACGTCCATAATAAAGGGACCAAAAAACTACAATGGGTTCCTCAACAAATGTTCAGTTGATCAAGTCTGGGAAGGATGTTGGCAACGTGTAGAGATTTCTTATTCATTTTACAGCTTAAAAAAAAATGGAAGTGGTCTGTCTTTTGGCTTTCTTTCCCACTTGCCTCAAGAAAGGTGCAAATGGTCTGTCCCATCTCAGGCAGGAAGTCTCCATCCGGTAGACACCCTGAATGATGCAGCTGGAGTCCCAGTGAGAGACATATCTTACCAGTGGTACGGTAAAAGGTTCATTAATTTTACAGTTATTCTAGAGCCCCGATGTTGAACATCACAATGGGAATAGTGAGTAGAGTGAGCTGTCTGTTAGAGTCACATATCTGATCCGAGAAGAGTCCCATTTCATTAACTTTCTTGAGGTTAAAACTAAAGGGTCTAAACGAGGCAAAAGAGAAAGCAAACAAGATCTTTTCTAGCCCTCGTAACAGAACATCTAAGATGAGGTGAGGTAAAAGACATTTTCTTTCATATTTTTATAGGCATTGTCAGATTGGCACAGTGAGGGCCTACTTCCTGGTTTACAGATTCCTATCTTCTCTCTGTGCCCTCACAGGATGGGAAGGTACAAAGAATCTCCATGGGTCTCTCTTACATGGTCACTAATCCCATTAATGAATTAGTTATGAGATCGCATTTATTATGAGCACTCTGATTTCATGACCAAATTGCCTTCCAAATTGCCTCACCTCTTAATGCAGGTTCGCATTCATCCCATGAATTCAATGCGGTAGGCCCATTGCAAAACTATGGAACATTTCCTTGTTTGGTACTAAAAAGTGCAGGATTTCACTTTTGAGCTTATAGCACACCAGTTGTACTAGTTGTGAAAGTTCTAGTTGTAAGGAATCAGAGCCAACAACACACAAGAGCTACCAACGGCCCAAAAGAACCACAAACGTAATCACAAACATAGGAGTCAAGATCTGAGAGAGAACAGGTGCAGAGGCTGAGAAGGTGGGCAGAAAACCATGCAGGGAAGCCAAGCAAGGCTTTCACCATGCTCTGGCCAAACCACCCCCCACACTGGGCATTACACGTGGGCACTAGGGATCCAAAATCAAGCAATTAACCCACCGATTCATCTTCCCAAGCCCTTCTGTGGAATTGGCCACAACCGTACTTCTTTGATTGGTTTAGTATGGCTTGGTTTGGTTTATTAAAACAGGGTCTTTGTCGTCCGGGCTGGACTCGAACTCACTATGTAGCTGTGTAAGTTCAAGGATAAACTTGAGGTCCTGATGCTCCAGGCCCTGCCTCCCAACCTCTGAGATTACAGGCATACAGCTTCACACCCAGCCCATAGGTGCATTTCCGTACACCTTAATAACTGTTTCCACAAAGTCAGGCTTTCCCCATACTTGTGAAGTCTTGAAGTATTGCACAGTGCTTGAAGCTTTGCATACAAGCAAGAAGTTTAGAGAAGGACTTGGTAATAAAGTGAAGCTAAGAGAATCAGAGTAGAGAGTCTGCGAGTCATAATGCCAACCAAATTGAAGATGCTTAGTTACCAACTCAATTCCACTAATACTCCTTTATTGGCTCTCATCAGATACTAGGTCAGAGAACTCGGGCAAAATGAAGACAGACCTTCTATAACCTAAATCAGTCTCCTCTCAGTTTTTTTCTCCTACTTCACTTCCCATTTCCTCTGAGGACGTTGCATTTCATTCCCTACCCTTAAGCTGTCCTGAGAGTTATGCACACACTACTGCCTTACCCCTCTGGCAGTTTCTCTGAGGTAATAACATCTGGAGCCAAGGCCAACATAAGAGAGGCCACAGAGGCCATCCCCCGGCAGCATTAAAACCCCCAGAACGGCCAAGTGTGTGTGTGAGTGTAAGTGGGCCTGTGGTGGGCTTTGGGTACCACATCTGTATGATGTCAAATGTGAAGATGAAAAAACAAGGAGCCAAGTTTTGTTCGGCCTTTCCTTTCCCATAATTCCTTTCAGCGATGAAGTAGTTAAGGCCGCACTCCTCCTCTTGGCTGGAGCGCTCCTGTTTTCTTGGCACTGTTTTATCCCTGGAGACAATGGCAGATTGTTTCTGGTGTGCGCAGAAGGATCTTGTTCTGGCAGGCAGGCTTCCAGTCAACAAGCCCCACATCCTCTGCAAGAAGCAGGCATGTGCTTTGTTCCAACCTGACTTTCAAGCAGCCTTTCCCAGTCAGACTGTCAGCCCAGCCTGCGGTGTCAGCGAGAGCTCTGACAAAACTCAAACCAAAAACACTCAACGGAGTTTGCCACAGATGCAAACCCAAGCCCACTCAGGGAAGGAGGTGGCTACTGAGAGCCTTTGACTGAGAAGCTCTTGACAAGCACGCTCTGTTCACATCACCCTATTAGAAAAAGCCCTCTTCTCCTCAGACCTTTACCCTGCTTAGCAACCTTCAGACATCGAGTATTGGGTAATCCTAACTGCAGCACTCCGCCTTGAGGAGCTGCTCTGCCGCAAGTCAGGAAGAAATTTAAAACAATACAGAACTCCCTACTTTACTTGTCCATCCCCACAGTCAGAACCACCTAACCCGTCCACTCGCCCACCCAGGCCATTATCCCCTCCTGAGCATCGGCTGTACCAGACCTACGAAGAAAAGAGCCAATCAAGTTGGACACTATGAGTTGCTCTCTAGCGATTAAGACATTAAAACTAAGAACTACTAGTTACCAAGACTACGATTCAGCTATAGCTCAGAAAGCACAAAATATTTGAATTCATTAGGTCATATTTTTTTTCTAACCTGAGCATAGCATGCACACAATCATAGAACAAGGGAGGTAGAGGCAGGACGTCTGCCAATCGCAACCATGCTGGGATACAAAACAAGACCTTATCTGAGAAGAAAAAAAAATACTATATGGAGTCAGAATTTAAAGATAAGGAAACAAACCAATCAAGGTTAAGGGTTTATCAATGGTCACATAGTAGGGAAATTATAAAGCTGGTTATTAAAACTGATTTTCCAGTGTAGGAAAGACAAGTCTTTCATGTAGCAAAGGGCCCCTGTGCTTTCAGAACCTCACATGGAGTTCCCTAATGGTGGCTGTGCATCTTTCTTCTTTCTCTGTGTGAAGATGCACTCATGTGTACCCACTGGAGAATACATGTGCACATGTGTGTGGAAGCCAAAGGTCAACAGGTATCTCCTAAACAGTTCTCTACCTTCTTTTAAAGATGGGGTCTTTCACTGGACCTGGGATTTACCCATTAACTGGACCGGTTGGCTAGCAAGCCCAAGCTTGGAAGTCTATCTTTCCCACACCTGTCCCATTCTTGTAGCTCAAATCCACAATTTGTTTGATGTCCCGGGTCACTGCTGGAGGGGAATTCACCACAGGATGGATGGTGCCTTGCGTCTCCTCCTTTTCTCAGTTAGAGAAAGCTTCCTGATGTGGAAGCTTTTGAGTAACTGCTACAATGAGTTGGGTTAAGAAATTGGGAGCTAAGATGAAATAAATGCATTTTGTGTGTGAGACATTAATTTGGGGAGCATGGGTGGATACTAAGGCTTATATGTGTAATTCCAGCCTTTAATGCTGTCCATATGACAGTAGGAAAAGGTGGGACCTTGAGAAGGTGGTTAGGCCATGAAGGTCCCTTCCTGGAGAACGGGATCAGGCGTCCTCATGAAGAGTGTGGCAAAGAGTTGGTCGTTCCTTGTCCTTCTGCCTTCTTCCATGTGAGGGCGCTGTGGGAAAGGAGGCAGCAAGCCCATCAAATGCTCAAACTTCCTGATCAGTGATGGGCTGTCATAGCAGCACCAATGGAAACACACACTAAAATATACTGTTGACAATAAACCCAAGAATGGGACAAAGTTGGAGTCCACTGGGACTTTCAGCTGTTCTTGTGCTAAACAATGGATACAGCCACACATCTGCCCAAGGTGGTGCCCCTTTCACAGATTGAAGTCATGACATTTAAACCAAGTGCTTGGTACTTGATATATATATATGTATGCAAAGAAAACAGTCTGAGGCAATTCATCAGGCCTGTGGACCACTTTGGGATGCTGGGATGCTTTGAGAGCATGTTGCTGCTCTGGTTGAGGAAAAGGCCTCTCATTTCAATGTGAGGTTGTAAGAGCAGGTTCTGGAGCAAGGGAAGTCACCACTGCTGTGTTCGCAGCCTGGTTCTGACTGGGTGAGCAGGTCAGTGAGGCTTTACATCTGGTGATCTAGCAGTTAAGCTGTACTTACCATCTTCCATGGCATATGTGTCAGAGGCTTTGACTTCCTTTAGTGTCTCTGTATTTTGTTTCCTCTGCTGTTTGTCTTTGTGCTTCCCTGATGACTTCTTAAATAAGGTCAAGGCAACAGCCAAACTGGGACCACGTGTGTAAGATATATACTTTGTTGCAAAAGGGAGAAAAACCAGTTCTAATAGCTTTTCTGAGTCAATATTCTCATATAAATTTACCTCTAAGCCTGTACTTGCATTCAGGAAACTAAAAGAGAATTGCCAGGAGCTCACAGCCATAATGGGCTACATAGCAAGGTCATGTGTTTTAAAAAGTAATTAATGTTTAAAATTAACTAATTAATTAACTAGAGAATTCAAAATCTGGTTTTATGCTACAATATTTTTATATGACAAAATTATAGCAATACTGTGGGCATGTGCTTCATAGGAATGATTTTGTAATATAGACGAGGATTCTTCCTGTGGTGGCTTGAATGAAAACAGGTTCATATATGTTCCTGCTTGGTCCACAGTTGGTGGAACTGTTTGGGAAGGATTAGGAGGTGTGGTCTTGTTAGAGGAGGTGTGTCACTGGGGGTAGGCTTTGAGGTTTAAAAATCCATCCTCATTCCCATAGGAAGAACAGCAATATCAACCAACCAGAGCTTCTAGGGTCTAAACTACCAACCAAGGCGTACACATGGGGATTCCCATGGCTCCAGACGTATACGTAGCAGAGGATGGCCTTGTCGGGCATCAATGGGAGGGGAGGTCCTTGCCCAGTGAAGACTGGATGCCCCAGTGTAGGGGAATTCGAGGGGAGGGAGGTGGGAGTGGGTGGGTGGGTGGGTGGGTACACACCCTCATAGAAGCAGAGGGGAGGGGGGATGAGATAGGTGGTTTCCAGAGGCAGGGAAATCGGGAAAGGGGATAACATTTGAAATGTAAATAAATAAAATATCCAATAAAAATGACTAAAAATAATCCATCCTCATGTCTGGTATCTCTTTCTCTCTACTTCCTGCTTGTGGAAGAAGATGTAAGATCTCAGCTACTGCTCCAGTGCCATGTCTGCCTGCCTGCCTGCCTGCTGCCTGCCTGCCTGCCTGCCTGCCTGCCTGCCTGCCTGCCTGCCTGCCTGCTGCCTGCCTGCCTGCCTGCCTGCCTGCCTGCCTGCCTGCCTGCCTGCCTGCCTGCTGCCTGCCCGCCTGCCTGCCTGCCTGCTGCCTGCCCGCCTACCTGACTGCCTGCTGCCTGCCTGCCTGCCCGCCAGCCTGCTGCCTGCCTGCCTGCCCGCCCGCCCGCCCGTCTGCCTGCCTGCCTGCCTGCCTGCCTGCCTGCTGCCTGCCCGCCTGCCTGCCTGCCTGCTGCCTGCCTGCCTGCCATGCTTCCCAGCATGATGGTCACAGACTCTGCAACCAGGAGTCCAAAATTAAATGCTTCCTTTTATAAATTGCCTTGGTTATAGTATAGTATCATAGAAATAGAAAAATAATTAAGACACTTCCCTAAGGTTGTCTAGTAAATCGTGATGAAATTAGTCTACCGATTGGAAACTTTCCTCAATCAAAGGCTAATAGTTAAGCTTTCATATGTGAATATTTTATGGTATTTGATATGAATCTGTGAGACATTAATTGGGGGAGCATGGATGGAATACTAAGGTTTGCATGTGTCATTCCAGTCTCTAATGCTGTCCATGTGACAATAGGTGGGACCTTGAGAAGGTAATTAGGCCATGAAGGAGAATGGGATCAAGTGTCCTCATGAAGAGCGTGGCAAAGAAAGTTGGTCATTCCTTGCCCTTCTGCCTTGTAAAGCATGATATAATTTTTGAGAAGGTTATTAGAAGACAAATAAATAACATACTTTTAATCTCATAACTACAAATTCAGATTATAAAACATAGTTTCTATTTAATGAAATCATTTCCTTTATAAATGACATCTAAATTAATGCTAGTCAAGCAAAACTTCTCCAGACAATCTGGAAAATTTTCCTTACTCTCTTTCTCTTTTCCACAAGGTGGCATCTATGATGAGCAAGGATCTAAACAATCACCAGACACTAGTATTAAAGGGCACCAGAGTCCATTCCATCCTGTACGTGGCATTTTCTGCTTGTCCTCATTCTCACTGGTCTCAAATGCCAGGACAATGGCCCATACCAACGTCTCTCACTGTCCACCTTCCTTACTATTTCCATACAAACTGACCAAGTTCCTCTGGGTGACCCTTGTATAAACCTTGGGGCACTGCAGGTTTGATAACTCCCCCCCCACACACACACACATACCCACATACATGTTCTGTTTCTGTTATCCTAAGGACACAGTGAAGTTTTAGATTCTCTCCCCATTGCCATGTCTAGAACCACATCTGTACCATAGCAAAGGAGAAATGTAGAACCTCATCTCCTCCCAGAGCCCACCCTAGAAACAGCACTGGGGGTGTAACTGATACTCTTATGTGCAAGGTCTCCCTCCTTCCCTCACCCCAAACTTCAACCATGGCTGCCCTTTCCTCTCCCCCTCTTCCTCCAGGTTGGGACGACTTCAGTCTGGGTGAGCGATCCCCTCTCTCCATCCAATCTTCTTCTATGCCTCTTATTTATGTCATGGTTTGACATTTCAGTTTTCCAAGATACTGATTTTTTTTAATCCATTCTTTTTAACAATGCAAAATACCTTCTCTCTTCATGGGTTATCCTTGCCCCAAGTCTCAAATCCTGTTTGAGAATTTGAAAGTGAGCATTAACTTTTTGTTTAGTCAAATCCTTCAATGCTAGGCTTTGGATTGTGATTAAACGGCTATATACCGAGAACTGCTGCCTAACTGGGCAGTAAGAGGTTAGAAGTCACAGGAAAGACCAAGAAAGGACACACACGTTAACGTTTTAGGCTATTATCTCACTGCACAAAAAAAAAAAAGAAAAAGAAAAAGAAAAAAGAAATTATCTTGGTACTTTATTTCAAAATAAGTATAGCAGTAAAAGTGGAAGAAATTTTCCTTTGACTATGGTAAACATGGGAAAAGGTACAGCTTCTAAGCATATTCCTGGTGAACTAACTGTAGCCCCGCAGCAAGCTAACAGAGCAGGTTTCCCTGGCCCCCTTGCCCTCCTGCGTGTGGACACATGCCAGAACCGCAAAAGGCAGAACACCCACCCATCGCAGCCATGGTACAGGCAGCGGAACCTTCTGATCCAGATCACTGGGTTAGCCCAGCCCCGCCTTCCCAGCGGGGGGCTCCTTTACTGGTCAAATTACTTTTCCAAGTCTGGTTTTCAGAACAAGGTGAACCAAGACAGAGCTACCTATCTGTCCGAAACAAAACAAAGCAGTGCGTGGAAAGAATGTCACCTATGCCTCTCTGAGCCAGGTCTCAGTCGGGAGCCGTGGGAGGCGGAGGGGGGCGGGGACGGGGTGGGGTGGGGTGGTGATAGCCGGGGTTCCCTTTCATTTGGTGCTGAACATCAGGGAATCAGTTGTCCCCTGCACCTCCTGCACTCATTTCTCTTCTCCTTCTGCCCAGTGAGGTATTTTGTAAGAAACAGAACAAATGAAGCAGAGCTGGACCATGAATGTCTCCTGTAAACCTCAGCTGGACCATCAGAGCCCCTTGAGCAGACCAAGAGCCACGATTAGAATCTCCACTCTTTTGGCTACCGCTGAAAGCACCGATGTCATGTTCCATCCTGTTTATAGGCCCTGATTTACCACTGCTGGACAATAACTGCATTCACTGTTCTATTTCCATGCGTAATGCTGCCATGGACATCTTTATAGAGTATTTTTTATTCCTTCTGTCGAATTTTTTCCATGTGATAAATTCCCATAAATGAGATTATTAAAACTCTTCCAAATGATAATTATGACAATTGTATAAAAAAAAATCAGATTTAGGATAAAACACTGTTAAAAGAGAAGCAAGTTTGCCTGAAAACTGACAATAACTGTGCATGTGGTCAAGAAATGGAGAAACACGCCAGAATGAAAATTGTACCAACATAATGGGGCTAGGGCTTGTTTCTTTTCTCTTTCCATGTTTATAAAATACTGTTACATTTTGATGGAATTTTTAAGAAGACCGCTGACATTCTCTAAGCTCAGGCGTATGTCAGTTTCTCATTGAAGATTATTATTCATATTCTTTAAAGAGCCTATGAAAAAGAATGGCCTTCCCTTAGAGTCTTGCAGCTTTAATTACACAGACTATACTTCCATTGTTCGCTGGAGGCTTCAGTAATTGAGAAGTATTTACGGGACAATGGGAGAAAGCACTCCTGCTACACTGCCCTTCCCCCTAAATACGTACACTTGGGGACTGTAATCATAGCTGGCTAGTAACTAAGTCCATGAACAGTGGACTTATGTTTTCATATTTCAGTCCTCATTCAAAGCTTAATCTAATTTACATCTTATATGCAAATTCCAAAGGAAAGGCAAACAATGAAAAGGAAATACCATCACAGTTTAAGTGGCTTCGCTTTGGGTGAACAAGTAAGACATTTGCCTTTATTTGTAAAATTATCTTTAAAACTATGTCTCAGAGCCATTAGTGTATTCTAACTGCTTATTAATTTAAATTAAGCATAATAGGCCACAATTCTCTCTTCTTGTTTCCAAGTGTCATTATAGTCATGTTACTCTTTCTCTTCTAATAATCTTTTTTTGTATGAAAATTTCATACGTGTATATGTGCTTTGACCAAACCATGGTCCACTGCCATTCTTCCAACCTCTCCCCGATTCCCTCATCTTTTCCCTACTTCCATGTGCTCTTTAAAAACCCACTGAGTCTACGCAATCATGCCTGTGTGTGCACGAGTGTAGGGCCATCTACTCTCTTCAAAGCCTCTACAAGTCAGTAAGAAGTTTTTGGTTTACATTTTTAAAAACTCTACATAGACTGCAGCATATTTTCTTAAGCCATGGATCACAATCCTGTATGGGGTTGAATAATTGAATATAGGGAATACGCAAACACACACACACACATACACACACACACACACAAATTGATGTCAGTAAAATATTTTTAAACAAACAATGCCCCCCAAACCAATCTAAAAGCAAACATGTAATGTGCCCAAAGTATGTCTTCCAGCCTTTGCTAGAGTTGTGGGACTTCACTGCAACCTTGATTCAAACACACCAGGAAAGAAACATTACAAGGGAAATGGTGTTTGAAGTTCTATCGACTTGTGTTTACTAATCTGGACGGGAGTCCTGCAAATAGGTCACTCATTAAAAGTTTATATGGCGAACAGAGGAAGGCCGAACCTAAGAATAGCAATGAAAGCTTTCCAGGCTGTCCTGGGTGGGCATGAACAAGGTCTCCTTCATAGACCAATCTAACAACTCCCTGCCCAACCGGACAATGGGTATTCAGTCATTACCCTTAAAGAAATACAGCAAATCTTCTTTTAAAACCTCCTTATTAGGGCTGGAGAGCTGGTTCAGTGGCTAAGAGCACCGACTGCTCTTCCGAAGGTCCTGAGTTCAAATCCCAGCACCCACATGGTGGCTCACAACCATCTGTAACAAGATCTGACACCCTCTTTCTGGAGTGCCTGAAGACAGCTACAGTGTACTCACATATAATACATAAATAAATAAATCTTTTTAAAAAAAAATCCTCCTTCTTCTTAGAACAGAAGAAAATTTGGTTGCATAATCAATTCATTCTTCACACAGGTTTGTAGATATGTCAGTGTTAAAGAGTGTCAGACCTGTGTAAAGAGAGATGTAAAATATAGAGCCAGCAGGCTATTCTTCCTTTGCTTAGTGATGTCATCTTTTAGTTTTTAATTTTCAAAGTTCACTAAAACTCATGTGGAGCATCACTGACCCCACGCACTCGGCTCTGATCACTCGGCCCTGCGCACTCGGGATGGAGTGCTGAAGGCTCTTGTGACAGCTTTTCAGTTTCTGTGATCATGGACATCCAATTGTTGATAAGAAAGAAAATTCGCTCTAGCTTTTGTAACAGTGGGCTCCTGCACTACAGGAATCTTACTAACTTGTTCTAGTATTTCCAGAAAAGAAATCCAAATATACAAGTCTTGTTTTTATCTGGCCGCTTTAGGCTCCTAACTCAAGGTTACTTGATGCTCTGAGGGTCTCTGTTCTTTCCCTGTAAGCTCCTATCATTTATGATTACACGGCATCAAGCCTGGGACAGAGAACCTCTTGGGGCTTTCTATAAATCTCCTTGGCACTGTACTTCAGGCAACAGCATCTGTGATTGCTTGGTTGCCTTCTACCCTGTCTCCTAGTTCTTCTCCTTCATTTCCTTTCTTTCTCTACTCATCTTCAACAATATGGCTGACTTTTTAGAGAAGTTATATAGTGTGCATGAATTCAAAGAACAAGAGGAAACATTGCTTACTAGCCTCTAAAGAGAAGTCAGAAATTAAAACTATCATCGCATATGTTAGGAAGCAAAACAGGTGAAAAACTGTCCACTGAATCGGGATGGAAGAATAGGGAAAGAGACAGATGCAAAGTGAGCCTGGAAGTCAGTCATTGCCAACCATACAGTGCTGTCACCAACAGCCACAGACTGTACATGATGCTGTGAAACAGACTGAAGAACAGGCCTCGTAAGTCCAAGTGACTGAAATTATACAACCAACACAGTGATTGTCCTGGCTTAGCTAAAGCCCCGCAGGACACACTGGTAGTTTGGGGAGGATAACAATTTCTTCTAAGTGTTCCAAAAAGAAGAAGAAGGAGGAGGAGGAGGAGCAGGAGGAGGAGGAGGGGGTGGAGGAGGGGGGAAAAGGAAGAAGAAAACGAAGACGAAGACGAAGACGAAGGAGGAAGAGGAGGAGGAGGAGAAAAGAAGAAGAAGAAGAAGAAGAAGAAGAAGAAGAAGAAGAAGAAGAAGAAGAAGAAGAAGAAGAAGAAGAAGAAAACCAAACAAAACAAGATCCTCATATAAGACATCACACCATCACATACTGATCCTCCATTTGAGTCATCTAATGGAAGGTGGGATGTGCGACAGTTAGTGAACCGCAGCGCTCATGAGCTGTCATTGAGTCTCTGAACATCGCATTTAGGTGCCTTTCTTTCCCACCTGAGATATCCATTAATAAGTAAATACAAAGCAGTACCATGTGGAAATCAAAATAGTAACTCTATTCCTCGTCAAACTAGACCAGAGGAAACGATCAGAGAAATAAGCCTAGAATGGTGTACCCTGGTCCCTGACCCAAGCAATCCTAGCATGGGACCAACTTCCAGAGACAGAGCATGCTGCAGAGCATAGGGACTCCTGGCGGTTTAGCTTCTTGAGAAAAGAAGAGCAGATGAGACAGATTTCACATTTACATTTCAGGTTCACCATCCAATAAAATGACTCCCCTGTGGAGGAGCTAAGCAAAGGTGGGGGGAGAGATTGGGAGTCCCACCAGTTACACCCGCTCCTGACCATGCAGGAAGAATGAAAACCGGGGAGGCATTCCTCATGCCCTTCCAGCAGCAAGGTGAACCATTAAAAACAAATCAAAAATGAGTTCCGAGGCACCAAAGAATGTAAGAACTCAGGGATTTAAAATATCCATGAAGGACTGAGTAATTTCACTTGCCACTTTCTTCCATTTTTTTTTAAAATATAAACTGGTAACTATGTTTTCAGTTAAATTAGATATATTTTAGTAAAGAGGTGGTGGGCAAGGCCAAGAATAGGAAGAAAGGGCAGTAAGGTAAATGGGAAACAAAAAAGTCAAAGGAGGTCCCATGAGACGGCTCATTGAGCAAGCACTCGCTACTCAAGCCTGCAGAGCTGAGTTCAATCCTTAGGTCCCTCCCAAAGACGCAAAGAAAGACCTGACTCCATAAAGTTGTCCTTTAATCTCCCTGCATATGAATATGCACACAGAAATAGAAAAATAACAAATACAGCTTTTATTTCCAGGTCATAGCCCATCATTGAAGGAAATCAGGGAAAGAACGTAAGCAGGAACTCCAAGTAGAAACCATTCTCTGGCTTTGGTTTAGAGAGCTTTCTTATACAGGCAAGGACCGTGTGTTGAGGGATGGTGCCACCCAATGGGCTAGACAATTAAGAATCAAGATAGTTTCCCCACAGACAAGCCCACAGGCCCAACTAATCTAGGCAATTCCTCAACTGAGGCTTTCTTCTAAGGTGTGCACACTCATCAGGATGCACACGTAGAGGGCAGAGGACCTGCAGGAATTCTCACCTTCTGTCACAGTGTGGACCTGAGGATAGAACTCAGGTTGTCACACTTGGGTTAAGCACATTTACCCACAGAGCCATCCTGCACGTATCACCTTGTCCCCTTATTCAAAGGGCTTAGATAAGGGCTCATGCAGATATGCAAAGGGAATTTGATGAAAAGGCAAAGTAGGCTGAGTTGGTTTGACAGTTAAAGCTGAGTACCACAGATGCCCAGATAACTGAGTTCATGATATGTCTGTGATGGTGCATCCAGAGACAAGCACTTCTGGGCCTCTATCCTCACACGAGACAATTCCCATAGTAAATCTCTAGGTAGGTAAATGTGTACACACACACATAATACATATCTTGATTCTGCTTCTCTCAAGAAATCTATTGCAGAATGGATCTAAACATTTTAAGAATTAGCCAAAGAATGAGTGATATACCTTGGAACCCATTTTTTACCTTAAAGCAAAAGTAACTCATTTGAATCCAGAATCATTCAGTCTTTTTTCATCAGTCTTGAGCCCCTTTTTTCTATCAAGTTTGTTCCAGAAAACTTCTTACCAACTAGAATTTTAACATCATAAAGTAGAATACTCAAATGCTGCAAACATAAGATCTTGGAATAGTGCTGCGGCGCTTAAAGACTCGAAACTGCAAGTCTGCCTCTGTCCAGAGACAAAAGATGAAGAGGACGCCCTGGGTTTTCAGCAGAAGTAAACTATGCAGAAAGAAGCAATGAGAAGTGCTTGAGAACTAGAATACAAAGGAAAAGGAAGACATTGTAACGGGGATCCTCTCACGTGGCTGTGAAACCAGAAGCTATGCCAGCAGCGTAGAACACAGACTCAATCGTCCTAGTAAAAAGTTTATGGAGGAAAAAGTCTGTAAAGGTCTGTAATTGTTCCCAGGAGTTAATTCTGGACAAAGAGGTAGAATTAGGTGATGTGTGAAGGAGTTGCTTGCAATTACTGTTTCTTGCATTAGTGTATTTAGGATAGAGGGATGCTTGTATCGTGATGACATCTGCAGTTAGGGATACTGCAGTGGTGAAGAGAAGTCACTTCCAAGACCATGAGGACCATCTTGATTTTTACTTTAATAAACATTTATTTATATGTATGAATGTTCTGCCTGCCTATATGGACATGGGCCCTGTGCAGCCTGGTCAGAAGTCACTTGAGCTCCTGGAACTGGAGTTACAGATGGTTGAGAAACATTGTGTAGGTGCTGAGAATCGGAATTAGATCCTCAGCAAGAACATTGAGTGCTCTAAACTGCCGGGCCATGTCTCTGGCCCTTGGTTTGATCTTTAAAGACACTGCTTACTAGAAATGTCAGACAGGCTACAATCACGAAATTCAAGCAGCATGGTTTCCCAAATAAGGCCCAAATGATGACAACATTAGCAGACATGCTGACATGGAAGGGAGAACCTTAACCCTAGAAAAGGACTGTGGGCAACTCGGCAATGCTGAGAGTGGAAAAATGATCTCCCCAGGGAAGAGCCCCAGAACTGGTTCTCCAGTACACTGAGATTGCATACATACAGGTAACATACACTTTCAGCAGGTTGGAGAACAACAACTAAAGAAAAAGATTATAGATTTGAGAGAGCAAGAGAGGTTCATGAGGGCACTGGAGTGTAGAAAAAGGAGGGGGATGATATAATTATATAATTTCAAAAATAAATTATTAACATTTTTAAAAAGAGAAGACACTGACCCCAAGCAGAGAGATGAGGCATGTATATAATGACTGGGACCTACAGTGAGGCTCAAATGAAGTATGAGGAGAACTGGAAAGGTAACTACTTCCTTCTGAAGATCAAGAGAGGCAAACACAATACAAGAGTCAGAAAACTCCTAAGGGTGAGAGGGATGCCGGATGGAAAGAAGAGGGAACAAGCTACATATGAAAATGCCAGAATGAAACCTGCTACCTTGTAAGTAAATTTAAAAAAAAAAATACACAAAGGTCTGGAGAAACAGCTCAGCTGTTAAGAGGGCCTGTTGTTCTTCCAGAGCACTGGCTTCAGACCCTAGCACCCTCAGTGGGTGGTGGCTCATAAACACCTGTACTTCAACTCCAGGGAATCCAACCCCTTCTTCTGGTCTCTGTAGGCACGCTGACATGCATGCACATACACCCCACACACGTAAGTAAATATAAAATCAAAAAATGATACCTTACAAAAATAAAAACATAGGAAAAATATTTAATGATTAATAACCTTCCCACATATATCTATTTACTCTTTAAGACCTAATTTTAGCCGTTTCAAGGAAAAGGTACCTGAAAACTTCGAGTTCAGTTGTTCTAACCCATAAAAGTATGTATGTATGTGTGTGTGTATATATATATATATAACTTTTACCTTAACACAAATACATTTTCCTGTTTATAAATAAAACTTCTTTTAGACTCAGGAGCTAAAAGTCAGAAAACATCTTTGTATCCATAGACCCGGGTAGCAGAATTGATTCCACCTAATTGCTGAGTTTTCTGAGCTCTGTAGCAAGCATTGAGAAAAATACTAAATTAATGATATAAAAGTTGATAATCAAAGCACTGTCTTAACCAGACCTTGACAGACATGATATTTGGACTGAAAGTATGATGATAGGATAAAAGAGAAGGACTTCCCCCAAAGACAGGGAATAGAGACCTCTTTTCTAATGGATGGGTACATGGATAAGCATGTGTGTGCAGATGTGTATGAACATGCTGAACTATTTTTAAAGGTAAATCAGGGGATAGAGTATAAGATATATTTACAGTAAAAGCATCATTCCTTCAGATACCATAAGCAGACACACTTGACCACATCTACTGGACCGGAATGATCATCACAGTGGGGACTAACGGACTTAGTCTTTCATTTAAATGCTTCCTTTTTGACGTAAAGACACTATTAAGAATGAATCCAAAGTTAACCCTCAGTTACAGAAGCTGCACAGGAAATCCAGCTTGGAATCAGAAACAACCTATTAATGTCCTATTCACTCCCCTAACCAGGACTTCAGGGCACTGTCTCATTTGTACATAAAAGAGTTACATCAGAATCCACAGGAAATCCACATGGTTGGCCAGAGGGCCCTCCTCTGAGAAGGATCTGTGAGCTTCCTAGCAGCTGAAGCTGGAAAGCTTTGCTGTCTCCATGTGTAACTGTAACAAAACAAAAATGCCACATAAGCAACCGTGGCTTTAATTCTGTTTGTAACAAAGAGGGACAAACCCTAGTTTAATATGATCCTAGGCACCTTGATTTTCAAAGGGACATAAAGGGACATGATGGTGTCCCACAACAGCCATCTGTTACGCTAACGGGCAGCTCAGGAAGGGCAGACATTAGATGTACTGATGCTTGTCTTGGGTCTCACGGAATCCTCAGGTTCTTGACTGCGCTTCCCAATAAAAAGGCAAGAATACAGGCTTCGGCTAAGCAATGTGTCTGAACTTGTTTGGGAGTACCCAATCTTTCCTTCGGTAACACAAAGCTGCCTCTCTATGTAAACTACAAGGATGGGGAAGGGAAGTTGCTAGTAGAAAAAAAAATCCTATTTGTTCAGTCAGAAAAATCATTGGTGTGAGGGAGATATACACTCATGTTCTTTTCATTATCACCATGGAGAAAGTAATGACATTCTGTCCCACTACTGCCACACTCTGGTCGTCTGGCTCTGCAGAAATGGCACAGGTAGTCAGGTCTCAAACACCAAAGGTGCTCAACACATAAGCCATAAGGCGAGGCCTCAGAAGATGCCTATTCCTTTTTTTTTTTATTTTCTAAGTTTTTTTTATTTACATTCCAAATGATTTCCCCTTTCCCGTTTCCTCCCTCCCCGAAAGTCCCATAAGCCCCCTTCCCTCCCTCTTTTCCCCATTCAACCCCCTCTTGCTTCTCTGTCCTGGCATTCCCCTACATTCAGTCTTTCCAGGACCAGGGGTCTCTCCTTCCATCTTCTTAGAAATCTATTGATATGCGGATTGTGTCTAGGGTATTCCGAGATTCTAGGTTAATATCCCCTAATCAGTGACTGCATACCATGTGTGTTCTTTTGTGATTGGGTTGCCTCACTAAGGATGATATTTTCAAGTTCTGACCATTTGCCTAGGAATTTCGTGAATTCATTGTTTTTAATTGCAGAGTAGTATTCCATTGTGTAAATATACCACATCTTCTGAATCCATTCCTCCATTGAGGGACATCTGGGTTCTTTCCAGCTTCTGGCTATTATAAATAAGGCTGCTATGAACATAGTGGAGCATGTGTCCTTATTGCATGCAGGTAAAACCTCTGGGAATATGCCCAGGAGTGATATAGCCGGATTCTCCGGGGTGTCATGCCCAGTTTTCTGAGGAACCGCCAGACTGCTTTCCAGAGTGGTTGTACCAGCTTGCAATTCCACCAGCAGTGGAGGAGTGTTCCTCTTTCTCCACATCCTCGCCAACAACTGCTGTCTCCAAGATGCCTATTCCTATGACCTAATTTTATATGCCTTGAAATCCTTTATACATGTGTTAATGTTTTCAATTTTCTATCATATGTGCGCAAGGAGCGAGGTCTGGCAGCAACACATCAGTCCAAAACTTCAACTAAGGAAATGCACTGTCACTGGGGCTGACTTACTATGTTGGAGCTTCTGGATATTGGGTCTGGGATGTTAACTTTGCAAAAACCTCCAATTGATTACGTGCGGCAGCACATTGCACTGACTAGCAACCTCTGCCCCGGAGAGAGGTCCTATAAGAATCATTCAAACAAGGCTTCATCCCTGGAGCTTCTAAAGACTAGAGAAATGTCTTTTCAAAGACCCAACTCTTCATATGTCAATCAATAAAACCTTTTAAGTATAAAATGTAAATTTAAAATATCTTTAAATATTTTAGTATTTTAAACAGTCTTTTCTTTTAAAGTTCATAGATTTTGGTGATGGAGAGATGGTTCTGCCATTGCTGCTCTTCCAGAGAACATGTATTTAAAAAGTAGCTTACAACAACCTCTAAACCACAGCTCCAGAGGACCCAGCACCTCTGGCCTCTGTATTTATGCAGACTACACATAACTCAAGATAAAATAAATCTTATTATTTATGTTCATAGCTTTCAGTGGACTGCTATTTTTTTTAATTGAAAATCTTCATCAAACCCCTTCTTTCAGGGCTCAGGAGGTAAAAAGAGTGGAAGAGCCAACAGTGATGGAAGACACCAAAGCAACACGGCCTCTTCCAACAGCGATGGAAGACACCAAAGCAACACGGCCTCTTCCAAGTGATGGAAGACACCAAAGCAACACGGCCTCTTCCAAGTGATGGAAGACACCAAAGCAACACGGCTTCTTCCAACAGTGATGGAAGACACCAAAGCAACAGGGCCTCTTCCAACAGCGATGGAAGACACCAAAGCAACACGGCCTCTTCCAAGTGATGGAAGACACCAAAGCAACACGGCCTCTTCCAAGTGATGGAAGACACCAAAGCAACACGGCTTCTTCCAACAGTGATGGAAGACACCAAAGCAACACGGCCTCTTCCAACAGTGATGGAAGACACCAAAGCAACACGGCCTCTTCCAACAGTGATGGAAGACACCAAAGCAACACGGCCTCTTCCAACAGTGATGGAAGACACCAAAGCAACATGGCCTTCGAAACACAGGACTGATGCACATGCAAACTCGAAAGAGCTCATGACAGCACTGCACAGGTCCAAGTCACGTGGGGTCCCAGTGTTGAGAAGGGAAGTGAACACAGCCCTCATCCATACCCCAGAAGCTGTCTCCAAATGTCAACTACTTCTCCAATGGAGTCTCACTAGAGTATACAAACCACACTTAAGGGCAGCCCCATGCCCAGGAGTAGATGGCCAACACAAAATGAACTCAATGGTATTTTTGTATACTTTTTGTCTTAGATTGCTTTGGGCATTTTTTTTCCACATTATGGGCTTTTTGCTTATATAATATGGTTTTGGATTTTCTTTTTACGGGGTGTGTGTGTGTGTGTGTGTGTGTGTGTACATGCACACACACATGTTGTTTCTCCTGCTCCCCCCCCATTTATTTTATCTTATTGTTTGGTTTTGCATGTTTGTTTTCTAAAAAGAGAGGAAAAGGCATGGAATTGAGTGGGTGGAAGAAGAGAAGGACCTGGATAAAGGAGGAGAGGAAACTGGTCAGAATCCATTGTATGAAAAAGAAATTATATTTTTAAATTAAAAAAAAAATCTGAACCTACGACGTAATACTCCATCACGACCTATTTTGTCAGGATCACTGAATACCAATGTTTGGAAGCAATGGAGACTCTTTGGATCTCAATGAATGAACAGCAATTAGAATTTTACAGCCCAAATCACATTGCCCAGCCAAACCACTTAGAATTCAGAAGGCTGACATCCTATTTTGTGAGAAATACATTTCCACACATGGCATGCATGTAGGTAAACACATCTCTGCAGAATCCGTATTTGCTACTTGCCACATTTTACATGAAGTGGCTGCTCTCCTGACTTCATCTGAGCTCTGTAAACTAATTTGTTTAACTTTGGTAAAGCCAAGAGTTTTAGAAACTATGCCTCTTCATGTCCCGGAAGTGATAATTTAATTAAGGTGAATACACATGAGAGGGGTGGGGTGGGAAATGGGGAGATGAGAGAGAAGGGGGTGTGTGACAGGCACAGTGCGGTGGGGAACACCAGACACAGTAGCTCTCTGCTAACAGAGAACAGCCTCTATTCCCTGACTGTCTCCTATAGTTTCTTGCATGGTGTTCTTTTTTTAGGTTTTATTTTCTGGGTGGCAGAGCACATGCAGATGACTGGCTTACACGCCTCTGTATGCATGTGGAAGTCAGGAGACTTCTAACTTACAAAGCATGGCTCTCTCTCTTTCCACCATGTGGGTTCAGGAGCTCAAACCCAAGTCATCAGGTACCATTTCCCTCAGAGACATCTTGCCAGCGCACCGACTGGAGTTTTAAAAGTGGTTTTCATTGAAATCAGGTGGATTTGTTTCTAAGAAGCAGATGGCATAAACCTTCAAAAATAAAAGCCAACAACAAAAAAAAAATGTATCAGCGGAAAGCATTAGGAGAGTAAGCAGGGGACTGGACCGGAGCTCAAGGAGACAGCTTGCCCTGCTTAGATGTGAAGCCCTGAGTCTTGCCCCAATACTAACAAAAGGAAGGAGAGAGAGGAGGAGAGAGGGAGAGGGGAAGGGAAGAGAAGAGAGGCGGGGATGGGAAAGGAGGGGAGGGCGTCATCAATATGTGTTCAGTTGAAAAATCAACATTTTGCATTTTTATCTGTTGCAACATAAAAACAAAAACATTATCTTTAAGGAGGTGGTTTGCTTGTATGTATTAAACACCTATGTCCTAGAAAAATAAAACATGCAAGTTTAAATAATGCTGCACATGCCAACCTAGTTCCATATTGGAGTTGCTTCTGTCTCAAATCTTGAATCTGGTATATAAACATGTCACAGAGATCGAGATGGAGATAATACACTTAGACTCTTAACTGCTTTTCAAAAGGATGACATTTCCATCCATACATTTTATTAAGAAACTACACACCATTGTGTTTCCTTATATAGGCAAGGACACTGTTGAAATAACAAATGGCAGAATCTCATCTAACAGTTGAACTTTAGCAAGAAAGATATCTTAAAAATAATGTTAGAATTTCATGACTACTTAATGAGCAACCCAAATGACACAATTAAAAACTAAATTCCACTGTTTATTAAACATTATAAACTATAATCAAATAAAACTTCTTTTAGATATAACTATGCCTCTTTTTCAACCCTTTTGAAGAAATGGTTGTTTAAGAATTTAACACCCTGGGGCCTGTAAAGAAGGCTCAGTGGTTTAGAACACTGGCTGTATTTACCTGTGTTTCATTCCCAGCACCCATGTGGCAGCTCCTAACTGTCTATAACTCCAAGATCTGACACCCTCACAGAGACATACTTGAAGGCAAAATACCAATGCATATAAAAGTACATATTAAAAAAGAAAGGAAATTGAAAAAAAGAACTTAACGTCCTCTTTTGGTTCCTGCTCCTCCCCATTTCTTTTTCTCAGGTAGCGAGTTACAGTCCCAGGACTCTGGAGAGTGGGAGGAAGCACTATTAAGGCTGAACAAAACACTGCTGACAGCTGTTCTGAGCAGACCCCAGACACAGGTCAGAGGAACATCTATCGGAGTCACTGACACCATGCTTGCAAATAGCGAGTACCATTTTAGGGAAAAGTATTAAGAAAATCTTTTTCTCCAGACACTTTAAATTCTACTTTCCAATTATGAAAGGATTAAGTGAAAAACCGTGGCATAGCTGTGTGATTTCAGCTCTGTGGGCAGCCGAGGCTGGAGGTGTGACGCGGTGGCAGAGTGCGTGCCTAGCTTTCACAAGGCCCTAGATGAAAAAGAATGGGCGCAGGGGAGAGGAGCAGAAAAAATGCGTGTGAACGTCACTTTAACACCTGAAATTTATGAACTACTTTAAAGACATACTGTGATTGAGATTTATCTGACAGGTGTAGAGTAATTGGTTAAAGATTAGCAGTTTTCTTTTTTATGAAGTAGAGACTTCCATTTTAAAACTTAATATAACAGGACTCATATTTTAACTTTCAATTTTTAGACTCCATCCTAATGCACTACATAAAAATACACAGTTTGCTATAAAATAGTCTACTGTATAACTACATCAAACTGGATTATTCAACCCATAACAAGCTTATTCAAACATAAAAATCCCTTAAGGTATTTTTACATTAATATCCAAGCCCTTAATCATATCCATTCACAAGGCTTAGACACTGGGCATTTTGACTGTCTTTAAGGCATCATGTAAAGGTGGTCGAGGGTTCTCCAAAACACAACAGCTGTTCAAGCTCACAGGAGATGCCAGGACACGTGTGGGGTACCACATATCTGAAAAGGCATGCTAAGTTTTTTAAATAACACTTCCATTGATCCTGTTTGGATGATGAGATTTATGGCTACTATTCAACTATTACAATTACCAAGGATTAGGTAATGTACATTTGCACTTTATAGATTTAAGAGAGAAATAAAAACCAAGTTCTATGTTGGATCAAAATGGCCCATACAAATACAAAAATAAAATGTGAACGTTTCAAAAGCTAAGATGAATTGTTAGCAAATTGATGTTTGGTAGCTGGGCTTCCTTGTATTTTAAGTTACTTCACGTAATCCGCAACATCAATGAATAGTTTATGAAAGGATTTCCCATAGGAATGAAGAGAACACTGAGCCCCAGCACTGAGTTCTCTGTTACTACTGCACTCTCCCTGTCTGGTGATGAAGCTCACCACGCAGCCGGCAGGCTCGCCCACGAAGCTCACCACGCGGCCGGCAGGCTCGCCCACGAAGCTCACCACGCGGCCGGCAGGCTCGCCCACGAAGCTCACCACGCGGCCGGCAGGCTCGCCCACGAAGCTCACCACGCGGCCAGCAGGCTCGCCCACGAAGCTCACCACGCAGAAGGCTCACCCACACAGGTGCTTTACTTCAAGGGGAAATCAACAAGAAAAACTCTAGGAAGGAGAGGAGGAAAGGGAACTAGAGAAAACAAGTTAGGAGGCTCAATTAGCAAACAAAACTATATGCTTTGTTTATCAAAACAATGAGAAAAGCATAAAATACAAGAAATACAAGAGGTAATAAAATAATAAATTTTATTTTTTCCTTAATATGGGAAAAATGGCCCTAAAGAGTTAGATGCACTTTTTAGTCATCGTGTTGCAATCAATTTTATATGTTCTTTAAGGCTATGCTAAATGTTTTTTATATGTAAGCAGCAGTTTAATTTCCATCATTTTTACTATTGGCATTCATAAGTTAAGATAAAATGAAAACCACAAAAGTCAGAAAATGATTTGTAAGATGTCTAGCATTGTAGCTTCTGATGTAAAAGCAGATTCCAGTTGGAGTATGGTAGCACACACACACAGACACTCCGCATCCTATATTCATCCCATAGATACATTTCAACAGCATGAAATTAGGTATTCTGAGTATCTCAGTTCATGTTGTATGTTTTTACAAATCAATCTTGCAGTCACTAAACGAGGCGCTATTAACAGAACAAAATTTTATTTGCTAAGCTTAACAAATTAAACATTAAAGAAAATGATTACAGTAATACTGAAAGATACTTTTATTGGCTTTTTAAAAGACAAATGCAAATGAGAATATATTTGGTAAATTAATTGTTTAAATTGTCTTAGATGTAAATAAATATAAGATCTAAAGCAATCTCTTCTTTTAAGAACTGTAAGGTGAATAATCTTAAAATCTAAGGCTCTCATCTGAAAACCCCTAAAACCAGGACAGCCCTAGCTTGTTCTTTAAATGGCATTTGGTATACTCACTTTCTTAAAGTTCACCCTAAACCACTCCATCTTTAACAAAGTTTATTTCTATATATTTAGTTTACTTAATTTAAAATTAATGAAAAGATATCTATACACAATTTAAGAAAACAATGTAAAAAGCAATTTATGCATGGTTATTTACAGATTTCCTAAATAATATCATATTCAAAAATCTGACAAATTCTTTCAAATAACCACACCACAAGTTTTAATAAACATCATATATAACAAAGAATATTTCATGTGTGGAATTACTAGATGAATCTAAGAGCCAGAAACTAAAGCATTTGATAAGATTAATAATGTAATTTTTATTACGCTAATGGTCACGTCAGAAGCATTTACATGCTGGAAGACTGTTTATTATCCAATTCTTCCAATTGTATCAAACACTGATTAACCGAGTATGACTGGACTTTGCTGCTACAACTTTACAGATTCTTTCAAGTATATGCATATCCTTAGGACAAGCACAGATACAAATGTGCAAAATAAATGAAATACAGAGAATTAAGGAATGAACAGAAATGGCTTTTAGCATAAACCACCCTGTCATTTAATTCCGAAGGTCCGCCCTTCACTACACTTCCTTCTGCTCTCAGTAGTCTTCTATCCTAGCAAAGCTGTAGGTTTACAGATGATGTGACATTTCACATTGGTGTAAGAAAGGAATGATGGGTTGATGCCACCTAGGGACAAAAAAAGAAGTTGTTGAAAGTACTAAGTTATACTTGTAATTACAATAAAAACACGTTTTACAACTTCATTTCACTAATTATATAAGTCTTTGGATAAAGATAATAATGCACTTTTTACATTTTTCTAAAAGACAAAACCTCTATAAAAAGACCTTCATGTAGTCTTATAGCATTATTTCTGACTCATAAAAAACTACAAAATAATCACATTACTCAGGGAACAGTGTTCACTTACAAATATTTTTTGCCTTTTATTTTACTGTTAATACTACCAAATCCTTGGTGCCTCTGTTCACAAAAACATTCTAACAATTAAAAAGAAAATTTAGTATCTTTTTGGAGTAGAGAATATTAAGGAACAGTTAAACTAATACTTTCATATAATCTAGAAATACATTCTATATAGACATTATATTTACATGCGGGTTCTTCAGTAGAAATAATGGCATATCCTTTTAACTGTTAAATTTTTAATTAAAATATAATTACATCATTTGCCCCTTCTTTTTTCCTTTCTCTTCTAAGTCCCTCTTGGAATCAAGGCCTCTTTTTCTTTAACTGTTCCATTATGTGTGTGTGTGTGTGTGTGTGTGTGTGTGTGTGTGTGTGTGTGTGTGTTAGTCTAAATATAAAAATACAACCTGCACAGTCCACTTACTGTCATTTACATGTGTACAATTTCAAGGCTGGTATTATTGGATAACCAATTAGGTGGCTCATCCCTGGGAAAACTATTTCTCCCAACCTCAGCATTCTTTGGTTGCCTATAGCTCTTTGTCTATAGGTGAAACTCTTAAAGTAAGTCACATAAGCAGTCAAATCATAAACCACGCAGGTTACTTACAGGAAGCAGTATAATCTCTCAATAGCTACAATAGATTGGTTTCAGGACCTCTGTCCAATATCAAACTCCTCAGATGCACATATAGCATGGTATGGTATGTACACACACAGCACATACAGGCACACATCTTCTGCTAGAGTGCATCACCTCTAGTCACATACAATACTTAATACAATTTAAAAGCCACACAAATGATTGCTACACAGAATTGTTGTTGAATAGTGGCAAGAGAAAAATATGTACATATTCAGTATGGACAAAATTCTTTGTCAAATATTTAAAAATCCATGGTTGGTTAAGCATATAGACACAGAACCCAAGTAAAGAAATATCATGTTTCTGTAAAGAGGCTATTTGGCTGTTTAATAAATGCGACTACTCACAACTTCCAGAAATTCCCCGGGTAACTAGAGTTCTCTCTGCTCATTTCCTTCTTCTCTTACTATGGGATAATGTGTTCCTTAATCACAAATCTGTAGTCTTTCTATTTCTTCACGGGATAGACCACATGGACTCTGAGTTACTTTTTCAGAATATCTATCCTTCCTATGTAAGTATTTTGTTATAAAAATTATGCTTCTTAAAGTCTTCAAGGCTTTCATTAAAAAGTTGAAAGTAGGATGTAAGTTTCTCTGGGGCAGCGGGGTACACCTGTAGCCTCAGTACAGGAGGGTCCCAGGCTTGAAGCAAGCAAGAGCTACACAGCACAAGCCCGTCTCAAAGACCCAGGGCAGACATTGAAGCTCTTGCTTGTTCCACATGCAAAGTTCTGGGCTCAATCCCAACACCTCAAAAAATGGAGGGGTAACCGGGAAGTGGGATAGCATCTGAGATGTAAATGAATGGAATGATTAATAGTTAAAAAAAGATAAAAAAATTTAAAAAAAAATCACAAAAAATACATATAGCTTTTGTTTATAATTTTATATTTTAAAATTTAACTTCAAGAAATTCTACTTAAATGCTTTATCTAAAAGCATTTGTCTGAAAAGGTCAGCAACTCATTAAATTTCAATAAGCTATTAATGATACATCCATAATAAATATACTAAGTAAATGTTTAATATGTATATGACTGTAATGTGAATAAACAAACATCTTTATTAACATTTCTTACCTCTATAGCAGGAAGAAGTATCTTGTTCTATGCGCAGCTGCCATACTTTCAGACATGTTTCTGACTTTTAGGTAATTAACAAATCCTCTGAAGAAAAGGAGCAGACCTGAGAAGAGTGAAATGACAGAGACGTTCTTACTGTAAGGAGCACGGCAGAATAGGCAAGTATAAATGCAATCTCTTCTGCTCAAGGAGGTAAATCTGCAGATTCCATTTATTCTACAGTATATCTTAAACTACAATGATAACCCTACCATGATAAAATATGACTTCGTTGTCATTCTTTCAATTCCTTAATCCTGTTACAAGCAAATGTAAGCTATGAAAACCCAAGCACACAGAAGAGCAGACGCAGCGATGGCTGTACACAGGGTTAGCACACTTTCCGTGGCCCACTCCTCTAACGCTTACCTTTTGGGACACTCTCCAATGACTGTAATAGTGAGCAAATGAAGTTGTTGGCTTTTAAAGTAATCAGACAAAATGAGTGTACAGAGATATTAACAGTACAGATAGAAAATAAGACTGTCTGGCAATATAAGGTGCCTGCCACTTGTGAAATATATATTCGAAGATGGACAAGTTTTAAGTTTTTATCATTAACTAATAAAAGACTGGTATCAAAACCTGAGACGAGTCAGGATGGTCTTTGGGAAGCAGTCACTCTAGTGATCTCTTTGTGATTAGATGGCTGATGGAGCTCTCTAAGCAAAACACTATTTTTAAATAAAACCCATTTACATCACATACATCTTTAATAATTTAAAAAGCAATGCCTATGAAATACTTCAGAGTTTCAGATGAAAAATACTGGGTAAGTTCAGAAGCACTAACACTCTCAGTGCAAGCCTTTGGAATACTTAAGCATACAGTTTTCTGGGACACACTTATTCACTCCAGTAAATTCATAACCAGACACAGTGGGGAGGAGAGCAGAGGCACGTATGCGTGACTTCTTTCACTAGAATTGAGGCGCTGTGAATATGAACTAGTGCTCAGGCCACTCTCAGAAAGTAATCCGAGCATACAGAAGGACGCGCCACAGTCTAGAGAGAAGAGGAACACACACTGATAACTAAATGAAGGGCTAGATGCCAGTTAAGTCTCGTCCCACTTGCTATTACACCCAACTCTCTCCATCTGTGATCCTGTCTCTCCGAAGTCTACCCTCATTCCCTACCAGATGCAAGGCAAAAACATAAACACTGATTTTGTTTTTCAAATACAAAAGCACTATTGAAACATAGCAGACGTTTTGTGAGATCCCTTCTTCCGTCTATGGTGGCTGGTTCTTAGACCCAGTTTGTTCTACTTAGGCATTTTCTAAATTAAGCCAATTCCTTTCTAAAGCCCACTCAGGGGCTCCTACTCTTAGCATCCTACTGGTATTCAGCATTGTTTTAAGTATGTGGCAGCGACATTTCTAGTGCTGATGAAGTCTGTATACTGTCAGGAATTGCTAGGCCTGGGTTCTGTTGAGGAGTCAGGATCATCGTCGGCACTCTGCCCCACATTTACCTTCTTCCAACTGCACTCACCCCTTATAAATGGGCATAAAAGCAAATACACGCACAAGTGTGTTTAAATACTTCATAGAATTCATAGGATTTTTTTTTCTTTCAATTTTTAGGTAAGAGACTCAATGAAAAGCAAAGAATTCAAGAAGTTAGGATATAATTAACAATATATAAACCCATCTTAACGCTTATATAATTATGACTCCCCAATCTAGTTACATCACTAAGATAATTTTACCATAATATTACATTAAAATTTAGTGACCTTAACTGGCCACCAATAATATATTTTCCAAAAAATCCTCAAAGCCCAACCACATGACTAAAAACCTACAGAGAAGACTGCTACCTACGGAAATCTAAAAGAATTAAAATGAGTTGACAGTCAAGACATTTGAAATATGGGTCAAGAGTATAATATGAAGCTAAAATTAACTTAATTACCACATACTATTGAAAACTCATAAATTTCATCATCACAATAAAAAAATATGCCTTACAAAAGAGATAGCTAAACAGAAGTACTGTGATCACTGGGCAGAAAGTCTTTCCCTGCACTGGTGGGTTAATGATTAATAAAAGGCACATTTCAAAAGCACAAAGAATGTTTCTGTGATCCAAAAACAAGAGATAGCATTGAACTAAAGCTCTCCTACATGATACATTATCATTAAAATTATACATGTGAGTTTCCTAAGATAATTAATATAGATAACTATTTCAATTAGGTAGAAATTTCAAATTCTGTAGCACTTACTTATCATCCAACCACTTCTGCTCCCTATGCTGACAAGAAGCTAAGTGGGTGCAAAACTCACTTCTGCACCACTAGTGACACAATGTACTTGCACTTTATGATTTTGGAAATGCCAGTAAAACTGAGTAATAAACTAAAATTATTCAAACTGAACTGCATTAAGAATAAACTTACCAAGTACAAGAAATATCCACCAAAGCCAATATTGTCCATTGAAATAGCCAGTAAAATAGTCAGAAAACTATGGGGTAAACATAAATATATTAATCATATTTGTATAATTAAATTTGAACATTCAGATTATGTTAGGTTTCAGAATAAAATATCTCTTTAAATCTTTAATGCTTAAAAATAGAATATAAAAACAGCACAAAAGGGAAGCCCAGGAACAATACTTAATGGCAAACATATATATTTGAGAAAAAATTCTTATGCGATTGCAAACTTCTGTAAAATACTTTATAAACAAAAACTCCAAATTGCTTGCAAGAACATAAATGCCTGTTCTGTTCTATACTGGAATCAAACAGTTTTTTGATTGAAAGGTTTATGTCAGTTTCTTATACTCTCCCAGAGCCACAGATACAGACCAAGAAGACTGAACAACCTGCTACTTTGGACATTAACACAAAAACCATATTAGTTTAATCTTATCAGATGGGGATGTTCTGGGGACCTCTAAAATGAAGGTTTTGACCTTCTGTTACACCCCCTACTGTTAACCACTGCCAAAAATACTAGACACATAAAGACCCCCCAACTCATTAGAGACTTTTTATTTTCAAACTTGATGCCTGGCACTCAGCTCCCAACAGTGAGCTGAGAATAGCTAAATGAACCTTGAAGTGGCATTTCAACAGTTGTTATTACTGGTCATGTGAGTCACTCTTTTATCCTGTGTGAGGTGGGAATTCTGCAGGCAGCTGGAGGCAGGGCCTCACAGCAGAGAACGCGGGTACCTTCTCTAGAACAGACATTGCACTCACAGAGCTTGAAAGTTTATCAATCAGTGTTCTTAACCTATTGGATAATAATCCCCAACTTACACAGCATCTTAAACTGCCTCAAAATAATTATTTTCAAGTGTTTCAGATAACATATTCTAAGTTAAAAACAAAAAACAAAGATGGTTTTAATTGATTTATTTCTACTGATTTCCAAATTGAATCCAATTTATCCAAAAAAAAGTAGAAAATAGAGATGCTTGAATCTGAAATTAATCAAAAGTATTTCCAACTATTTGTTAGTAATTTCCATAAGAGCTTAAAAATCTACAGCTTTGGTAATAGTAAAAATACAAATTATACATGGTGTTGCAACTTGGGAAGCATATAAATGATTATCAAAACATGTTTTTAAAGCCTCTGGGTACTTTCTTTAGAATAATTTTTAGATAATAAAGAGCTATTATCTGTATTCTAAGCTAAGAGCTTTAGAAATTCACAAGATTTAGAATATCCCAGCCCTGTGGAACGTACTAAACCCGTCAATGCTGCAGACTCCCACATATAAAACATACACAATGAAAAAAAATGGTAATTGAAAAATTACTTTCTACTCAAGAGAAGTTTCGTAAGTCTTAGAAACTGTAGGGGAAAAAAAGGAAAGAACCAAAACAATATATTTTCAATGTGACCCAATAAGTAGCAACCAGAAATTCCAACGAGAGTGAGGTCCTAATACCCTCAAGGTACAGGCTACCCAGAATGGACTGACTTCCTTCTTGTGATCAGGAATGACTCTAGTAAAGTATCAACTTGGGGACGTTGATACTGTTGGCAATACAGCTAAGTCTGGACAAACTTGACTCCAACTCTTTTTTTCAGTTTCTCTAGCAAGAAAATCTGCAAGGGCAGGATTGTCGCTTTGTCTTTGTGTGTATACAACATCTAACTGATTTAAGCTCATGATAGAAACTGACAAAACATCATTTGAAGTAAATTTAAAACAGAAACTATCAGAGGATAGTTCTCACAATTATTCAACCTTCAATCATTTTACAATAGACCCCAATAAATTGACAGTCAAAACCTATAATCTGATATATACCAGTATAGGATCTGTTAAAAGAATCAAAATCCTGCAAAGCTAAAAAAACAAATTCAAAACTAATAAAAATATCATTCAGAGTATTAATATTTATACAATGGCTACTTTTAATAAATAAAACAAATGTACTATCAAAACATTTGAAGCATTTAACAGAAGTAAACATTTTAGACTTCTAATTCTACTGAAAACTAACAAGATTTAGCTCTTTCAATCAGAAAGCAATGTTTAAGCAAATAAGTAAATATTATCTGTATAATTGATATATTCTAATTTAGTAATTAAATATTTAAAATTCTGTGAACAGACATGTGACCTCAGTTTCTTCAAACACACAGAAGTGTTCTTAGAATTTGCTTTCGTGCTCCTCCCAGGCGTAGTGAACAGGACTGAGCTTACTCCAGCTGTTGGTATCCCTGTGCCTCTGTGGATAAACATTCGGCTAGTCTTTGGGATTGTACTTCACTTGTATGACTTTTCTTTTAAACAGTCTGATGCACTGAATAACGTTGGCTACTGCATTAAGACTTTAGTCACCCTTATTTTCAGGCTCTGTTCTCCCAGGGTCCACTGCCTTTAGGGTGGTACACAGACAGCTTCTCAGAAAACTAGACACAACAAATAAAGCTACCCTTGATCATCCTTCTAGGTCCATCCTTTAAAATCCAGAGGAGAGACTGCAGAAATGGCTCATTATGTAGAGACACTTGTCACCAAGTCTAATGACCTGAGTTTGAACCTGAAAATTCATATGGTGGAAGGGAAGAACAAATTCTCTCTAGATGTTTTCCAAATCACAGAAAGACAGAAAAGTGCAAGCATGCACACACACACACACACACACACACACACACACACACACACACAC
Organism: Tokudaia tokunoshimensis; assembly: GCA_036184795.1. Lineage (NCBI taxonomy): Eukaryota > Metazoa > Chordata > Mammalia > Rodentia > Muridae > Tokudaia > Tokudaia tokunoshimensis. The sequence continues at coordinate 20,084,119 of BTHU01000011.1, forward strand.
GCAAAGTGAAAGCTAACAAAGCCAGGTAGAAACATTTTTGAAAAAAAAGTCCAAAGAAAACCTTCAAGAGGCAAAAGTAAAAAAACAAGCTAGATGAATTTGCCTGATAAGAAAAACTGTTGAGACAAGAGCAAGAAAAGGTTATTTTGCTTTCCCCTAAACACCATCTTATAAATCATACAAAGTACAGAAAGTTGTTTTCAGGAACAGGAAATTAGAAAGGCTTCGAAAGAACATGTGGACAAGGGATGAGGATTTTTCAATAAGCGCCCTCCCCTCTCCCTCTCTCTCCCCTCCCTCTCCCTCCCCTCCCTTTCCCCTCCCTCTCCCCCTCCCTCCCTCTCCCCTTCTCTAATGGTCTTACAATGCACCCCATCTGGCATCAACATCTTACTGGCTCGACTCACAGGCTGGGCTGTGGGTGTGCACCATATACTCAGCAAGACTGAGTCCTGACAACTGTTTCACAGACCTTTACTTTTGAGCCTTCAAAGCTTTAAAGAGAAACTATTCAGTTGTTATTTGAAACAGAATTTTTCCAAGACTCATCTCTTCTTGTATTTCTAAATGTTAGAGTTCTCAGTCAGATTTGAATATAATTTTTAAAAGTCCTTGGCAACCTCTGCATTATTCTTGGTGACTTTGATATCTTTGTGGCCAACCTTAAGATCAAATGGACAGCCGGGCGGTGGTGGCGCATGCCTTTAATCCCAGCACTTGGGAGGCAGAGGCAGGAGGATTTCTGAGTTCGAGGCCAGCCTGGTCTACAAAGTGAGTTCCAGGACAGCCAAGGCTACACAGAGAAACCCTGTCTCGAAAAACCAAAAAAAAAAAAAAAAAAAAGATCAAATGGACATTTAAACCACCTTGGAGGACTTTAAATTCACAGTAACTTATTAAACAGAAACCTTTTGTTTTATTTAAGGCTACCCTCACAGTAACAGAAAGCATGATTTGTTCAAACATAAGTGCTGTCTATTATTTCTGAATACTACAGTTAACTGAGCAATGTACTCTCCTTTCCATCCTCAGAAATAATTCCCTTAGAGAGTTTTTAATCAACTTGAAACAAAGAAAATGTTGAGAACATTTAAGTAACTTGAAGAGAGGACACAGAACAAACAACTGGAAGCATTTCCTTATCTCAAAGTCTCCCTAAGTCTTTCCCACAGTCATGGCATACATAGTCTTACTAAACTGTCAGTTACAGAGTCAGAAGTATAAATCTTTACTCAGTGGAAGGTGTGTGCATAAAGCAACAAGATGATGAGCAGACATTTACTAGACTGATCAGATGCTCACCCTGACAATGAGGATCCACTTGATCAGGGAGAGGCCGAACCCACAGATAGCACCGTATCTGCCAGCGATGGTGTTGGTGATACAGAAGGACAGGCAGAATCCAAGCCAGTTGAATATGAACGCCACTACAAAACAGACATGTGTTTGTAAGGTCACAGTCTGCAGACAAATAAACAGAAATGTGGTAATAGTAATGCTTCGCTGCTAGAATGAAACTGGTTTATTTTAACTGCGCATGGGCTGCCCTTAGAGACCGCCGCAGCTTGCTGTTTGCAGATCTATCAATCACACCACTGGTCATCACGGAAGGAAGTCAGGACAGGAACTCAAACCGCGCAGAAACTGACGCCGAGGCCATGGAGGGTACTGCTCACTGGCTGGCTTCGGCATGGCTCTCTCAGCCTGCTTTCTTATAGAACCCAGGCCCACCATCCTAGGGATGGCCCCGCCCACAGTGGGCTGGGTGCTTCCTAGTGATCACTAATTGAGAAAATGACCTACAGGCTGATCTTATGCAGGGGGTTTTTATTAATTTAGGTTCCTTCCTCTCAAAAAGCTTTAGCTTGTGTCAAGTAGACATAAATTCAGCACACCAAGTCACAATTCACATTTCAGAACAGCCTTCTGGTTCTCTTTTTTGTTAGTGTTGTTTAAGTTACAAGAACACTGACTTTTCTTTCAGTTTTCCTATAAAATAAGAATGATCTGGCTAATAAACTGTAATGTCTCATTCTGATACAAAGATTTTAACACACATAATACAAATGGCTAAACCTTGAAGGAAAAGTTTTCTCAAAATGATCTACCACATTTTAAAGCACTAGCATTCAAAGTCATTTCCAAGCAGATCAATTATCTTTTGGATCATATCTAGAGTTGAATTAACTGACTAGCAACTCTTTTTCTATTCTCTTAAATTTTTTTGCTTAAGAGGCACTTTATGATACTACCTGAATAAGATTACTTCTAATATTCTTAATAAACATTATTCAGAGATACACACATTTCTTCTCTTTTACTTTCTGGACATGAAAATGTAATTATGTCACTAAATCTAATTGTAAATCTTTTCGAACATTACATGAGTTAAGAAGCAAAAAGATAAATGGTGTAAGTAGAGAAGTCAAGAATTGAACCTAATTAAAGATTTTTATTAAAAATCGTATATTTCTGCGATGTTGTTTGCAGAAATAGAACCCGAAATGCTTAAGTTTTAATAAGTTAAGCCAGTTTAAGCATGAACTATAAACCCACTTGCAATCTGAAGAATAACCACTAGATGGTAGTAATTACAAACAATCTATGTTTATCAAACCAGGTTCTTGCATACTTCCCAAAAAAAGGTTTTTACTATAATGTGAAGTATTTGTAAAACAGAAATAACTTGTAGAAATATAGTTTCACAGAATTTTACTAAAATCTAGAAATTTTACACTAAATCCATGAATATATATTTATATAAATTAATATACTATATAACTGACCAAAAATAATCTAGTATATCTAAGTTACCAAGCATTTACAACCTTTATAAGGAAAGTATTTTTAAATCTAAAAGGTACATATTAGATAAAAGCTATTGGGTTAAAGGAAACAATATAAGCTCCTCGATCAGCTCGTCTAACTGCACAGCTTGCTCAAGGATCCCTTGTTTCTTCCTCCCAAGCGCTGGAATTACAGGCAGGAGCCTCACCAGCACATGGGCTTAGGGGCTCTGAGCCCTGGACACAGCAAGCTGCGCCATCTGCAAGGCCCCAAGATTTCCTGAAAGATGTTAACAAAGAAAGGAACTAATGTTTAAGATATTCTTTATGTAAACAAAATATGTGAGGAATTTGATATTAATATAAAAGGTTACTAGTTGAGTAAAAATCAGAGATTAAAGACTAAGGTTCACTAGACTAACAACAAAAGCAGTGGGCGCTCATCTGTAACCCAAGGACGCACTGCCTTCTCACTGGATCCTCTTACCCAATTAAAATTACAAGACAAACTTAATACTTAAATACAATCCTGATTAGCAACGTAACTATAATTGAGTCTGAAAAGAAAAGCAAACTGCCTGCCATTTCTCCTCACTCATTTCTTTTGTTGCATAGATGAAATAAAGAGAAGCAAGAAGCCTTTCCACTGGGAAAAAGGGGTAAGCCAGCCTCCAGACTACAGCAGTTCAACACATGAAGAGTGACTCTCTAGTTTAGAAGTTGGGTGCATCATTTTACATAAGTAAACTATTTCTCATTTTATCCCTAGAATAAACTATATAACCTAATAAGTTTTTACTGAACATTAGGTGTGATATTGGCTTTAGCCATTGAAACAGTTTGCTACATGCCTTAATATTTATCCAAGAATTTAATTTATACTAATCCCTGTGTTAGGAAATATCAAACACTATGACACAGTCTTCCCAAACAAATTTAAGTCTTCCTTAAATTTGCTATGTAAGTCAAAAAATTAACACTTTTGTATGATGTTTAGTCTTCTAACTGTCTCCATTTTTGATTTACACATCCATACCTCTGTGACACTTTTCCCTTCCCCAACCCTTCTGGCTCAAGACTACTGAAAAAGAAGTTTTCTGAGTCCAAAGCAGGAATGTAGAGTTCACTGTATATGTGCCTCCAGCCGTAGATGCTCAGTAATATCTCTTTTAAGTTCTCATTCTGCCTTTTCCCCTGCAATCAATCATGATGGCTGCAATCAAAATTACCTAACAAATGCTTAAGCAATTTACACTTTTAATGAGGTATACACACGTTAGCAGTACTTTTTTCTTCAGTTATTTTAAATATTTATACACCAATATTTCTTAAAAGTAATAGGAAAGGTCACTTACTGAAAAACGCCAGCATGAAAATGCCGTCATTGCCTACTCTGAGCTGGTCCACATCACTGAAGTCATCCCGTGGTGGACATTCTTCCTCTTGGTTCTGTAAAATACCAAGACATTTCACTAAAGTAATTACAATTTTCTCACCTTCAATTTAAGAGTTAGAACATCAGTAACAACTAATGCTCTCAAGTGGCCCTCCAGAGAAGACATTAGCAGCATTTTTTATCTTTATCACAGGTGCTGCTGAGAATATCTTTAAAGGCAAACACAAAAGGTAAGTTGAGGGTTGGGAGATGGCTAGTCAGGACAAGGGCAGACACCCGAGTCGGGATCCCACACCCACATTAGGAAGCGTGACCCTGGCATGTGCAGTGACACAACTACCAGCACTGGTGGGACAGAGGCTGGCAGATTCCTAAAACTCACTGGCTGGCCTATCTGGTTAAACTGAACAGTTTTTGGTTTAGTGAGAGGCTGTCTCATAAAAGAAAGGTGGAAAGAGAGAGAAAAGGCACCCCAACCCCAATAATACACCATCCAATGGTTACCTCAATCCTACACAGATGGAGGGAGGGAGAGGGAGGGTGAGGGGAAGGGAGGGAAGAGGAAGGGAGGGAGGGAAACATCAATCTCAGGAAATGATACAAAAAAGGCATAAATGCCCAGCTCATAATCAGTGATGGGATGTAAGTCTGCACAGCCTCTGGTTAGCAAGCAGTGTTTATTAAAAATAAAAACATATATGCCGATCCATCCATTTTAATTCTTAAAATAAACTGTATACTTGAATATATTACCACTTATAAGAAATAAAGCATTAACAATTGCTTGTAGTGATGGTATCAGAAAGCAGACTGGCCGCAATTTAAATGCCCCTTAATTGCGGGCTGTATTAAGAGAACTCTACATGCATGTTTCCATTTCTGCATGTCTTCCATATAGAAATGGAGACTGCCTTTTTCTGGATACCTACACAGTGGAAAGCTCTGAAGTTGAGTGAGATCTCCCAGCAGAGCAAGGGTGTGGGTATTCTTACCAACCACTGGAAGAGTTGGGACCCTTGTAACATGACCACAGATGTGGGATTCTCACTCAGTCCCTGCTGCTGCCCTGTGGCCTGGCGCTGGACGGACACACGAGCAGGACCACTGCCACTGCCATGGACAATGAAGCCTTGACCCAGGCAACTTCCTCCTTCTTCCCGAAATACTGGAAACTGGCACACTAGCCAGGTGCGTGCGTTAAAATTCAAGTCAGTTCTTGATAGGCTGATAATTTATAGGATCTATATCCTATTCATCATTAAAATGTTCAATTAAATTTAAACAAGTTTTTAATATCTTGATGTTGTTACTATTCTAATAATCTCTAAAATATACTAAGTAAAATACTGTTTGTATAGTATACCTTTTGCTTAAAAATAATATACTAACATATAAATGCTTAGAAATGTAAAGAACTCTAAAATTACTTGCAAAATCTGTTATCACTGATGGCTTCTAAGATTTAAGAAATATTACTCCACAAGATTCTGCTTCCTTAGCCTCATCAGTTCACACAAAGCCACCTCACATGCTCTTCTAGAGTCCACAGCTCGGTCAGATGGAATGAGACAATAAGACAACCAAGTTAATGACACAAACAGTAAAAGGTGTAAATACATGGACAAAAGTTAAAAGACAAGACGTAAATGGTGTGTGGGGGATGGGAGGGAAGGGAAGGAGGAGACAAGAAGGCAGCAGCTTGGATGACAGACCACGGAGAAGAGGGCCACGGACAGTAAAGAGAGCGCTGGACAAGGGGTCCACAGGAAAGGAAAGAGCTCTCTGGGTGGCGCGGCTCAGAGCGAGCTAAAAGGGTCAGTGTGGGTGAGCCTGAGAGCTTGCTACTCTCTTAACCCAGAAAACCCCACAAAATCATGAAAACAAGCAGTTCAAACTTTCGCATTCACTTTAAGAACACCCAGAAAACTGCGCAGGCCATCAAGGGTAGCTACACCCACAAAGCCACCAAGAATCTGAAGGACGTCACTTTAAAGAAGTCATTCTGGCGGTAGAATGGTGGAGTCTGTAGGTGCGCCCAGGCCAGACAGTGGGGCTGGACACAGGGACGGTGGCCAGAAAAGAGTGCTGAGTTTTTACTGCACATGCCTAAAAATGCAGAGAGTAATGCTGAACTTAAGGGTTTAGACGTAGATTCTCTAGTCATGGAACACATCCAGGTGAACAAGGCATCCAAGATGCGCTGACGAACGTACAGAGCTCAGGGCCGGATTAACCCACACACAAGCTCCCCCTGCCACACCGAGATGATCCTCACTGAGAAGGAACAGATCGTTCCAAAGCTAGAAGAGGAAGCTTCACAGAGGAAAAAGATATCCCAGAAGAAACTGAAGAAACAAAAACTCATGGCACGGGAATAAATTCAGTAAAAAAAAAAAAAAATGGGAAGTGCTAAACATATTGTAAACATATTGTAAAATAAGTCACAGGATGTCACAGCCCAGGCAGTGTGCAGACTTACTCTCTGAGGCGCATGCGCTGCTGCGGCCGCCAGGGCAGCGGCTTTAGCCTTCTCAGCCTCATCATATGTAGGAAGAGAAGTAGCAACACTGTACGGAGGTGGCACAGGGTAAAACTCACTGTACACGTCAGTATCTGAAGAGGAATAGAAAAGAACGGCCATTGAAGAAATTTAATGCGATTTCATAGTCATGATTGTACTTCAATAACATAATAAGGCACTAAAGATTACTATTGCTCCTGTAGGTCTATAGTATAAGATATATAATACAAAACACTGTTAACAAACACTTGTATAACCTTTTATTTGTCCCATATTTATTATAAAAAGGATGGGATGCTCCTCAACTCTAAACTCAAAAAAAAAAAACCACCTCAAGATTGAGAGTTTTTCAGTCACCAAACCCCGAAACTACTATGGATGACAGGAAGTGTGTACCGAAAGGAGCCTGTTATGGTTGTTTTGGAGGGGCCCTGCCAGAGCCTTACAGATACAGAGGCAAATACTAGCAGTCAACCATTGGACTGAGCACGGGGTTCACTATAGAGGAGTTGGAGGGCAGACAGGAGGAGCTGGGGGTGGGGGATTTGCAGCCCCATGGGAAGAACGATGATGTCACCAACCAGACACCCCAGGGCTCCCAGGGACTAAGCCATCAACCAATGGGTACATGTGGTTCCAGCCAAAAGATTGGCAGAGGGATGCATTGTCGGGCATCAGTGGGAGGAGAGGTCCTTGGTCCTGTGAAGGCTCAATAGAGGCCCCAGTGTGGGGAATCGAGTGGGGGTCATGGGAGTGGGTTGGGTGGAGGAGCATATTCTTGGAGGCAGGAGGTGGGAGGGGGGAAACCAGGAAGGGGTATAACATTTGAAATGTAAATGAAGAATATATTCAAGAAAAAAAGACAGTTTTTGAACATTACTTATTTTGTGTATTGCATGTGCACCTGAGGATGTACTCAGGAGTACATTCTCTCCTTCAGCTCTGTATATTCTTGGGACCAAACGCCCAGACTTGGTAATGAATGGCCTTATCGGCTAAGTCGTCTCTTAGACCTGAGACTGAGAATCTGAAAGGGGTTTTGGACAGGAGGTGGGGTGAGCACACCACAGTGCGTGCTCACTACTCTGCACACGCTCGCCTCTCTGCTCACAGCCTCTCAGCCAAGCCAATCAAAGCACGGAGGTAAAAGTCAGTAAGGGCTGAGCTCCGCAGCACGACCATGTTGTCTGTCTCCTTTCACATCAATGTTGGCAACCCTGCGATCTGGGGAGTGAAGTACTTAAAAGTCACAGTCACAGAGGAAGGGGCAGCCCCAGAGTCCCTAATGTTTTAAGAACACTCTGTGTTCTGTCCTCTTGCTTAGGACTTTTCTTTCTTTTTACTTTCACCCAGTTTTCCTAAAACACAAATCCACACAGTTCTTTAGAGTTTTCTTTTAATTCACAGTTTCTGGCTCTGATTTTTAAAGCATATGTGAGAAATGGCCTCAAAAATTATAGTACAATAGCAAGTAAACTGCTCACTTTAAAAATAAAAGTACAGACTATATTTTCAATATGATTAGTGTAAGTCAAGTTCAGCATAGTAGAATCATAACCATTGAAAGTGTAGATTCTAAAAGCAATGTCAAACATTGAAATAGAAAATAAAATTTCCTCTAACTATAATATTTTGATATCTTCTATACTAACATATATTTTTTCCATATTAGAACTTTCTGCATCTCCAATATGAAAAGTTTTTATTTTATTTTCAGCTACAGAGGCTTTAAGAAAAAAAAGTTATTAATATAGTCTAAGAATCTGAAGTGAGGCTGTTTGTAATCTAATGAAAGAAAGTGGTAATAACAATGCAATTGAGAAGCAAAACCTAAGTGAAAACAATATTGTTAATTCTGAAGCAAAAGCACTAAATTATAAATGTATAAACTATACAACTAAATAGCGCACATCATCTAAGGAGATTTAATCTACTATATCAAAAGTATGTCACATCTTGAAAGTCTTCAACAAAGAAAAGAATCATGCCACTAACAAAAATTAAGTTCCTGATTTAATTCTTTGCTCTGTGCCCAGGTCTCTCTACATGAAAGCCGCGATGCTGTTTCCCGGCCCCCTGAGGACTGTGGCCTCTACCTCACTGCCGCACTATGGAGCCCGACTTTCCACACACAGTGGTATTTCAGAGGGAAGGAGCATCTCACAGCAGTATGCCATCAAACATACAAATGCCTCACATGCTACTCAGAGCCAGAGGAAAAAAATCATAAAATAAGCTAATGGAGAATACGATACAGTACTATGGAAAACTAGGGAAGATCATGTTTAACACATAACTAAGAAACAAAATAAATTATCAGTAATTTTTCAGTAAAGAGGTTCCAAATCTAGAATTACTCAGTTCTTGTGGCTAGAGATATGAGTATCAGGTTAGCCAAAATTGTAAAAGAATGAAGACTCATCTCTACAGAGGATACTGTAACAATAAATGAATACCCAATACCAGATTCAACTGGTTTTATAGTTGAAATGTATCTAATCTTTTAAAATTATGTGCTACATTATCTCTAGATGACAGAGAAGCAGAAGCTTCTCAGCTTATTTTACACTGCTGAATAGTAACACTACAAAACAACATAGAAAGTTTTAGGTCCCGTTGAGCTGTACAAGCTCTATGAAATTATTTGCAAATCTAAATCTGGAAAGATTAAGCCAAGGTACATGATGATTCATCCCAAAAAGTAAAAATGGATGTATTTTTGGAAATGTAATAATATAATTTTATTTCAATAAAAATTATGTAAAAACTATGTAATTTTATGATTGAGTACAGAGAGCAACATTGGAGCAGCGGCTCCCAGCCTTCCTGATGCTGAGACCCTTAAATATAGCTCCTCATGCTGTGCTGGCCAAGACCATAAAGTTATCTTTATTTCTACTTCATAATTATAGCTTGCTATTGTTATACACTGTAATATGGATATCTGTGTTTTCTGATGTTTAGGAGACCTCTGTAAGAAGGTCATTCAACACCCCAGCGGTCTGGATGCACAGGTTGAGAACTAATGCTTTATTTTAGAGTGTGTCTGGCCAATTAGAGCCATTTTCTGATACGGCAGAGACTGCAGGGCAAGCGTGTCTGAAAACTCTTCTCAAGAGGCGCTAAACAGGCGCACTGATCAGCTAGCACTCTAACAAACAAGCCGGCGGCGCACACCAACTGCAACAGTGAGGACCCAAGGACGACTTTCAGAAACTGCCTCAAAGGGAGCGAACACCAAGTGTTTGCTCGCTTTACACATCACAAAGGTGGGAACCAGATAACAAGTTAGCACGAGCCACTCCGATGGTCGCTGTACAAACAAACAGGAAGGCATCTAACGCCCCAAGCGCGCGTGCTTTTGTGGTGCTGGTGACCGGTCCAGGAGCCTCGGCGGACTGCCATAAAAGCGCTTTCCCAGGGGCTGCAGCTCGGCTTACAAAGGTGCTTTTGTTCTCTTCGCATGCTTTTCAGAACAAATCTCTAAGTATGAATCCTAAGAGTAAATAATTTCTAAGAATTCTTCATAATGCATGTGAAACAGAGAACTTATAGATACTTTTAGAAATCTTAAACTTCTCAGATTTTAGTAGAAAACAGAACCATACACTTATATAAACAAGAGTATATAAAACATACTAGTATACGAATTATCCTATGACCAACTGGACACTGCTGAGAGATTATACATTGTGGCTAGAGACATAACTGTAAGTGGGATAACCTGACAGAGAAGACAGACAGCAGCAAGCAGGGACCTTGTGATACAAGCATTCTTACTCCATGTATGACATAACACTATGCACGCTGTCCATGTCTGCTCACAACCCCTCACCACCACCACATTCTTACTCCTATCATTATAAGCTTTCCATTAAACCTCATGAATATATAAGCATAAACACATAAGTATGTATATACATAGACATGTGCATATACATATATATATACACACACACACACACATATATGTGTGTGTATTTGTTTCAAAGTTCATTTAACAAGTGTAATGCTACATGCCTGTACTCTGAGCACATAGCAGTTAGAAAGCTGACACAGTAAGATTTTGAGTTCCAGGCCATCCTGGGCTACACAGTAAGTTCCAGGCCAGCCTGGGTTATAAAGTAAAACAAAACAGGCAATCAGTCCACTGAAGGACCAGTGAACCCCAGGCTCTCACCTGACGCCGTGGGAACGTCCACGGGGAGGCTGCTGTAAGGGGGAGGGGAAGAGTCGGTGTCCGGTGCTGGTGCTGAGGCAGCAGCGTCCACAGTCTGTGCTGCTGAGGGGGAAGCTGACGGCTGCTCTACGGCAGATGACTCTGAATTATCTTCTTCATTGTGAAGCTAAAGAACAAAGAAAAAAATAATGCAATCAATGTTATTCTCTTTTCACTTCAGCTAATTTTTAAAGATTATTTAAAATTTAAAGGTGTTCAGGAAAAAAAAAGAAAAATTAACATTTTAAAATATGAACAAAAAAATTGAACCAGTATAGGGCAAAGCAAAAACAAACAAAAAGATAAATCTATTAGTATTACCCTTTAAGCAAATGTACCTAGTTCTCAGCATCTTGCTTTGACTGTGCACTAAAATTTGGTTTCATGTTTACAATGTTAATACATATTTTCTGCAAGTAAAAGTATTTCTTGTTGATAAACAGAACACATGAATATTCTACACATATGGAGTTCTAAGTGTCCCAACACCCCAGCAAATTTGCATACCTGTTTAAAATCAAGGGTCAGAGGGACTTCTATCAAACACAACTAAGATGACTGTTAACAAAAATAGATGTTTCATTTTCATCTAAAACTGCCTACCTTAGTTTGCACTCGATTTCTGTAATAAACACCATGACCACAAGAGCTCTGTGTGTGTGTGTGTGTGTGTGTGAAGGGGTGATGTTGCATCTCGCAGGTTATAGTCTTTCACCAAGGAAGTTGGTGCAGGAACTGAAGCAAGAACATTGAGGCAGAGACCATGAGGGATGCTGTACTGACGTGTTCTCCATGGCTTGCTCAGCCTGCTTTCCTAGAGCACCCAAGACCACCTATCCAGGAGTGGCCCCACCCACAGTGGGCTCTCCCACCTCACTCATTCAAGAAATTGCTTATGGTCCAGTCTGATGGCGGGATTTTCTCTACTTACGTTCCCTCTTCTCAGATGAACGTTTTGTGTCAAGTTGAAAACACACACACACACACACACACACACACACACACACACACACACACGCGCCTAACCAGCACACTGCTGCTGTCTACTCTTATAAATAAAAAGCTGCACAACACTATAGGGTGTAGCTGGATTTGGAGATAATGAGGACATAATACCATTGTGTAATACAAATACAAAAGAACAATTCCAAATTTCTAGAAAGGTACACAAAGAACAGGTGTTTAAGTTGGGAGAAGAAAGTTCATTCTTTTTATTTGAAATTTTTACTACATATGTCAATTAATAAGCTTCAACTTTTGTTTTTGTGGGGGTTTTTTTGTTTGTTTGTTTTTTGTTTTTGTTTTTTTTTTTTTTGAGACAGGGTCTCCCTATGTAGCCTTGGCTGGCCTGGAACTCAAAGAGATCACCTCTGCAGTACTGGGATTAAAGGCACTTTAATATTTTGAATAAAGTAAAAGGGAACATGGGCACTTTAATATTTTTAATAAGTAAAATGGAATCTAAACCTAGTTTTATATGCTTCAGAAACACTGTTCACTATAAGAAAAGCTTTTCTCCAACATAAAATATGGCAGAGATTGTTACAGCAGCTCCATTATTGTTTGTTGAAGATGGTACAGCACAGAACTCTAACCGGGCAAAAATGTGCCTAAATAATGCAGATCAGGTCCCTATCTTTTCAAGAAAAGGAAAGGAAAGATATTAAAATCCATGAAATAATTGTAGACTAGACAATCAAATTTATTTATATTACCAGACTAGACTCTCCTAAGCTTCAGGCCTGCATATCCTTTTATAATCCACTTGAGAAGAAGAGAAGAGAAGAGAAGAGAAGAGAAGAGAAGAGAAGAGAAGAGAAGAGAAGAGAAGCAAACAAAAAATACCAAGTAATGACCAAAAAGAGGATTCTTGACATATTCAATTCTTTTATCATCTCTCTGTGTCCAGCTAATCTATATAGTGTTGAGATCTCAGCTTAAAATCTACATCTCAGGAACTCGTTGTAGTCACCTACAAGCAGGGTTCTCTGACAAACCTTTTCTGACTTGGAGACAGTCTCTGTGTAGCCCGCACTGTCCTGGCACCCAGGTCTACCTATCTTATATACATTACTTGTCGGGTAACAAGTTTGTGTTTTCTTGTAGGGATAAGAAACCAAACCCAGGCCCTCCACAAACTGATCTCTACTAACAAATTTTTAACATTCCTAACCTAAGTGTTCTTCAAAGGCTTAGAGCACTTTATTTATGTTATCAATAATTTCCAGAGGGCTCACAACTCCTTTCACAGGAGAACATTTTAGGTAACCATGGATATAAGAGGCTATAAAACTAGTATACAAATTAAACACAGTGACAAGAAATCAAAAGGAAATTCATTGTATGGAGCGATGTAGTCATCAAATCGCTTTCTAAATAACTATGTTTATGCCCAATAGATCAGCCCAATAGATCAGAATTGCTGTCAACCCTAATCAGAGGGACTTCTTCATGCCGTGGTCAGCAGAAACTGCAAAGATCCATTAAGTGTCAAGGAATCAGATGGCATGAGTGTTAACAATTGAATTTCACTATGTACTTGTATGTACTTCTATGGAAATGTCACAATAAAACCCTTTATTATTAATAGATACTAACAAAAACATTACAAAATAAATTTATTTTGAAGCAGGTCTTTGATACACATATAATTTACCATTAAAGGTGAAAACAAATCTCCACACAAATTAGATAGATGGAACAAGAGCTGACTTAATATTTGAAACTGCAAGACACAGAACATCTTCAACATCTATCATTCTACCTTATTCTTTGAAGACAGGGCCTTTCACTGAACCTGGACTGAGGCTAGTAGCCAGCAAGCCTCAGAGATCCTTTTGTCTCTGTCCCCAGCAATGATGAAGCCACAGGTATACATGTGGCCATGCCCAGCTTTTATGTAGGAACTAAAATCACAACTCAGATCCTCATGTTTGTGTAAGTGGTGTTACCCACTGAGTCATGAGTCCCCTCAAACAGCAAGTTTACAGTTAAACATTATAACTCAATACAACCCAAGGATATATTAATTTTATACTTACACTGACAGATAGCAGTAGGAAATGTAAGTCTGGTTTCTGCAATTAAAGCAGTTTCTCTAAAAGCAAAACACTTTGTGTGTACAGCAAAAATACTGCAGTTCATAACATACAACTAGTGTCAAATGTGAGCTGAGCTGTTTCAGGTAGCGTCAGCCGGTACTGCACTGCACGCACCGGGCAGCAGGCTGTGCCTGTGTGTACATATGTGCTCTGAGCCGAAACTGCAGGGGCTGCGAAATGCAGCATTACAGGCACGGCCACCACAGAGCGCTGCCACAGACGCCTTGAATTCAGTACATGTTTCATTGGTATTTAAGTTTTGGTTGTTGCACATCTTTACTGGCTAGCTATGTCAACCTTACACAAACTAGTGCATCCCTCAGAAAGGAGGGAACCTCAGTTCAGACAATGCTTCTCTAAGCTGTAGACAAACCTGTACGGTATTTTCTTAATCAGTGATAGATGGGGGAGGGCCCAGCCCATCATGGGTGGTGCCATCCCTGGGCTGGTGACCCGGCTCTGTAAGAAAGCAGGCTGAGGAAGCCATTATGGAGCAAGCCAGTACGCAGCACCCTTGTATGGCTTTGCATCAGCTCCTGCCTCCCTGTTTGAGTTTCTGTCCTGACTTCTTTTAAAGATGGACTATGATGTGGAATTGTAAGCCAAATAAACCCTTTCCTCCCCACCTTGCTTTTGGCATAGCATTCTGACCAAGAATCTCAGCAACAGAAACCCTACCTAAGACAATAACCAGAATCCAATATTGTTGCCAAACTTTTGTGCCCCTACCATTCAGTTACCAGACTCCCACAATTTAAAAAGCTATAATCCTAGACCATATCCAGAGGTTAGGCATAGCCCCCTGGTTGAGGGATGGGGCCACCCATCCATCTCCAAAATTTTAACCCAGAATTGCTCCTGTCTAAAGGAAATACAGGGACAAAGAGTGGAGCAGAGACTGGAGAGAGAGACGGCCCCACCTGGGGATCCATCCCACATGCAGGCACCAAACCCAGACACTACTGCTGATGCCAAGAAGTGCTTGCTGACAGGAGCCTGATGTAGCTGTCTCCTGAGAGGCTGTGCCAGAGCCAGATCCTGACCAACACAGATGCGGATGCTTGAAGCCAACCACTGGAGTAAGCACAGAGACTGGAGGAGCTGAAGGGGCCTTATCCGGCATCAATAGGAGGAGAGGCCCTTGGGCCTGTGAAGGCTCAATGCCCCAGTGTAAGGGCACGTGAGGGTGGGGAGGCGGGAGTGGGTGGGTGGGTGGGGGAGCACCCTCATAGAAGAAGGGGGAGGGGGGAATGAGATAGAGAGTTTGTAGAGGGGAAACCGGGAAAGAGGAATTTGAAATGTAAATAAATAAAGTATCCAATTGAAAAATTTTAAAAAGCTATAATCCACAATGTGTTTTACTGGCCAAAGATATCTATAAAAGTGGAGGCTATGTCTGTCTTAAATGCTGTGAAAGTAAAAGCACTTATTCAGCCCTGCTTAAAATGAAAAGAATATGCATTACAGGTTACTGTTCACAAAGAGAATATGAAGGAGCAAAATGAAAGAGAGCAGTCCTGCTACTACTGCCCCTTGTACCTTGACGTCCCTCACAGCTAGTCACTGGCTTCCTTAAGTTAGAGGGTAGGAATTTCAGTCTTTTCATCTCAAAGAACAAGAAAATCGTGTAGGTGGGTGAAAGTCTCATATAAACTTCTGCTTTCAAACACAAGTGCCGCCTCTGCTTGAGCGCCTTGCCCATGCTAAAGCTGCAGCAGACCTGGGCGCTGCTCTCTATGGTGCACGCACTGCGGCCTGTCTCTCAGTTGAGGGACTTACGCTGCTTAAGATGCTGTATCGACCAAAGCTCCATTAGAAGGGAAGGGTTAAAAAGGGAGAGTGGGGAAGGCAGATGCAATCAAGGAGGGACGTGTGTACAGTGGCACTCATTAATTAACATGCACAATTCATGATATTGGGAATAATTAAATAGTAGCTCACTTAGACCCCAGCTATGAAAACATTTATAAACACGCCTTATATTTATTCCTCTTTTCAACTGGGCACTATAATCCTAAGAAATGATTAGCAGATTGCTTACCTAGTCTAGTCCTTAAAGAAGAAAAGGGAGAACTTGTGGTAACTGGACATTTTTTTGACTAGATATATTCTTTATTTACATTTCAAATGATTTCCCCTTTCCTGGATCCCCCCCTCCCCAAAAGCCCCATAAGCTATCTCCCCTCCGCCTATTCCCTAATCAACCCCTTCCTGATTCCCTGTCCTGGTATTTTCCCCTACACTGCTGCATTTTAATGTTTCCTTGGTAATGTGGCCAAATTGAATAAATCTCCTTTGTTTGCTTTTCATTATTTATTTGTTCCATTCGTTTCTTGAGGATATGTGTGTGATGAACCCAGCTTGCTAGGGCTGCCAAGGCCCACACTCTGATCTAACTACTCCAGGTACACTAGGATCCAGACCTGGTCCACCATGTCAGGCTTGGATTTGCTTTTAAAAGATGGAAGTTTCTGAAATCCAGTCTCTAGGTTTGGTGTAGTATCTGTCCATGGCACCCTATTCTATTTCATCACTTCAATAGGTTTTTCAGATGTATTTATTCGTGGGCACACTGTGGGTTTAAGGAATTAAGCAAAGCTTATGGCTGTTTCCCTCAAAGGCTTCCCTTCTTTCTTCAGTAAAGATCCACAGCACTCTGGGTGGGCATTAACCTCCCCACTCCAGACCTAGACACTGATTACATCACTAGTCATATTCCTTTGGCAAAGCAAATGACTCCCAACACTCAGCAAAGTCCACCTTCTAAGAAGGGTACCTGGGACAAAGAAACTAAAATAACAACATCACCTAATTAAGGACACTCAAAAGTAAACAACTAAGGACAGGGAAAAAAAGGAAAATTTTACTCCTGTTCCTGTAATCAAATTAAATAAGAACATTTTGACATATCCTCCAGAAAATTTCTAATTTGCATGAACTAAAAT
Source organism: Tokudaia tokunoshimensis (assembly GCA_036184795.1). NCBI lineage: Eukaryota > Metazoa > Chordata > Mammalia > Rodentia > Muridae > Tokudaia > Tokudaia tokunoshimensis. The sequence continues at coordinate 20,101,087 of BTHU01000011.1, forward strand.
TAAGTCAGCAAACTGGTAGCTGGTAAAGCTTAAAGACTAAAATTGTCTAAGAGCACATTTCCTAATGAAGGGCTGAGATATCAGGTCTTTAAGGACGGATGGATGGAGGGAATGGATGGATGGACGGATGGACCGACGGACGGACGGACAGACAGACAGATATCAAAACAGATGTCACTGCACTTGAAATATGTCCCTTTTAGCTATTAGAATCCGAACATTCTAGAAGACTTTAAAACAAAACTGCTGGGGTATGGGCTGCCAAGGCACAGACAGAAAGCGGAAGCCAACACACCTTCATTGCAGCCACTCTCTTCCAGGAAGCCAGCACACCTTCACTGCAGCCACTCTCTTCCAGGAAGCACCAAGTTGGTGCTGCTTCTTGAGGCTTAGGGGCCGTGGTTCTAAAGCTTCGGAGCGCTGCAGCCCTTAATACAGTTCCTCATGCTAGGGTGACCCCCAACCACAAAGTTATTTTTGCTGCTAGTTCATAACTGTAATTTTGCTATTGTTATGAATTGCAATGTCAATTTCTGACATGCAGGATACTTGATATGCAACCCCAAAGGGGCACAACACTCAGGCTGAGGAACGATGCTCTAAGGGCTTCGAGACTTTGGCTTGATAGCATTTGTCTTCCTAACCAGATCATAAGCCTAGACGTTTAGGAAGTATGATTTGCTCATTTTAGTAGTTACTAAATCAAGGAGCAGGGCCTAGGGTATGTGCAATCCCCTAAGCTTCCAGTTTTCTCTCATTGAAGAGGAAACTTACTCCATCAGTGGTATATATGCTGAACAACTCAAGATCAAGTAGTATACATATCTGATGGACAGCTATGATTCTCACAACAAAATACAGAGTAAACTGTGGAAATTTCATCACTCAACTAAGATGAAACAGTCAAGGTAACTTCATAAGCAAGTATCTACCTCCTAAATTTACTAAATTAAACTATTTTCCAAAGTCACAGATCACTATACACTATGAAACATAAAGTAAACTCCAGGAGCTGAAAAGATGGTTCAGTGGTCAAGAGCACTGGCTGTTCTAAGAGTACCAAGGTTTGATTCAGCAGACACATGGCAGCTCAGAACAGTATGTAATTCTAGCTCCAGGGGATGCAAACTCTAGCCTCCACGGGCACTGGGTATGCATATGGCATACAGATAAACGTGCAGACAAATTCTTAAACACATAAAAATTTTTAACCCTCAAAATCTGTAGCATCCATCTTTAAAATAATTCCACTAGAGATAACATTTTTATCAGAGCACACACCCACACCCACCCTCTGCTATGGAAAATCAAGAACTAGAACAAAGTTCCTAGGGCTATCTAGTACTATCTAATACTCTTCATACAGTGAGGAAGAAAGCATCAGCCAGTGGCTCACAGCACTGAACAACAGCCAACACCCATTCATAGATATGACTGTTAGTCATTAAATAATAGTATTCTATTAAAAAATACAGACACAAGAACCTAAGTTGGTCATAAAAGATGCAATGCTTTTGTACAAATTAATTAGCAAGAATATATCTGGGAAAATCCAAATTTTACTGACTAAAGAAATATTATTAATTAATTGTAAAACTAAGAAAATGTTCCAAGGAGAAAAGCTGGTGCACAGGGGCTAGGTGTAATGGTGCACGCCTTCAGTTCCAACACTCAGGGTGAGTTGTTGAGCTCAAAGCCTATATAACAGGGAACCAGAGAGAGACCCCGTCTCAAATAAAACAAAACAGAACTGCACAGTGGGAAAAACAGACAAACTTCAACTAGTAAGGGCAAAATCAATTTAACCATGTTAAAGAGCAATTTGGTAATTTTGACCAAAACTAGATGCATACATAACCCATAATTCTATTTTATAGATGTCAATATAAAAGAAACTCTTAAACAAAAATGCACATAGGCATACTTAACATAAGTTTTCAAAAAGCAAGAAACTAAGTAGTCAAGTATGCCATGAGTAAATTAGTATATAGATATTCCATTGTTATGTTTTATATATACATATATATACATAGTTACATATTATATAAATTGTTATATAAATATGATTTACATAATAGACTTCATTTAAATTTGAAATTAAGTTTGTATTAATTGTAATGCATAAATCTTAAAAGCATACTCTTTCAGTTCTTTTTACTGTGATAAACTACCCTGTAAAAGCAGTTTAAGGAAAAAAGGGCTTATTTGTACATACACTCATACAGATATACATACATGTAATTTAAAATAATAATAATACATCTTTAAATTAAAAAAATAAAGGTACAGCTAGGGGCTGGAGAGACAGCTCAGTAGCACGTCTGTTCTTCCATAGGACCCAAATTCAATTCCCTATACCCACACAACTCACAGCTGTCTGAATTCCAGTTCCAGAGAATTCAATGCCTTCTTCTGGCCTTCACAAGTACTGTACACACATTGTACATAGACATACACAAAGGCAAAACTCACATACAAATAAAAATAAAGGTTTAAAAAATAAGTAGCAAAATAATGTAACAAACACAATTGGTATCATCTAATCCTAGAGTTGTACAGAGGAAACACTGATCAATAGAAGTCAAGAAAACATACAAAGACAGGCGAAACTTTAGGATCCTCTAAGGCAGGACGAGAGAGGGGCATGCATGGCCTGGAATATGGGTCGGTGGGGAAGAACACACGAACATTAACACCAGCTGTTTCCATGGCGATACAGGAGTCTTCTATATCATTATGTGCTTTTTATAATGAAAATGCTGCATAAACTGAGCCAGCCAACCGTCTCTCAAACACGAAGCCAGGAAGCACAGCTGCAGGCCATGAGCAGGCAAGGGTCGCATGGAGCATCCTGTGTCCTTGTGGCAAAGCTGCTTCCTAGTAAAGCTCAGGCAAGCACAGGCGCAGCCCTGGGGAAGCCCAGGCAGAGCCTCACTGGTTCAGGGACGGCAGGGCTGGCTAGCATCACAGGTAAACTGGGCTATGTACTAAAACCCTGTCTCCAAAAGAAAAGCAAGAACACTAAAAATTAAAAATAAAAGAGAGGACAACACACATTTCAACCTAAAATTTCCCATTTTAATATTACGCCCTACAAAACTATACAGAAAGTTAAAGCAATTCTTATAAAGCTATTCATCGCAATTTACTATTAACAGAAAAGGAAGAAAAAGCCTATTAATCCAAAATAGAATAAACATGGTATATCATTATAATAGAAAATAAGCATGGTAAATAGTGTTCTGAAAGAATATTTAACCTAAAGAAATTAAAATAGACTTGAGAAGTGAATCATGTTACCCAATTTCATTTTATTTTCTTTCTCGTACACACACACACACACACACACACACACACACACACAGGCACACATGGGTCTGTGCGCGTGTGTGAGTACGTGCGCATGTGTGTGTGCGAGTGGTGAGTAGGTATGGACATGCAACAGTCGTGGTGCACATACGGAGGGCAGAGGATAACTTACGAAGCTGGTTCTCTCCCTTTACCTGTATGTGGGTGCTGGGGACTGAATGCAGGTCTGCAGGCCTTTACGGTAAAGGACACCATCTCTGTTGAGCCCTTTCAGCAGGCCCCATTATTCCAGTTTTAAATAAAACAAAGGGTTATTTTAAATGACTATTCCATCTCCATTATTTCATTTTTTAAATAAGACAAAAGGTTGTTTCAAAATGACTGCTAATAAACAAAATGGGTAGAATGAATTCTTGCAAATTGTAATTTTTTTTTTCATTTTCTTTTTTACTCGGCTGTACTTTCCCAAGATCTCTACAAGACAAGATCTCTACGTAGGACAAAATGATGTAATCAAGAGATTTCTGTAAGTTGGAAAACTAGCCTCAGAGGAAGGAGTATAACATTTGAAATGTAAACAAATTAAATGATTAATATAAAAAGAAAAACAAAAAAAAAAAGAAAAGAAACCTTACATCTGTAAAATCTCTACATGACACTGAACAAGATTATCACAGACTCCATATAATATTCAAAACCTTTATAGCAGCCATCATCAGGAGAAAAGTCGGGTCCCCAAATCCGTATATGAAGCTGTTGTCTCCATCACCCATCTGACAGACAGCACTTAGTCTGTTCTATCAGCATGCATCTATTCCGTGGGATGATTTCCTAATGAAATTCAGCTTAAAGGTCAAAAGTGAATGTCTTAAGGGCTTCACGTTGCTCTGCCCCGTGTAATAGCACTTTTCCTTCTTGGTGTCTTTTCCCACACAACATATAAACTATATTCACCTACAGAATCTAGAAAGGCATGCTGAAGACAGGCTCCTCACTTAGAAAGACCCTGCCTCAAAACAAAAACAAAGAAAATAAAAATAAGAAATGCTGCGTTGTGTTCGGATTTGAACTAACACTCGCTCTTCCTCACAGGGACGATGGGCTTTGCTCACAGCCCGGGAGAGCCGCCCACTAAGCAGCGTCAGCAGGGAAGAAAGCGGGCATCTCTCCGTCCTACCTACAAGCGCAAACTGCCTTCCGGCCACACTACACTCAAAAACTCAAACCCGTGCTCCCTTCGGCAGCACACAGACTAAAAGTGGACCGATACAGTGAAGATCAGCATGGCCCCTACGCAAGGATGACACGCAAATTCATGAAGCATTCTTTATTTTTGGGAAAGGGGATAATACCTGAAATGTAAATAAATAAAATACCCAATTAAAAAGACAAAGAACTCAAACCCATTGCCTTATTTAAATGCTATATGGTAAGAAAGTGTCGAATTATGAACAAGACACAGAGACACAGGAAAAGATAAAAGAGGGTCCTGCTGAATAAGCTGGAATGCTGATCACTTTATTAAGTCAAAGTATTAGGTATGCAACTATAACTCACAGAATAAAATATGAATCTGTGAATTCAATCCGATACAAGTGAATAAACAAATTGGACCATGGGAAAATTCCTCATTGTAGAATGTAAGATCTTAAAGAAATAACAAACTGGGAAAGTACCATTTGACTACCACTATTAGTTATTATTTCAGTCAACGACAGTCAGTGAACCCTAAAGCCAGTAGGTAAAGGAACACTCTTTTAAAACCAGGGTATTTGTAGGTTGTGCTACAAAGGAACTGACCTGACTTTTTCCGAAATCCTGTCAGGAGCAACTAAAAGGTCAGAGCACTCCTTTCCTTCCCACGCTGCCTGAGAAACCCTGTGTGGCCACTGACTCCGCTCCTCCTCTACACAGGGATCCACCTCGGCCTGGACGGAGCTCTTTTCCTCATTCCCTCTCAAATAACAAAGTTATTCCTATCCCACTTGCCTACGTACAAGGACAAAAATATCTGGGATACTACCAATTTATCTGTATAATTTTCCATGAAATAGTCAATTTTAACATGTTTTTCTATATATTTCTTGAATTTTATCAGAAATATTTTCCTTGTAGATCTTCAATTTTATCAGAAAATGTTAATAATTCCACTTTCAATCAACTTAGAAATATTTTTATGCCTACCATTTTTATCTGTAATTTTCCATGATAATCTTCAATTTTAATGTCATTTTATATTTTTCTACAATTTTGTTAGAAATATTTCCCATGTAAATCTTCAGTTCTATCTTAAAATGTTTCTACTTCCTTTTTCAATTAATTTAGTAATGTTTTTTGTGTCTACCATTTTACTCATTAATTTTCCATGAAAATTGTCAATCTTAATATATTTTTCTATATGCTTCTTCAATTTTGTCAGAAACATTTTCCATGTAAATCTTTAATTTTATCATAAAATGTTTTTACTTCCTTTTTCATTAAAAAATAATTTAAAAAAAACAAAAAATATCTGGGATACTACAGATGAAGAACATAAGCCTCCTGTCAAGTTCCCACAGTCCACGCAGCCTACCAGACCCTTCTGAGGCAAGGTAGAGGGATAAGAAAATTGAAGGGAATGTGCGAAATCAAGGGCCCCTCATTCTCCTGCTGTTCCTTTAAGTCTCACTGAGTCAAGAATTTTAACACAAAGGACAAAAATTACAAGACAAAGTGACTACACTCTTGATTTTGTTTTGGATTTTTTGGGAGAGGGAATGTTAAATATTTTAAAAACAAGAGCATTAAAACAGCTAATGAACAATGGTAAGGTCAAAACACAGCCTTAAGCCCTTGTGACTTTTGATTTTTTTAACCTTATCTTAATCCTTTATAATCTATAAACATGGATAGCACCCTGTATAAACCATGCCTCAATCTTGTAAAAGAAATCTTTAGATAAAATAAACCTTTGTACCTTATTTTTAAATTGTGTTGTTTAAACTTTACTCTTTTAACTACAGATTATATCTCTAGATAAAAGTAATTTTAAAAGACACAAAAAAGTGCACATACTGTAAGGGCACTGTAGTGATGTCTTTTTTTTCCATGTGCACTGGTGTTTTGCATGGATGTCTGTGTGAGGGTGTTCAATTCCCTGGAACTGGAGCCACAGAGAGCCATGAGCTACCATGTGGGCTCTGGAAACCAAACCCAGGTCCTCTGCAAGAAAGAGACTAGAACTCTCAACCACTGCCAGCCCTAGTGCCCTCTCTTATGTCCTCCACACTGTGTGTGGTCTCCCAATTAATAAGCTTCGGTCTGTTTCACGATGACTTGCTCTGAATTGCTTTATTGCTGTGAGTCCAGATGGCCCATACACCTGAGTAGAAAGGTCTGTCTGGAGATTAGGATCAAGTTTTATTTCCCACTGTTGGAAACAGTGTTTTCATGGTCTTCTTGTTAGTATTCACATAAGTCCAAATTATTCTCAACGGTCAGTCCCCTTTCCCAATATCATCACCCTGACTTTAAATCCTACTTTGGCCAAAACAGCCAAATCATCTTAACCCTTTTGTCACAAAATATGAAGGAACAGTATATAGAGTGTAGCACCCAATGACTATGGTGTTTGCCCCCAAGGCAGAGAGAGACCCAGGCTGATCAACACTGAGCTTCTGAGAAGAGGCATTGACCTTAAACCAGCTCCCTTCCAATCCCAGCCTGAGCCCTCACAGTCCCTCTTATTTCCAGACGGGGTAGGGAAAGCTCCTTATTCTCCTTTCCCCACTTTCAACCAGAAAACATATGGTCAAAACTTTGTCTCCTACTTCACACAGGGAATTTTTAAAAAGCTCCTAAATTTTTTTTATCTTAAATTTAATTTTATTTTTTTTTAATTTTCTATATTTTTTTAAATTTACATTCCCAATGATTTCCCCTTTCCCAGTTCCTCCCTCCCCGAAAGTCCCATAAGCCCCCTTCCCTCCCTCTTTTCTCCATTCAACCCCCTCTCGTTACTCTGTCCTGGCGTTCCCCTACATCCAGTCTTTCCAGGACCAGGGGTCTCTCCTTCCATCTTCTTGGAAATCAATTGATATGCGAATTGTGTCTTGGGTATTCCAAGATTCTGGGTTAATATCCCCTTATCAGTGACTGCATACCATGTGTGTTCTTTTGTGATTGGGTTACCTCACTAAGGATGATATTTTCAAGTTCTGACCATTTGCCTAGGAATTTCGTGAACTCATTGTTTTTAATTGCAGAGTAGTATTCCATTGTGTAAATATACCACATCTTCTGAATCCATTCCTCCGTTGAGGGACATCTGGGTTCTTTCCAGCTTCTGGCTATTATAAATAAGGCTGCTATGAACATAGTGGAGCATGTGTCCTTATTGCATGCAGGTAAAGCATCTGGGTATATGCCCAGGAGTGGTATAGCCGGATCCTCCGGGAGTGTCATGCCCAGTTTTCTGAGGAACCGCCAGACTGCTTTCCAGAGTGGTTGTACCAGCTTGCAATCCCACCAGCAGTGGAGGAGTGTTCCTCTTTCTCCACATCCTCGCCAACACCTGCTGTCTTCCGTGTTTTTAATCTTAGCCATTCTGACTGGTGTGAGATGGAATCTCAGGGTTGTTTTGATTTGCATTTCCCTAATGACTAAGGATGATGAACATCTCTTTAGGTGCTTCTCAGCCATTCGATATTCTTCAGGTGAGAACTCTTTGTTTAGCTCTGTACCCCATTTTTTAATAGGGTTATTTGGTTCTCTGGAGTCTAACTTCTTGAGGTCTTTGTATATATTGGATATTAGCCCTCTGTCGGATATAAGGTTGGTAAAGATCATTTCCCAGTTTGTTGGCTGCCGCTTTGTCCTTTTGACAAATAAATTTTTTAAAAAATAAAATCTTTCCACTTCTCTCCCCTGCATCTCTAAACTTCGTCTTACACACCTACCCTAGTTCATACTCTTCACTCCCAAATAACAGACCAATCTACCAACAAGATCCTGTCTCCCAGTAGTTTTCTTTATTTACATTATTCCTCCGACTTATATCACCCACATGTATTTTATTTATATCATACTAACAAACAGCACACAGAAATCTGCTCTGCTTAAAATTACTCTTTTCCTGCTTTTTGAACTGTCTCAGACTTCATTCCTTCACATCCAAACATCCTGAAAAAGAAAAAATAAACTAAATGATGTCGAATATCATTCTCTGTGATTCCAATTTTCATTTCTTCCCCAGACCACTACCAGAGTCTTTCACTCAAACATCTCTTGCTAAGAATGATGACTTCCAACTGCTACATATGAAGTTTATTTCCAGCCCTCATCCTCGCAAAGCCTTTCAACACTTTTCAACACACTGAGCAGCACCAATTCCAACCATTCCCTTCTTTTCCTCACTGCCCATTCGTTCTATTTTTTGAGGAATCCATACTTTCCTTTACAGACTGTGGTGGTTTGAATGAGAACAGCCCCCTAGGCTCATATATTTGAATACCTGGTCCCCAGATGGAAGACTGTTTGGAAAGGACTAGGAGGTGTGGTGTATCACTGAGGGCAGGCTGACCTCTACCATTCTCGGTGTGCTTTCTACTTCCTGTTTGTAGATTTGGATGGCAGGTCTCAGCTGCCGCTTTAGTGCCAGCCTGAGCCGTTCTCCTCAGCAAGACACCATGATGATGATGATGATGATATACTCCTACGCCTCTGGATGCAGAAACCCCACATAAACCCTCCCTTCCATAAGTTGTGCCTTGGTCATGGTGTTTCATCACAGCAATAAAAAAAAGGAGCTAAAACAAAGACTCTTGGCTAAAACTAAATCCTGAGCAATAGATACTCTCACACCTAAGAGTTGGACAGAAGCTAAATAATACATAATAGGTTGTGCTAATTTCTTTTAAAGGCATTAAAGCCCCTGACCTAGTGTGTCATTACTGTCAATGTACTGTCAAAGCATTCATCTGATATTTTAGAAGTCAGCATGATGCACTCTCCTATCTCACATGCTACAGTGGGACTCAACCTTCCTAATGCTGACACCATTTACTACAGCTCCTCAGCTATGGTGACCCTACCATCATACTATTTTCACTGCTACGTCATAACTGTAATCTTGCTACTGTTATGAACCATAACAGAAATATCTGTATTTTCTGATGGTTTCGGGTGGCCCCTGTGAAAAGGTCATTTGACCCCAAAGGGATGGAGACCAACAGGCTAAGAAGCACTGTTCTAGAAGATAATAAACTAAATAAACTAAAAAAGAACATGATTTGGTGTCAGGAGATCTAAATTGAAAATACAGATATCCTACTAGCCAAATAAGCTTGACTGCATTATTAATCTTATTAAGCTTCACTTTATTTCTGTGATTCATGTAACTTTATTTATTCAGCCAACCAGTCATTAATTAGTTTTACAACCAACACTTATTAAACCTAATAAGCTCCTAGTATAACACTGGCCACGGAAAATAGACTCAGTCCCATTGATACCCGGAACCTGTAGCTTCTTATGACTAAGGAGCTCTAGGGAACAGCCATGCCGGGTATAGCTAGTGCTTCAGCAAGGAGAATAAAGGAGACGACTGTGACTCTGTGTGACCCAAGGTAACAGTGAACAAGGAGAATAAAGGAGACGACTGTGACTCTGTGTAACCCTAGGTAACAGTGAACAGAGGAGAATAAAGGAGACAACTGTGACTCTGTGTAACCCTAGGTAACAGTGAACAAGGGGAATAAAGGAAACTGACTGTGACTCTGTGTAACCCTAGGTAACAGTGAACAAGGGGAATAAAGGAGACGAATGTGACTCTGTGTAACCCTAGGTAACAGTGAACAAGGGGAATAAAGGAGACTGACTGTGACTCTGTGTAACCCTAGGTAACAGTGAACAAGGAGAACAAAGGAGACTGACTGTGACTCTGTGTAACCCTAGGTAACAGTGAACAAGGGGAATAAAGGAGACTGACTGTGACTCTGTGTGACCCTAGGTAACAGTGAACAAGGGGAATAAAGGAGACTGACTGTGACTCTGTGTAACCCTAGGTAACAGTGAACAAGGGGAATAAAGGAGACGACTGTGACTCTGTGTAACCCTAGGTAACAGTGAACAAGGGGAATAAAGGAGACTGACTATGACTCTGTGTGACCCTAGGTAACAGTGAACAAGGGGAATAAAGGAGATGACTGTGACTCTGTGTGACCCTAGGTAACAGTGAACAGAGGAGAATAAAGGAGACGACTGTGACTCTGTGTAACCCTAGGTAACAGTGAACAAGGGGAATAAAGGAGACTGACTGTGACTCTGTGTGACCCTAGGTAACAGTGAACAGAGGAGAATAAAGGAGATGACTGTGACTCTGTGTAACCCTAGGTAACAGTGAACAAGGGGAATAAAGGAGACGACTGTGACTCTGTGTAACCCTAGGTAACAGTGAACAAGGAGAATAAAGGAGACTGACTGTGACTCTGTGTAACCCTAGGTAACAGTGAACAAGGAGAATAAAGGAGACTGACTGTGACTCTGTGTAACCCTAGGTAACAGTGAACAAGGGGAATAAAGGAGACGACTGTGACTCTGTGTAACCCTAGGTAACAGTGAACAATGGGAATAAAGGAGACGACTGTGACTCTGTGTGACCCAAGGTAACAGTGAACAGAGGAGAATAAAGGAGACGACTGTGACTCTGTGTAACCCTAGGTAACAGTGAACAAGGGGAATAAAGGAGACAACTGTGACTCTGTGTAACCCTAGGTAACAGTGAACAGAGGAGAATAAAGGAGACAACTGTGACTCTGTGTAACCCTAGGTAACAGTGAACAGAGGAGAATAAAGGAGACGACTGTGACTCTGTGTAACCCTAGGTAACAGTGAACAAGGGGAATAAAGGAGACAACTGTGACTCTGTGTAATCCTAGGTAACAGTGAACAGAGGAGAATAAAGGAGACGACTGTGATTCTGTGTAACCCTAGGTAACAGTGAACAGAGGAGAATAAAGGAGACGACTGTGACTCTGTGTAACCCTAGGTAACAGTGAACAAGGGGAATAAAGGAGACAACTGTGACTCTGTGTAACCCTAGGTAACAGTGAACAGAGGAGAATAAAGGAGACGACTGTGACTCTGTGTAACCCTAGGTAACAGTGAACAGAGGAGAATAAAGGAGACTGACTGTAACTCTGTGTAACCCTAGGTAACAGTGAACAAGGAGAATAAAGGAGACTACTGTGACTCTGTGTGACCCTAGGTAACAGTGAACAAGGGGAATAAAGGAGACTGACTGTGACTCTGTGTAACCCTAGGTAACAGTGAACAGAGGAGAATAAAGGAGACGACTGTGACTCTGTGTAACCCTAGGTAACAGTGAACAAGGGGAATAAAGGAGACTGACTGTGACTCTGTGTAACCCTAGGTAACAGTGAACAAGGGGAATAAAGGAGACTGACTGTGACTCTGTGTAACCCTAGGTAACAGTGAACAAGGAGAATAAAGGAGACGACTGTGACTCTGTGTAACCCTAGGTAACAGTGAACAAGGAGAATAAAGGAGACTGACTGTGACTCTGTGTAACCCTAGGTAACAGTGAACAAGGAGAATAAAGGAGACTGACTGTGACTCTGTGTAACCCTAGGTAACAGTGAACAAGGGGAATAAAGGAGACTGACTGTGACTCTGTGTAACCCTAGGTAACAGTGAACAAGGAGAATAAAGGAGACGACTGTAACTCTGTGTAACCCTAGGTAACAGTGAACAAGGGGAATAAAGGAGACGACTGTGACTCTGTGTAACCCTAGGTAACAGTGAACAAGGAGAATAAAGGAGACTGACTGTGATTCTGTGTAACCCTAGGTAACAGTGAACAGAGGGGAATAAAGGGGACTGACTGTGACTCTGTGTGACCCTAGGTAACAGTGAACAGAGGCTACCAAGGACCAGGCCAAGATGCCAACTTCTTCATAGAAAGCTTTATTCTCCCCTTCACAAACGGAGAGAGGCTAAGAATAGAATCCTCAAGCAACTAAATACAGTGACATAAGTTTCTAAGGCGTGCTGTTGCTGATGATGTATTCAGGAAGTAGCAATGCCAAGATACCACTAGAGACACTATTAAAAGGGTGATCCATCAAAGTGTTATGTACAAAAGCAGAAACTCTCAAAAGTTGTCAAGGTATAAACACATAAACTGAGTAACTATAGATTATTAGAAGACAAACACCTGTGTAAACATATACAAAGAATTCTATTCCCTTTGCTATCCAAGTTAGCAATAATATATCCCTAAACTTATTTATCGTATAATAAGTCTAGTAAGTTTTTAGATTTAAACTCACAGCAAATGTCAGTTTCGAGTGTAGCAACTTCCCATATAACCCTGTTCCAGAGATGCAAGATCCCCTCCCTATTATCTTTGTCCCCACCAAACTGGTACACTCGTTAAAGCTGGCAGACCCACCATGACACATATCATTATCAAAGTTCAGTCTTGCCATTTATTTCCTGGCTGATGATAAATGTCGAAGGACCTCTATCCTTCCTCACAGCATCAAACAGGGTTCACTACACTAAAATTCCTCTTGTACACTCAATCTAAACTCTTTCTTCACCAGGACATAGCAAGCATTGATAATTTTGTTGACTGTCTCCAAAAATAATGTCTCCAGAATGTCACACAGTTGAAATCACACAGTACCTAGATTTGTTACTCTGGCTTCTTTCAGTTGGTAATATGCACAGACATTTACTCCATGTTGTTTGATATCGAAATCACTCATTTTAGGTATAAATAAATGTCACTGTCTAGAAGCACTACAGTTTATTCACTTACTGAAAAGTATATTAGTTATTTCCATTTGGGAAATTACAACGAAAGCTACTCGAAACATGTATGTGAATATGGTATGTGAGCCAAACATTTTTACAACTTCTGACTCTATTTGTTCACTGGTTACATAGAAACTGACTTTTCATATTAATGAAACTGAATTTTTCATATTAACGTCATATTCTTATTATAATCCTTATAAGTTCCAAGAGTTGTTTATTCTTCCATATTTTACACAGACTCTGCCAACAGAGATTTGTTATTTCCTAATCTATACCTTTTATTTCCTTTTTGCAGTGAAATATGCAAAATTACTTTTGCTATTTTGAAATGTACATTATTAACAATAGTTATATAACTAAGCAACAAAACGCCAGAACTTATTCTTAGCTAACTGTAGGTGTGTATCAACTGGCCAACTTTCCAACTCACCCTCCAAACCACTTTAAACTTCACTAAGCTACAGCCACAGTTTCCTAAATGGCAGACACTGGCTTTGAAGGTCCCCAGTTAAAAGGCTGTTTCACCAAGAAATGACACAGCTCTGAAACCACAGACCCACAAGCAAAACATAAACTCAGCTCAACAGAGTATAAATAGGCACTTAGGGGCAAACGGCAAATAAAGAAGTCCAAGGCCTCCAACATTAAAGAAAGGAAAAGCAAAGAAGAACGATTAACAGAGGGAGGGAAAAAAATCTCAAAAACCTGTTGTTGGCTCTTGTTTCAACATGGCCTACAGGCCAACCCTCCCACTCCAAGATATACTGTTGCTTACTGTAACTATGAACTCAGGAAAAACTATTAGTAACAGCAAACCTCTAGACAATTCGCAATGTTAAAGCAAACGTTCTGGAATATAAAGGAACACACACATGGGGTAGGGGTTACGTCCTGAAGTCTGTTTCGTGTGGCTGGTACGCATTAGGAGTGACTAGTTGGCACTGGATAACCAGCTGAAGGACTCATTCCTGAGGAAAACTCATTTTCTCACTTACAGTCATTATTAATCACCTATGGTGCTCACCTAGGTTGGAGGTCTGTTGAAAATTCCCTGGCCCAATTTGTGTTGTCATTGTTGAGGTCTTGTTCAGGCAGCCATACTGTGGAGATTTCAGGGTATGGCTTCCTTGGCCTCTCTAGAAGACACACTTTTGCTGCAGACTTCCTATAATCTTTCTCCCCACTCTTTCTCGATGTTCCCTGAGGCTTAAGTGTAGAGGGCGCACTGCAGACGTTCCAATTGGGATACTCCGAGGTCAGATGCTCTCTGCATTTTGGCTAGCCGTGGCTCTTAGTAATGCAATCTCCATCTGCTGCAACAGGAAGCTTTCTTGATGAGATAAGTATTTTGAATGCAGTTAGGAATTATACTGGCTTAGTTACGTGGCATCAGTAGATTCTCCTCTAACATCCATGACCTCAATCACCATAGACAACTAACTAGGTTTAAGGTATCAGGCAAGACTGTTCTCCTGTTAGAGTAGACTTTACGTCCAACTAGACAACTGCTAGTCACCACCAAGAAATGACTATCAATCACGGTTTTCCCACGCTGGCCACTGTAGTTCATCAGCGTCACTGCTGACTCTTGGCAGCCTGCATAACCCCTAGGATGGTACAGGGTGCCTCTTAGAGGAGGCTTCCAGATGAGTTCCAGCTCAACCTGCATAACCCCTAGGATGGTACAGGGTGCCTCTTAGAGGAGGCTTCCAGATGAGTTCCAGCTCAGCCTGCATAACCCCTAGGACGGTACAGGGTGCCTCTTAGAGGAGGCTTTCAGATGAGTTCCAGCTCAGCCTGCATAACCCCTAGGACGGTACAGGGTGCCTCTTAGAGGAGGCTTCCAGATGAGTTCCAGCTCAACCTGCATAACCCCTAGGATGGTACAGGGTGTCTCTTAGAGGAGGCTTCCAGATGAGTTCCAGCTCAGCCTGCATAACCCCTAGGATGGTACAGGGTGCCTCTTAGAGGAGGCTTCCAGATGAGTTCCAGCTCAACCCTCTTAATCCTGTGTCAAAAGTGAGTGGTGTCTTCAGCAACAGCACTATATTGTTTAAGGAGTTTCTCAGACACCCCAGACCAAAAACTTAAAAGGGAGTTTCTCATGCATGTTACTAGAGTTTTTGTTAGATGGTCTATGGCTCCTGGAAAAGCATTATTATGCCAAGTGGAACAACTACATTTAAGGTATGTATTACACAAACACATACATATACATATATACTTCAAATGTGTATCATATGTAATTTTAAGCAAATATAAAATGATTCCCTAGGCTGTTTTCAAACATCCTTAGAATTATTTATTCATCCTCCCTCCCTGTCCTTCTGTACTGTTTTGGTATACTTCTCGTACTAAAGTTCATAACAAGAAATGAAATTTGTTCTCTAAGTTTTACTGTATAGCCTTAAACAGAAGCTCCTATAGATGGGACTTCCATCAAATGGGATGGTTGAAGAAATGCATAGGTACTCCCTATTTACAAAATACCTAGAAACAACTATTTTCCTTTCATGGTTAGAACAAGCTACCCATGGTTACTATCTTACAAATGTAAGCTGCTAAACAGAAGAGATGTTTTGTAAAAATATCAGAATTAAATAGCAATAGTATACAAACACAGCACCTATCCTAATGCTGAACATTAATGATGTTAATATTATATCGGTTGTACAGCATACTTTACTTTTCTAGTACAGAACTCTATAATACACTCATATATCTTTATTTACATTTCCAGCTACTCAGAAAAAAAACACTCAGCTATTTATTTTCATTTTCTCTTGAATATATTTGCCTGCTCTGGTTTTCGGAGATAGTATCATGCATCATCTATAACCCAGACAAGCCTCAACACATAATCCTCCTGCCTTAGCTTCCCAAGTACCTCGACTGCAGGTGTGCATCACCACATCCAGCTCACATTTCTTCCAGAAGTTATTTATTTCATCCTTATGATAAAGAGGCCCACAATAAAATGTAATAGCCTATAATATACTATTATAATCAAGACAAATGTAGCTCTTCCTTTATATATATGTTTATTCCACTGAGTAAGTATACAACAAAATAAGAAGAGCAAAGCAAGCGTTAAGTACGCAGTGTAAAAAGGCACGCATAACCTGGAAGTAAACAGTGGAAAGGGCAATGGGGAGGCAGGAGGTGAGAGAGCTCTCTCCAGAGAGAAGAACATTGAAATGTATACACAAAGAAAAATTAGAAATGAGTCCTGGGAAGGTAGGAAGACAGAAAAGGGGAAAACAGTATATTTAAACATTAGAAGGTCAAGACCAGCTTTGATTGCAAAGGAGAGAGAACAAGAGAATTACCAATGTAGCTATGGTTGAGAGTGGACTAAGGCAGTAACCTCGCAGAGATGAGCTAAGCTTGTCTAAGGTGACAAGCAAAACCACTAAAGTCTCAAGTTTTATCTCAATACCTTGTCTCTTGGAGGAAATTATACAAAATGTCATCTGACTTCAGTAAAAGCTCTCCTGAGGTAAAAACTAATGACCTTTAAAAGCTGCCATTAAGACTTCATTCCAATAGAGATTCCACATGTCTATTAGTAAAGAGGTTAACAGTGTCACACTAAAAGACACATTTATAAAATAAATTCTAGTTTATTTTCTTATTCTCAAATCTGCTGTCCAAGTGACATGATTTCTCTACATAATTTTAGGGATTATTCTGGAGAGACATCATAGACGAATGCAACACAGCACATTCCGGAACTTAAAATTAAGTTGTTCATGTTCAAACACATCTTAAAAGTAAGCAAGTCAAAACAGTGAAATAATCTGATAGTAAATCTTAAACTACTGCAACATTTCCCAACTTGCACTTGGCATGTCTTTTAACAAGAATTTTACCCACACCTTAATTCCAGCTAAGTAATCAAACTTCTAAATGAAACCATAACAACGTGGCCAGAAAACATAGACAATAATGATAACTTAAAATCACAGGGCAGATAGGGTTAGCCTTAATTATAATGACCACATCGGTAAACTCACATTAATAAATGTCAGGAGACTATATTCCTTAGTTATTTAAATGCATATCAAAACTTATCTATATAGAATTCAAACAGAATTCTAAGACAATACATTACCAATACATATACAACTGGGTAATATTTTAGAATGTAAATTGGATACCAAGAAAAGAATAAAACAACTATAACTGATAAATAATCAATATAAAACAAATGATGACAAGCTAGAGAGATGGCTCAGTGTTTAAGAGCATTTAACTCTCTTGCAGAATATGTAAAAGCAGCTATCAACACTCATATCCTGTAGCTCACAATGCCTTTAACTCTAGCCTCCACTAACACTGCACTTTTGTATATAAATCCACACAGACATATACAGACACATAATTTAAATATATATAGTTTAGTATAATTTGTGGTCATTGTCTTGAAGTTCTTGACTGCCATGGGGCATCGTGGGGCCTTGTGCTATCCGTCCAGGAGACTGCCGTGGGGCATAGCGGGGCCTTGCCATGTCAGCTCACTTTGTCTTTCCTGCAAGAGCTCCATCAGCTTCCCCTTCTCACTCAGCTTGTCTCCCCCTTCATACAGATCCACAGGGAGGAGCCACGTATCGTGGGCTGGCATCACGTTGGCTGCATTCAGCAGCCAGCAAGTCAGCAGAGCTCTACACACTGCGGATTCGGCACTGGCCTGTCCTAGCACGGGAACGGCAAACCCTGAGGTCTGTCTGCTGTGATCTCAACAACAGACTGAAGTGAGCTGATCTGTTCTCCCTTCAGGCAGTCTCGCTTTTTTATTTGACTCTGTGTCTTGTTACTTTCCCAAACCTGGCTGTGTTCATGAAATAAAACTTAGAAACTAGAGTTACCAATAGAGTTCCATTTTGCTATCAAATTCAGATACAAGTTATTCTGAGTTTTGGTCCATGCCCACCCCCTTACAGAAGCCTCGTGGTTTTCTGTATCATAAACCAACAAATTCATGTAGGCCTAATATTACCATAACTGTACCCTCACCCATTTGATCTTCCTATTTCCGCCGACTTGAAGCCTGACCACTACACCTTCATAGTGGATGGGGTCCTAAATATCCTGGTATTTATTTACTGAGGGGTCAAAATGTCGAATTCAAAATGAACATCAATTTCTTCCCTCAACATAGGTGTATCCTCTATGCCATTAAAAGATAGGAGTGGAGCCAGTGTGGTGGCTCATGCCTAGAACTGCAGAGGCAGAGGCAGGGTAATGGCCAAGAGTTCAAAGTCCAGCCTGAGCTACAGTGAGACTCTGTCTCAAAACAAATGTGACATTTGAGGTAGGGAAGTTTATTCCCTTTCTTTTCCAATCTGGACTGGTCTTACCATTGCTTTGATCAAAAAAAAAAAAAAAGCAAGAGAAATTGAATTCTAAACTTTCAGGCCTAGATCTCACAAAAAATAGCAGCAGCTTCCTCTTCCTGTGCTGTCAGAAGCCAAGGCCACATTGAAAAGGCATGTTAAGAAGATATAAGAAAGCACACAGAGAATTGGGGTGTTCCTGTCAACATCCTTGACATTGTCTTTAAATGATTTTTATTATTTTTAGTTATGTATATGTCTGGGAGGGGTGGCTATGTGCACATGTGAGCAGGAGACCTTGAAGGTAAACATCACACAACATGGATGCTGGGACTGAACTCAGGAGCGCTGCAATGGTAAGTACCCTGAACCAAAAGCCACTTGTCAGCCTCCATGGACCGTCAGCTCCTAGACTGTCTGTATCACAGTGTATTCACAATGTAAACCATAGAACTACTCTGCATATATATTACACTAGTACTAGAATGCGTACAGCTCAAATATACCCAATAAGGGTCTATACTTGAGTCAGCATTGGTTATGAACGTTGTACTGACTGACTCGTGAATATAGGTGTTTTAACGAACACATTCAAGTCAACGCACAGTTACAATTCTTATGACATGCACAGAACAGCAAGAGAGCTTTAGGATGCACTGGAAAGCAATCTGCCTTTGTAACACCAATGATCTGAATGCAACACATCGGAGTGCTGCTGTACACCTTAGTAAATGGCTTGGTATACAAAGACTTGAATGCAAACTTTCTCAGGTACAGGTTTTCTAAATGCTAAAAGTCTATTTTAAAGATAAAAAAAAAATCAGTCCTTCACAGAACCACTAAAGTAGCACTGAGGAAATTACCAGACTCCATGGTAGAAAGAAAATCAAGCATGTAATTCAAGACAACTTTTCTAATACTGACAGTCTTGACTTTCTCCGGTATAAACTCAAAAGCTTCAAAAAACTCTTTTAATCATGGATTTAAAGGGATTCCTATATTTAAAAATAAGATTTTAGAGACTAGAGAGATGGCTCAGTGGTTAAGAGCACTGACCACTCTTCCAGAGGTTCTGAGTTCAATTCCCAGCAACTATATGGCAGCCCACAATTGTCTGTGACTCCAGGATCCGATACCCTCACACAGGCATACATATAAGCAAAACACCAGTACACACAAAACAAAAATATATAAATTTTAAAATATTTTATTTTTATGAGGCAAATAAACCAAATTATGACTTGTAAGAGAAGTGGAAAAGAATAGACTATGGTTGAAGAATTAACAAGAAATAAGTCCTGCTAGACATCAGCAATCAGTACGTAAAATGAAAGGGGGAGGTTGCTAAGATAGGAGTCTGTACAGGTGTGAAAGGCCCACGCTAGGAAGTTGAATGCTAAGAATTACATACTTCAAACATTGAAAAAAAATTCATCAGAGTAGGAAAAAACTTAAAGACCAAAATGGCTCAAACTTTAAAGATCAAAAATGTATTGATGAAGGAAGTTTAAAAGAAAAAACTAAACAACTATTTCAGAAGGAAAAAAAGGCTAGGTTTGGTGGTTTCTTACATAACTATATATACATGCTATTACCCAGTAATTCTTACCAAAGGAAGTGCATGCCTACAAGACTGATACAAGAATATTCATAAGTTTCATTTATAATACCCAAAAGCTAAAACATAACAACTGTCCACCAACAAAGCAATAGATAAGAAATGTAGCCGGGCGGTGGTGGCACACGCCTTTAATCCCAGCACTTGGGAGGCAGAGGCAGGTGGATTTCTGAGTTCGAGGCCAGCCTGGTCTACAGAGTGAGTTCCAAGACAGCCAGGGCTACACAGAGAAACCCTGCCTAAAAAAAAAAAAAAAAAAAAAAAAAAAAAGAAATGTATATTCACACAACTTGTATCAGGTAAAATTATTCAACTGCAAAGAGATGATCCACTGATAATAACTTAGGTCTATATCAAACCTTCTCGCTGCATGAAAAAAGCTGTATATTATATATGCTACACTATTAAAAGTGGAAAAATCATCTGGGGATAGGAATTGACTGGCAAAGGTTCTAGGAAAACCTTCTGGAGTTAAGGAATATTCTGTATGATGACATTGAGTTTTGTTTGTAAATGACAATGGTACAGACTGGGTATTTAGTGTTTCTCAGTTCTACAGAGTGAGACTTTGTCTCAAATTTTAAAAATTAAAAAGAGGGTTGACCCACACCTTTAATCTAAACACTCAAGAGGCAGAGGCAGCTGGATCTCCAAGTTCCAGGCCAGCCTGGTCTACAAAGTGGGTCCCTGTCTTGAAAACCCAAAAGTAAGAGAAAGAGAGAAAGCGAGGGGAGGGGAGGGGAGGGGAGGGGAGGGGAGGGGAGGGGAGGGAAGGGAAGGGAAGGGAGGAAAGAAGGAAGGGAATCTAATTTATATTGAAAAAGAACATGGCTCGTGCCATGCAAACAATAAACTAGAGGGCAGCCACGCAACAGAAGAAAGCAGTACTCATTCCATAGCATGGAGAGAGAGCATAGGCATTCAAGGAGCTGGGAAGAATTCACAGCAAGAATAACAGACAGAGATGTCAAAAGAAAGCTTCTAAACATCAAGAATAAAAGAAAAAAGGAGTTCTGAGGACAAAATGCAATCTCAATATGATAGAAATCTAATGTAGAGAAGTATCAGAGTATGCAACTGGGCAAGCTTGAGAACATAAAAAGCAGTAATACAAGACAGATAATTTATGTTGGTAAATTCAAAAGAAACAAGCGAAGGTCATGGAAGTCAGGACAGACAAAGAAAGGTAACTAGAGGACAACATAAAGCAGAAGCCTATGGTGTTTCTTTAAAATGGATAATGAAAGCAGACACCTACACCTAGAGTCCACCTCCTGGTAGACGTCTAGAATGTCTGCTGGGGTAGCCAGTGCTCCCAGGCCTGCAAGGATCTCAGCGGTCTTCTTAGGGGGCTGTCAGTTTCCTGATGATGGGACCCTCCTTGTAATAAGTCACACTGACAACAGAGAGAAGCAAGGTGAGCACAGAAGCTACCTTCAAAGGCAAACAAACCAGCATTGCTGTCTGCTCCAGCCTTAGCTGCTTCCTACACTGTAGACAGATGAATATCAAGAGCTAGGTCCTTGACTCCAGTGCCTCAGAGGTGTGGCAAACTCACCTCAGTGTCTCTCCAAACACTCATTAACCTCACAGGACTTTGGAACAAGGAAAACTACTCAGGTATGCTGTGTTCCTGTTGCTTGGTGTGCTATGAGTAATGCCATTTGTTCTGACTTAGGAGTCTTGTGTTTCCAGCCAACAACCACGAAACATTAACAGACTAATTCATTAGCTTATGAAAACAGTAGTTATTTCCACGTGACAGTCTCTACTTCAGGGGTTCTCAACCTTCCTAAAGCTGCAAATTTTTAATACAGTTCCTCATGTTCTGGTGACCCCCAAACCACAAAAACATAAAATTGCTCTTGTGGCTACTTCAAAACTGTAATTTTGCTACTGTTATCACTCATAATGTAAATATGCAAGATATCTGATTATGTGACCCTCAGTGAAATGGTCATTTGACCCCAGAGGAATTCCAACCCACAGGTTGAGAACCACTGATCTATGTTTTACCTGTATTGTGGCATTTTAATTCTCATAATAACTATGAGGTTGTACTAATGAGGAAATGATGCATTAAGATATGAAGTAACTCATCTAACGTTTTAAAATTTGCAAACAGAAGGCAAACAGGATGGCTCAGTGGTTGAAAGTATTTGATGCTCTTCATATGGCCAGAGTTCAGTTCCCAGCACTCACACCATCAGAGGGCTTACAACCACCTGAAACTAAAGCTCCAGGGGTTTTCTAGTTCCTGGGGCAGCAGCACATACATGACATACATATAGAAAAAAGAAAAGAAAAACATTAGGTTTTTTTTTCACTGCAAACAGAACCTAAATATAAGTCTAGATGACATGAATGCCTCTTCTGTTTTGTTTGTAGTGCTGGAGATGGAGCCAGAGCCTTGAGTGTGAACACGCTAGGCCAAGTACCTGGGCCACATCCCAGCTTGCTAACTGGATTTCAGCCATTCAAACCTCCTTCCTCAGCTGACTTATCAGTTTTAATTCTCCAGATACAGAAGTAAAGTACTCAGAACTCTTTTTTTTTTTGGGGGGGGGGGGTCTTTCGAGACAGGGTTTCTCTGTGTAGCCCTGGCTGTCCCAGAACTCACTCTGTAGACCAGGCTGGCCTCGAACTCAGAAATCCACAAGCCTCTGCCTCCCAAGTGCTGGGATTAAAGGCATGCGCCACCACTGCCCGGCAAGTACTCAGAACTCTATAGCACAAGTACTTCAAATTTTGTTTCATAGAAAACTTGTACTGTAGAATTGTTAATATTACCTTAAAATGTAAAAGAAGCAAAAACACTTTACAGCCAAATATCAGAAATAACTACGGTAAACTAATCTAACTACTCTCTTTACTAAAGAATGTCTCACTATGTTAGTATGTTAGATGTCGTCCAAGAAGTCCTACTGTTGGCATTCTAGTATACAGCTCAGGAAACTGCTGCTCCAAATAACACTGTTCAAATTTAATTGTTCAAAGAATACCTTCTAAATCTTAGTAGTCACCTTGTTGTAGGCACATGAGCCTTCAAAATAGAGAACATCAAAACCAGAGCGTGAGCTGGAACAGCAGCTACAGAACAAGTAACTCAACAGTTGGGCACATCTCGCTCCTTTCCTTTCAAGCACAACTCAATTTCCCAAAACACAGTGAAAGGAAACAGCATGCCTCATCTTTTTTTGTTCTGAAATTAGAAAACTGCCAAGACGTTGTAGCTGTACATTTATTTTATCTATTATTATGGATCTCTAACAAAGGACAGGAATGGGGGGGGCAATTATTATAGCCAGGAATGGTGATGTGTGGCTGTTTTCCCAGTAGGAAGCTAAGACAGGAGGATCATGAGTTCCTTGGCTACTCAGTGGTTGAAGGCTTATCCAGAATGTATGCAGGCCAGTCTGGCAAAAAAATAATAGTAATCAAGATGTGGAACCAGCCGAGGCCCATCCACAGTTAAATGGAAAAAGAATATATATATATATATATATATATATATATATATATATATATGAGGACATTTTATTCAGCTGAAAAGAATGAAACTACAACAATCTCAGGAAACAGGAAACCAGATGGAACTAGAGAGATGCAATATGTTAAGTGAAATAAGCCAGATTCAGAGAGAAAAAGACATGTTTTCTCTTGTAAGAGGAAATGTAGATTTAAATTTATATATACATACATATATATATGTCGGACATGAAAGTACAAAAAGGACTTATAAAATTCAATACTTAATATGTTAGCTAAAGCAATAATAAGAGAATAAAACCTTTGGATGGCCTAAAGAAAAAAAGGGTCCTGGATAAATTGTATACGTGGGTTAAAGACAGTGAGCCATTCTGATCACCAGGCATCAGCAGTATGCAGAACTGAGTTTTAGCTCTTTAAATAAGAGTAAATTCACCCTACGTACAGTTCCCTATCTCCTGACATCATCATCGCTAACAAAGCTGTTTACTGCTCCAGTTTATTAATCATTCTAGAGTTTCAAAATAAGGCCTGACTTAAAGGCAGCCATAAAATAGGTACGCGCATTACATAAGCTAGGCTTCCAGACTGAACGCCAGCGAGTCTACTCAAAACTGAAATTCAGTTGTAGCTCTGCCGTCTTCCCAGACAAAGCTACTCTCAACAAAACAGGAGCTATCATCCTAGGCACATGAACTTACTATGTAACCACAAAGGTAAAGGAATGAAAATACAAATTTAGACTATAAGAAAATTTACCAATGCTCCTCCCTATAAAGAAAATAATATTCTATCTAAAAGAAATAATTTATTTAGAATGACTGATTTTTGCCCTCTGCCCTTACGGAGGGGCTCCACCCACTCAAAGTCTCTAGAGGACACAGCTTCAGTTTTGAAGGGGGAAAATGGGAAAAAATGTAGTATTTTATATCTACTTTGAAAGTTTAGACAAAAGTAAACTTCAACATTATCTGAAGAGATTTTGAGAGGAAAAAATAGTCTCAACTAGTTACCTCTATCAAAAGCAAAAGAGACAATATAATAAATTGTTTACTATTAAAACTATTTTAAGTATCCTCCATGGTTGAGTCCAATAAGGAAAAGCAACCCAAAGAAAGAACTCAAATCAAATTATATCACGTAAAGACACAATTAGAAATGGGAAAGACTTGAGAAATAAAACAAATATCAATGATAAAATTATCCAAGATATAACTGTGGCATTTTATTTTTACAAACACTTAGGAAGGGAAAGATGTCTTTGAAAAATATAAATTACCCAAAATTGACAACTTTAAGGGTACCTTCAAAAAATTGGCAAGATATTTTTTTCCTAAGCCATTCTGAAAATGTTGATAATTTTCAGAAAATTCATAATCTGAATCACCTGGCCATGTTATTGCAAATAAACACAAATGATGCACGACTCTTACCAAAGGGGAAAAAAATGAAAAATTAAGTCTCTTCCACAATCCTTCAGATTTGTCAAAAGGCACAACACACATCCAGATAGACAGGAAAGGTGACATATAGGACTCACTGTACAATCTTACAAACCCGACATGCAATTGCAACAATATGCACAAATGCCTTTCTTCTCACCCCCAGTAAATATGTCCCACTAAATTATCTAAAAGTTTATAAGTGAAAACGCAACAAAGTAAATCTTGCTGACAATGATATTTACAATATTTATCTCCAATGACATCACTAGAACACACAGGGTGGAAAATACAGAAATTCTGACAAAGAAAATACAGGGCTCATTTCACTCATTTAAACATGCCTAGCGGCTTACACACTTGAGAGGTAAACCTCTGTATTAAATGAAAACCATTTTTTCTTTTCAGTAAAAGCTCGATTTTGTTTTCTCTAATAAAGCGCTGCACCTCCCACCAAGACCCCCACAGGTACACACGTACACAGGCAAAGTAGAGGCAGATTACTTTTTTTTAACGATCACATGATACTGACACAATGGAAAGGGGCAAAATGACAAGGTTAACTAGAAAGAGAGGCACCTTCCCCCATCACAGCTCTTCCCTACTGGTCCCCAGCCCCTCACGCCGGTTTTAGCCCTGCTGCACCCCACTCTATAACCTCACACTATTCAGGACGCAGGTCGCCTCCCTGGCAGGTACGTGCGCCCAGCCCCGCGGCAGGGGGACACCACTCACGGCTCACGGGTGTCTGAGTCAGGGAAGAAGGAAACGACGGGAGGAGGAAAAAAGCTGGGGCGAGTTGGGGAGCGCCGCGGAAGGGGCTTGGCGGGGCGCGGGCCGTCGGCTGCGGCCGGGGGCTGGAGGAGAGGAGGGCCGGGCGGGAAGGGGCCCGCAGGGGCGCCGCCGGGCGACCGCAGCGGGCGACCGTCCTCCCCGGGGCCCGCGCACTCACCACCTGGTAGCGGCCAGTCCCCTGCTGGTGGTGATCCATCCTGCCCGCCTCGGGGTCCGGCTTCCGAGCGGGCGTGTGCCCTCGGCGCTCAGCTCCCTCGGCCTCCCCGGTCGACGACGTCGTCGCCGCAGAGCCCCTTCCGCCGCCTCGGGTTCTGCCGCCGCGGTCGCCTGGCGGGGCCGCTTCACTTCCTGTCGCTCCCTCTGCCCCGGCGGAGACCTCCGCGTCGCTCGCCGATCGGCGACGGAGCTCCGGGGAGCCGCGCGCGCTACTGAGCATGCTCGGGGCGGACGCGCATGCTCGCTGGCTCCGCCGGCGTCCCATCCGCGGCCCGGCTGCGAAGGTGTCCCTAGGTAGGAGGAGATGGAAACGTCAGGCGAGTCCCCGGGAGCCCTCAAGGTTGTCATCCAGTCGGGAGTGGGCGGTGGCAACAGAAGCGGAAAAGAAAAAAAAAAAAATCACCCCACTTGATTGGATTTTCCCGTGTGGGCAGGTTTCACTGTGGGGCGAGCGAATGCATCGTCACTGCGGAGACCGACGATGTTTAGGAGAGTGAAGGCGCCGCATTCCTAGAGCACCTGAGGACAGGTCGCCCTTTTACCAGTCCCCAACCTAGAGCATCTCAAAGAGAACCATCTCAGGGCTGTCCTAAAAACGCTCATTCTAAATCATTAACGAGGTAATGAATTACCATACATTAGAGACGTGTTCATATATAAAACCACATATGCATATATAAAATCAGCTTTAAAGTCACAGTAAAATTTCGAGGAAGGAAAATACTAGTCTTGCTTCTGAGCGCGCATAGCCTTCCTCAGTAGAACAGCACATTTTTGTTACAAATGTTAAACCCGCAACAACATACCATCACCTAGAGTCCATAGATTGCGTTGGAGTTCATTTTGAACACTGTATGTTGTAGGAGTGCTGACAAATATGACCTAACTATGCACGATTATAAACCATATCAGTTTCATTACTCTGAAAATCCTGTGTAGGTCTTTACCCTCTTTCTTTGGCCCCCATGTTTCTAAGAGATTTACAAATTCTTCAGACATATTCTGATGCCTTACAGAGAAAGAGGCCTTTAGAAATAGGAAATGAGAAGGACAGAAGAAAATAATGAAATGAGGTAGGATTTGTGTGTGTGTGTGTGTGTGTGCTGATACTCAGATATTCCTAAGATAATGGTAAAGAATCACTTTTTGTGGCGCATCATAATACCCTATGAGTAGCCACACCTCTCTCTCTCTCTCTCTCTCTCTCTCTCTCTCTCTCTCTCTCTCTCTCTCTCTCTCTCTCTCTTCCTCCCTCCCTCCCTCGCTCCCTCCCTCCCTCCCTCTATCAGCACAGAGTATGTTTCTCTAACTAGTAGAAGACTGGTGGACCAGCAGAAGATACCTTTTAATCCAAACATCTGTGTATTGTACTGTGAGATCTATGATCCTACCTGATCTGGCCCAACTATCTTTTTTAAGATAATCAAGCCCTTTCTTCTTAACTGTTCTTACTGTAGAGATCCCCTGGGAGTCGGGGGAGGGAAACCTGAGAATATCTCACTTTGCTCTATACATGTACATAGGAAATTTCAGAAAGGAAGCCACATGGGACTGGTTCAACTAGCCAGATACAATAAACTTTGTATAATTGTTAGCTAAAAAAGTTAAGTCTTTCTGATATTTTTATTTTTCAGATGATTTATCAGAACTCTATTAGGATCATCTTAAAATATCTAATATTAGCATTGCCAGCCCAGCAATAATAAAAAGCAATTGTTGTTGTCATACCTAATTTTCTTCATGGGTTCTAATGTAGTATATTTTAGATCCTAATTTAATTGGTATTATTAGCACAAGTCCTAACTCCTTACAGTATCATCCTGAATAGAATTACCTTTCATAAGCTAAACCACACCCAGTGTTAGCAAAGAAAAATTAGATTCCTATATAACTTGTTATCTATAAAGGTAATTTAGAATTGAATTCCTGTGTCCTTTTATTTTCATTAGCTGTGTAGGTTCACTTGTCTCTACATTTTATTACTTCTAAGGAAAAAGAGGCCATTAAAAATCAGAGACCTGGCTCAAAGTAGACACCCTGAATCCTGCTGGTATATCCTCTTCCATTTTCCCAACACCCAGGTTCTTTGAATGTTTCTACTCTCACAGAGCAGATGACAGGATTTGATGACACAATATATTTTCAGTGAGGAAGTTTGAAAGAACCATGAGACAATGAGTTCTGACTCTAGTCACTGCAGACATGTTGTTTTAGCCTCCACACAACTCTGTGATGTAGGTAGGCATGACTGTAGTCTATTCTTAACCGAGAGAAAAACTAAGAGACAGAGAGAGCCACAACTTTACCGATGCTAGCTAGAGTCACCAGCAGATAGATACTAGGGCCCCCAATGTTAGGCACTGTGATAAATATTGCACCCTTAAAAAGGGCAAGTCCTTGTCTCCTTTCCCCTTCCTGGTCATCTGGACTGTGGCGCTGTGAAGAAGAAATAGAGGAATGGTTCATCCTAAGTAGCCAGTGTGACTCTCTTCAGTCCCACCCCTTTTCATCCATATGAGATCATGATACTCTCACCATTGCAGAAGAGGCGTCTTGTTCACTAACCTATGACCTTAACAAAGCAAGACGCTCACACGACCCCTGGAAGCCATCCCTCGGGCATGAAAAAGAAACCCTCTTAAGAGAACTGAGTCAAGAAATGACAATATTCTCTAGAGGTCTTAAACAGTATCTGGTAATATTTTCAACACTTGAGCTTTTAGTGACTACTACCTTTAAAAAAAAAAAAAAGATACCCGATGGTGATACAACCTCAGTTAGCACTTCTTGCTAACCCAATCAAATTCCATCTGCAAACTCAGCCACCCAGATGTTTACAGGTGCCACACTGCCACACTGGGTAGGACATCTGCCCCAGATTCTCTTTCAGGAAAGTTCAGTTGCTCACCTGTAAGGAATGCGGGCAGTCAGCTCCTCCCAGCTGTAGGCTTTGAAGCATTAGCCCTGTAGTGATGGAACAGCATCCATCCATTCCCTGAGCGGGGCAGCTGGACAACACTTAGTCTGTTCTTTTGTAACACCAGACCTCTTTAAGCCAAACTCACCAAACCTTTGAGCAGGTACTTTGTCAGATCTGCTTTGTATTACGGCTGCTCTCCCTAGCCAACCCCCTTTTCCCATCAGACATTGTTACTCCTCAGTGAATATTTCACACTCTTAATTTTACGCCGGCATCTGCTTTCTAGAAAACCCAGCCAGGGCAAGTCCCAACAGATGAAGCGATAGGATATTATTGATACTACCCAAATGGTGTTAAAATGACCACAGCTACCCCTTCGGGTTGTTAGTTTCCCATGCCCATGGTAACTTCCGGTACCTTACGCTAGCATTTTCTCATATAGACATGGCGTGTCTTCAACCTTCGCATTGAGGATAACTTTGATGTTGTTCTATAGAAGAAAACATGAGATCATCACTAACTCTGAGCTGGGGCTTACTTTTCAGTGGGAACTACTCCCACCATCCCAGAGGCAGAGCCACTCCCTCCAGGAGTAAACTAATCTCATTCGCCATCATCTCTCCTAACCAGGTCTGTTGAGCTGCACATACAGATACTAAATTCTTCATTAAGAGTCTCATAAGTTTACAGTAGAGATAGATGCTGTTGCTTGCACAGAGCCACAGGTCTAAATCATAGGTTGACAAGGGATCCAAGGTCCCCTGGAGAATCCTAGTTTGTGTTGCTCTCTTCACACTGTATCACATGTATCATATGTTTTAGTCTAGTTTTTGGTGGGTAGTGGTACCCAAATCCTGACAATTGACTGACGGATTATGTGTGGCTTTGTACATTTATCTACCAAGTGACCTAAAAGAAGTAAATTACCATCTTCTGGAGACATCTATCTATAACTAAAATCCATTGTCATTTTTGAACTTTAACATGTTAAAATGTACTTCTGAGCATACAAAAAAATCTGCTTTTCACTTTAGTAAATGAAAATAAACACATTTATCAATCCAAAGCTTTCCAGTATCGCTGTGTCTGCTTGTCCTTAAAGCCGTTATAGGCTTGAGCCTCAATTTAGCATCTTACCATGTTCCATATTTAGCTGAATATGGGATTTCTGTCATCTGTTCAGCTCTACAATTTTAGAGAGAAAATGTAAAGCAAGCAATTTGACAATGAGGTGCACGATTTTTTGCTCTCTCCTTATTCTCTTCCAGTATAAAGGGAAAAAATCTAAAGTGAAGCTAGTCTTCCATCCATCAGACTTGGCTACGGAAACAGAACTAGAAGGAAATATATATTAAAACTGTATTTCGGAGGGCTAGAGAGGTGGCTTACCATTAAAGGTTACGCTTACAACCCAAAAGAATGTATTTTTGGCTTTGGGTTTTTGTTGTTTTTTTCCTTTGTTTGCTTTGATTATATGTGGTTGTGTTTTGCATAGATTGGTGCATGTAGCTGTAAGTGCTGGCTAGACCACTCTGACAGGAGCTATAGGTTCTGTCTTAGGCAGAAAAATCTTAGGGAAACTAAGTTCTGCTTTTATATACACTTAAGTGGCCAAAGCAGGCCCATTCAGATTCTAGAGGATAACCTTCACTTAAAGTCAACTGATTGTGAACTTCAGTCGTACTTTAAAATGCCATCCCAGCAACTCTACTTTTGAATGATTAATAGCCATAATAGCTGAACTGGTTAAACATAAGCTAAAGTGGTTTCTGCAGAATCAAGATAAAGCGTGAATAGAAAGAAGAGAAAGAAAGGAAAGGTATAAAAGAGGTAGCCTATAGAATAAAATAATTTTTTATATTTGTTTCCTGTTAGATTAATCTCATATAAAGTACTTAGGTATAGTTATGTATGGAGGCCAACAATTCAAGAAGACCAGCAGTAGGATTAGCTGTCTTTCAGCCCTGACAATATAATTAGCATTTTCATTTTTCCCTATTGTTCGGTTGTGGACAGCAAATGCGGACAAGTCAATAGACATTTTGCATGAGGGAGCTCAAACTTGAATTTGAGCAACACGTAAGTTATTAAAATAATCTCTGCTGTGCCCTGAATACTTTTAGTTCTTTGGGCATACTAAAGCAGAGCTTGTGTGATTATTTTGTTTGTTTTCTTTTTCCTCTACAAGTCAATCCCTATTGTTGTAAGAAAGTATGTGTGACCCTGAGCTTTATTGCCTGCTGTGACGGGTTTCCTTTAACTGAGTAACATGTCATCTCTACGTAAGAAAAATGAATATGTGGCACTGTCACTAGCATTCGAATGACAACTGTCTATCCTCCACAGTGAATCTGTGTGTCCTTATGACTTGTGGTCTCATGTTGTCTTAGTCAGGGTTTCCATTCCTGCACAAACATCATGACCAAGAAGCAAGTTGGGAAGGAAAGGGTTTATTCAGCTTACACTTCCACATTGCTATTCATCACCAGAGGAAGTCAGGACTGGAACTCAAGCAGATCAGGAAGCAGGAGCTGATGCAGAGGCCATGGAGGGATGTTTCTTACTGGCTTGCTTCCCCTGGCTTGCTCAGCTTGCTTTCTTATAGAACCCAGGACTAACCAGTCCAGGGATGGCACCACCCATAAGAGGCCCTCCCAACTTGATCACTAATTGAGAAAATGCCTTACAGCTGGATCTCCTGGAGGCATTTCCTCACCTGAAGCTCCTTTCTCTGTGATAACTCCAGCTTGTGTAAAGTTGACACACAAAACCAGCCAGTACAGATGTCAAGTCACTGTCTCATCATTACAGTGTCACATATCAATAATAATATCACCAAACAAGTCTGCCTTATTTTGAGTCCTGAGAATAAAGGACATCTAACATCCTAAAGGATAAATGAAGATAATAATCAGGCCAAATATCCTCCCAAGTGTTGTTTTTTCCAAAGCAAGAAGCAATTCAAACCTGATTCCACTCCTTAACTTTCAAGTAGGGACAAGGCTGGTGGGCTCATAGAGCCAAAGAAACGTAGGAAACAGAAGGATGTTCCTTTGGCATCTCATTTCCCCGTCACTAATATGTAACGTTTCTTTACCTATAAACTTCGGTTGCTAAGATCTGTCAAGCCAGGCAGGGTGGCACATGCCTGTAATCCCAGCTCCTGGAAAGAGGTAGTTATCTGTGACTTCAAGGCCTGCCTGATCCACATAGCACATCCCAGGCTAGCCAGAGCTACATGAGACCCTTTTCTCAAAATAAATAAGCAAACAAGTAAATTTTGACCATGAGTTCCTCTAAATCAAAGACATCAAGTTCACCAGTCTTTCTCCAGGTACCCTTAAAAACAAACACAAATGATCCAGACATAGGTGTGCATATCCATACTCAGCGTCTACAGTAGAAAGCCAAAGTTTCTGTTACTTCGAATGGAGCAGATGATATGAATAACAATGGCACTTGACTGGAACCCAATTCTAGAAGACAGAATCAAGAAACTCTATGTACTTACCACCCAAAACTACAAGAGCACCCAAGCCAACTCCTTCATTATAAAACCAAAACCAAAACCTGATGTTCTAGGTGCCAGGAAGATAGTTCAGTCTGTAAAGTTTGATTCCCAGCGTCCAAGCTTGAAAGTCAGGCATGGTGGCACATGCCTGTAATTGCAGCTATGTCGAGACAGACACAGGTGGATTACTGGAGCTCAGTAGCCATCCA
The DNA here is from genome assembly GCA_036184795.1 of Tokudaia tokunoshimensis. Lineage (NCBI taxonomy): Eukaryota > Metazoa > Chordata > Mammalia > Rodentia > Muridae > Tokudaia > Tokudaia tokunoshimensis. The sequence goes on from BTHU01000011.1 coordinate 20,133,754, forward strand.
GCCAGGTCTGTTTGGTGGGCTCCAGGTCAGGGAGGGACTCTGCCTAAAGCAAACAGCTAAGTAGAAAGTGTCTGAAGAGTAACACCATGGTGCTCTCTGCCTCATGCTACATGTTCACATGCCAAACATGCATGCACACACACTCACACTCTCATACAAACACACTCTCCCATGCACACACACACTCACACGCACACACACATTCTCACACGTACTCACACACACACTCACACACACATGCACACACATGCACACACACACTCAACACACACTCATACACAACACACTCACACACACGTGCACACACATGCACACACATACACACACATGCACACTCACACTCAACACACTCACACTCATACACAACACACTCACACATACTCTCACACACTTGTACACACATCCACTCACACACATGCACACACTCACACACACACTGAAGCTAAGAGCAGACATCTAGGCTACACCTGTAGACAGCTACCACTCCCCTCCCAACTTTGCTTAACTGATGAAACTTAAAAAGAAAAATCCAAAATACTTTTCCCACCTCATCCAACTAGAAATAGTCCTCTAAAACACAGCTACTACTGTGAATTAATAAGGTACAACTCCGGCAGTCATGAACTCAGTGTGTCAAATTCTTTTGTAAGAGACAAGACAGCTAAATGCACTGCCAAAAAATAAAAAAGGAAGTCTAAATTGGCATGAATTCTCTTCAGGTTTATGCTTTGAGAAATAGAAGACAGATGCAATAAAATATTTCCCCCACAAATCATTTCTTTGCAAGTACATTAGGTAACATCAATTGCACATATTCAGGCGTGAACAAAAACAATCCTTTTCATTTGCATAGAGTTAAGGATGTAAAAAAACCTAAAAGTAGATATAAAGTAAATAAATTCTCTCTCTCTTGACTAAGTCTCCACTCTATGACCATGGCCATTTTGAAGTTTCCTAAGACAATACAACTATACTGTCCAATATGATAGGCCCTAGTCACATATGGTCATTTACATATAAACTCAATAATACGACAAATTATTATTTTTTTCTCACCCAAGACACATTTCAAATATTCAGTCACCACA